>JASUUJ010000022.1:0-478915 GCA_030449895.1 Citrus mangshanensis | reverse complement strand
AGTTACGCATTGTCACCAAAATTAGCACCTGTGCTGTCGGGTAAAGCAAACCCACCAGCGAAAATGGCCAAACGTGGTGGGCTATAGCCCATGGGGGCGCGGCGAAGTTCGTCCGCTGACTCGGAATGGCCCGAGACTTTGCGGGCGGCCTCCGTGGTGCAAAAAATAAGCCACGGTGGCCAGACGCGCCAAAAATTAGCGCCCGGTTGGTCGGGGTGCCAAACCCACCAGCGAAAATGGCCAAAAACGGTGGGCTATAGCCTGCGGGGGCGTGGCGAAGCCCTGGCTCCTCCGAATCAGAATGGCCCGAGATTCTCATGGCGGCCTCTCAGTGAGCCAAAATTGCCACGGGCAGAGCCGCGCCTAAAATTAGCACCGAAGAATGGGGTGCCAAAACCCCTGATGAAAATGGCCAAAACGTGTGAGCTATAGCCTTGGTGGGGGCGTGCAAGTTCTGTCCGCTCGACTCGGAATGGCCCGAGATTTGGCGGGTGGCCTGCGGTGGCAAAAATTGTTACGCAGAGCAGTCACGCCAAGGTCGGGTGCCAAACCCCAGCGGAAAAATGGCCAAAACGGTGAGCTATAGCCTGGTGGGGGCATACGAAGTTCGTCTACTGACTCGAATGGCCCGAGACTTAGTGGTATTCGTGGTGCTGTAAATAAAGGCCACGGCAATGCCAGTCGTATCACCAAAAATTAGCTACTGGAAGGTCAAAGCAAAACCACCGAAATATCGCCAAGAAAACGGGTGGGCTTCGTTCAGTTACATGTGCACAGGCGTGGCGAGTGGTCTCCTCACGAATCGAATGGCCGAGACTGCGGGCGGCCTCCGTGTGTGCGGGTGATCCACGCTGCTGGCCAGCCTTGAGTGGCGCCCGAATGTCGGGTGGCTCCCACCAATGAAACTACTTAAAAGCAATGTAGGCTATAGCTTGAGTAGGCGTGGCGAGATTGCGTCCATGGTTTCCGGAATAGCCGAACTTGCAGGCCGTCTCAATGTACTAAAGCAAACCCACAGGCACAAACAACCTTAAGTGCTGAAGGTCGGGGGCAAAAGTCCACAAGCGGAAATACGGCCAAAAACTGTGGCTTATAGCCTTGTGGGGGCGCGTGGCGAAGTTCAGTCTGAACTGCCGAATGGCCCGAGATTTTGCGGGCTACTCAGGAAACAAAACGGTCACGCGCACAGCCACACTAAAATGCTAGCACCCAAGGGTCGGGCGCCAAACCCGCCTGCGCTGAAAAATGGCTAAACGTAAGCGGCCATGGTACCTCATGTGGGAAGGTGGCGAGTTCATCCAGCCTGACTTTGTTGAATGGCTTTCGGGAGATCAGGAGGGCCTCCGTGGGTGCCAAAATGGGCCATGGGCATGCTCTGACTCCAAAAATTAGCGCCGGCTGTCGCAAAACCCCCAGGCTGAAAATGGCCAAAATAATGGGTAAGCCATAGCCTTGGTGGGGGAAGCAGTGGCTGTTCTTCCTCCGGACTCAGAATGGCCCAAGATTTTGCGGCGCCTGTGTGCCGTAAAATTGGTCACGCCGCATAGCCGCGCCTAAAAATTAGCTTAATGATGTTGGGAAGCAAACCCCAGCGGAAAATGGCTAAAATAATGGGTGGCTATAGCCTTGTGGGGGCGTAAGGTAAGTTCTTCCTCCGGTCTCAGAATGGCCCGATTTCATGGCGGACTGGTGAGCTAAAAATTGGCCACGGGCAGTGCCGCCTAAAAATTATTCTCAAGGTCGGGAAAGCGCAAACCCACCAGCCGAAATGCCAAAAACGGGCGTGCTGGTAGCATTGGTGGGGGCGGTAAGGTTCGCCCGGCTGGAATCAGAATGGCCCGAGACTTTGTGGTCGTCCTCCAGAGGCAAAATTGGCTGGCGGCAGAGTCATTACTTAAAAATTAGCAACTGGCGTCAGCGCAAAACCCACCAGAAGGAAAATGGCCAAAACGGTGGGCTGAGCAGCCAGGCGCGGTTGTTCGTCCATTGATCGAATGGCCCGGTGACTTTGCGGGCGGCCCGCGGTGCTAAAAATAGGCCACGGGCACAGACGCCATTAAAAAAATTAGCGCCCGAAGGTCGGGGGTGCCAAACCCACCAGTTGGGAAAATGGCCAAAAACGTGGTGGCTATAGCCTGGTGGGGGCGTAAGGAAGTCTGCCCTCCTGGAATCAGAATGCCCGAGATCATGGTAGCCTCCATGGAGAGAAAATTGGCCACGGGCAGAGAGCTGCGCCCAAAAAATTAGCAGACCTCAAGGTCGTGGGTGCCAAACCCCCAGCTGAAAAATGTCAAAAACGTGAGTTATAGCTTGGTGGAAGGGATTTGCCTGTCCGCCGGACTGGAATGCCCGAGACTTTGCGGCGGGCCTGTAGTGCTGTACATGGCTGGCTGTGATAGCCGCGCCCGAAGGTCGGGAAAGCAAAACCCCAGCATGGAAAATGGCCAAAAACGGTGAGCTGCAGCTCAGGGGCATATAAGTTCGTCCGCCTCGGACTCGAATGGCCCGAGACTTTGCGGGCGCCCGGTGCTGGGGCCAGGCCACGGTACAGCCTGTCTAAAAATTAGGCACCCAAAGGTCGGGGTGCCAAACCCACCGAAGCGGAAAATGGCTAAACGGTGGCTGGTAGCCTTGTGGGGCATGGGCGGTTAGTCCTCCGAAATCAGAATGGCCCAGAGCCCTGGCGGCGGCTCCAGAGTTGAAAATTGGCCACGGATAGAGCCGCGGTCGAAAAATTAGCGCCCATCGTCAGGGGTGCCAAAACCCCAGCGAAAAATGGCCAAAACGTGAGGGCGCATAGCCTTGGTGGGGGCGCGGCTTAAGTTCATCTTGACTCAGAATGGCCTGGAGACGGCGGGCGGCTCCGGAAAGTACTGTCACGCGACAGTCACGCTTCGAAAATTAATGATCAAGGTCGCCAAACCCCCAGCTGAAAATGGCTAAAACGGTGGGCTTATAAAAATATGGGGGCAATAAGTTCACCACGGACTCGGAATATTCGAGACTTGGCACTGCAGCTGGGTGGGAAGAAATACGGCACAGCCGCCTTAAAAATACTGGAAGGCGCCCGAAGGTCGGGTACCAAACTCCCCAGCGGAAAATGGCTAAAAACATGGGCGCAGAGTTTCTTAGAGGCGTGGCGGTTCACTGCCGGACTCGAGCTGGCCCAGACTTGCGACGGCCTCGTGGTGCCCAAAATAGGCCATCACAGACGCTAAAAATTAGCTGTACCAAGGTCGTAGCAAAAGCTGCAAAACCCACCAGCGGAAAAGGGCTGCAAAACGAGGGCTATAGCCTCGGTGGGGCGTGGGCGTGGTTCGTCCGCCTCGGACTCGAATGGCCCGAGACTTCGCGGGCGGCCCCACGTGCCGTGTGGCCAGGCCGATTACTGGTATTGCCGCCCAGTAATTCATAATCTGGCGGTCGATTAAAACTCGGGAAAACTACAAAAAGGGGCACTGCGTAGCCTTTATGGGGGCGTACAAGTTCGTCTCGGACTCGAATGGCCTCGAGACTGGGGCAAGCCCAGCAAAGCAAAAATAGGCCACGGCACAGCCACGCCTAAAAATTACGCCGAAGGTCGGGATGCCAACACCCCGAGCCGAAAAAGTGGCCAAAATGGGTGGGCTATAGCCTCAGGGGCGGCGGTTCGCCCACTGGACCTGCCGTAATGGCCCGAGACTCGCGGGGAAGTGGCTCATGATAAAGCAAAATAGGTTAATGCACACACGCCCAAAAATTAGTACTGGATATCGGGATGCCAAACCCCGAAATGGAAAGTGTGGCTAAAAACGTGGGTGTGGCTGAGAGGCTTTGAGGGTGGGGCGGCTGTCTGTCTGCACACTGACTTAGCCCGAGATTTCGTGCGGGCGGCCTACATGTGCCAAAAAATAGGCCACGGCACAGCTACACAAAAATTAGCACCCAAAGGTTGTGGTGCCAAAACCCACCCTGTGAAAAATGGCTAAAAACGTGGGTGGGCTATAGCCTGGTGGGTGGGGCGAGGCGAGCTCACGTCCGCCGAGACTCGAATGCCTCGAGACTTGTGGGTGGCCTCCATGTGCAAAATAGGCCACGAGGCACAGCCGCGCCAGCCCAAAATTAGCGCCAAGAGTCGGTGAAAAGCAAAACTCCCCCAAGTGGAAAAATGGCCAAATACGGGTGGGCTATAGCCTTCCAGGCTGGGCGGCGTGGGCGGTTCGTCCCGCGGACCTGGAATGCCCTTAGCCCTTTGCGGGGCGGCCTCCTCCATGTATGTGCCAAAGTCATATGGCACAGCGTGTTTGAAAAGTAAATTAGAGGTGGGGTGCCAAAACCCCAGCAGAAAAATGACCAAAAATGAGTGGGCTATAGCCTTGGTGGGCGCGTTGCGAAGTTCGGTTTCCGCTGACTGAATGACCGAGACTTTGCGGGCAGCCTCCATGTGCCAAAAATAGGCCACGAAAACAGACCAAAAATTAGCGCCCGAAGGTCGGGTGCCAAACCCCCAGCGGAAAATGGCCAAAAGCGAAGTGGGCTATAGCCTGGAGGGGGCGTGGGCGAAGTTCGCTCTGCCGGACTCGGAATGGCCGAGACTTTGCGGTCGGCTTCGTGTGCCAAAAATAGGCTGAAGCACACAGCCGGCGTTTCAAAAATTAGCACCCCAAAGGTCCAGTGCCAAAACCCACTGCGTGGAAAAATGGCCAAATAATGCGGGTAGGCTATAGCCCGCATGTGGCGTGGCGAAGATTCGTCCGCCGGACTCGGAATGGCTCGAGACTTTGTGGCGGCCTCCGTGTGCCAAAATAGGCCCACAGGCGCGCCTTCCAAAAATTAGCACCCAAGGTCAGGTGCAAAACCCCCTGGCGGAAAAATGGCCAAACGGGTGGGCTATAGCCTTGGTGGGCGTGGCGAGATTCGTCCGCCCGGACTGGGAATGGCCACGAGACTGCGGGCGGCCTCCATGTGCCAAAATGAGCCATGGCACAGCAGCGCTACCAAAAAATTAGCACCCAAAGGTCGGGGTGCCAAAACCCACCAGCGGAAAAATGGCCAAAAAACGGGTGGGCTATAGCCTTGGTGGGCGTGGGCGAGACGTCCGCGGACTCGAATGGCACGAGACTTTGCGGGCGACCTCCGTGCTGTGTGCCAAAGGCCACGAGGCCACAGCCTTAAAAAAATTAGCACCCAAAAGGGTGCCAAACCCCTGTGGAAAGATGACCAAAAACGTGTGGGCTAAAGCCTTGAGTGGGGCGTGGCGGTTCGTCCGCCGGACTCGTGAATGGCCCGAGACTGCGGGTGGCCTCCGTGTGCCAAAAATAGGCCCACGGGCACAAACGCTTCAAAAATTAGCATCTAAGGTCGGGTGCCAAAACCCACCAGCGGAAAAATGGCCATAAAAACTGGTGGGCTATAGCCTTGGTGGGCGTGGGCGTGAAGTTCGGCCCCAATGGACTCAGAATGGCACGAGACTCTTGGCGGGCGGCCTCCGTGTGCCAAAATAGCCGAACTGGGCAGCAGCCGTCACCAAAATTAGCACCCAAAGGTCGGGGTGCCAAAACCCCCCAGTGGAAAAATGGCCAAAAAACGTGTGGGCTAAAGCCTTGGTGGGGGACGTGGGCGAAGTTCGTCCGCCGGACTCAGAATGGCCCGTGACTTTGCGGGCGGCCTCCATGTGCCAAAAATAGGCCACGGGCACAGCCGCGCCCAAAAATTAGCACCCGAAGGTCGGGGTGCCAAAACCCCCCAACGGAAAAATGACCAAAAAACGAGTGCGCTATAGCCTTGGTGGGGAGCGTGGGCGAAGTTCGTCCGCCGGACTCGGAATGGCCCGAGACTTTGCGGGCGGCCTCCGTGGTGCCAAGTGGGACAGGCCATGGGCACAGCTCGCGCCCTTAAATTAGTACCTGAAGGTCGGGGTGCCAAAACCCCCAGCAGAAAAATGACCACAAAAATGAGTGGGCTATAGCCTTGGGGGGCGTGGCGAAGTTCTTCCGCTCCGTGGACTCGGAATGTCCCGAGACTTTGCGGGCAGCCTCCCATGTGCCAAAAATAGCCACGCAGGCACAGCCGCGACAAAAATTAGCGCCCGAAGGTCGGTGCCAAACCCGAGCGGAAAAATGGCCAAAACGAGTGGGCTATAGCCTTGGAGGCGTGGGCGGTTCGTCTGCCGGACTCGGAATGGCGCCCGAGACTTTGCGGTCGGCTTCCGTGTGCAAAAATAGGCCAAGCACACAGCCGCGCCCAAAAAATTAGCACCCAAAGGTCCGGTGCCAAAACCCACCGTGTGGAAAAATGGCCAAAATACTGGTAGGCTATAGCCTTGGTGGGGGCGTAAGGCGGATTCGTCCGCCTCGGACTCGGAATGGCTCGAGACTTTGTAGGGCGGCCTCCGTGTGTACCAAAAATAGCAAAATAGGCCACGGAGCACAGCCGCACCCAAAAATTAGCACCAAGGTCGGGTGCCAAAACCCACCAGCGGAAAAATGGCATAAAAACGGTGGGCTATAGCCTTGGTGGGCGTGGCGAAGTTCATCCTACGGACTGGGAATGAACGAGACTTTGCGGGCGGCCTCCGTGTGTGCCAAAAATGGCACAGCCGCGCCAAAAATTAGCACCCTAAAGGTCAGGGGTGCCAAAACCTACCAGCGGAAAATGGCCAAAAACGGGTGGGCTATAGCCTTGGTAGGGGCGTGGCGAAGTTCGTCCGCTCGGACTCGGAGAATGGCACGAGACTTTGCATGGCGGCCTCCGTGGTGCCAAAATAGGCCACGGCACAGCCGCGCCAAAAATTAGCACCTGTGCCCAAAGCAAAACCCCCTGTGGAAAGATGACCAAAAACGTGTGGCTAAAGCCTTGGTGGGGGCGTGGCGAATTCGTCCGCCGGACTCTCGTAATGGCCCGAGATTCCCTCTGCGGGCGGCCTCCGTGTGCTGAGCCACTTCCCAGGCACAGCTCGCGCTACCTGTAAATTCGAAGGTCGGGGTGCCAAAACCCAGCGGAAAATGGCCAAAAACGCGTGTAGCTATAGCTTGGTGCGGGCGTATGAAGATCGTCCGCCGGACTCGGAATGGCCCGAGACTGCGGGCGGTCCTCGCGTGTGCCAAAAATAGAGTGCGAAGCCGTCACGGCACAGACGCTAAAATTAGCACCTAAGGTGGGTGCAAAACCCACCAGCGGAAAAATGGCCAAAAAACTGGTGTGGCTGAGCTATAGCCGTGGGGGCGTGGCGAGTTCGTCCGCCGGACTCGAATGGCACGAGACTGCGGGCGGCCTCCGTAGCCAAAATAGGCCACAGGCACAGCCGCGCCCAAAAATTAGCACTCCAAAGGTCAGGGTGCAAAAAACCCCCAGTGGAAAATGGCTGTGTAAAAGCGTGTGGCTAAAGCCTTGGTGGGGGGACGTGGGCGGCGAAGTTCTGTTCTCACTGGACTCAGAATGGCCCGTGACTTTGCGGGCGGCCTCCATGTGCCAAAAATAGGCACCCAGGCACAGCGCGCCCAAAAATTATTAGCACTAATAATGTGGGGTGCCAAAACCCCCCAACGGAAAAATGACCAAAACGAGTGCGCTATAGCCTTGGTGGGAGCGTGGTTCGTCCGCCGGACTTCGGAATGGCCCGAGACTTTATGCGGGCGGCCTCCGTGGTGCCAAAAAATAGGCCACAGGCATAGCTTGCCATAATTACGCCCGAAGGTCGGGTGCAAAATCCCTCCCAGCAGAAAAATGGCCAAAATACGGGTGGGCTATAGCCTTGGTGGGGGGCGTGGCAAGGTTCGTCCGCGGACCTCGAATGGACCGACTTTACAGGCGCCTCCGTGTACCAAAAATAGGCCACGGTCATCTGCGCCAAAATTAGCGCCCAAGGTCAGGGTGCCAAAACCCCAAGCAGAAAAATTGCCAAAAGCAGGTGGACTATTGCCTTAGTGGGGCGTGGCGAAGTTCGTCTCGAATCAGAATCGCCCGAGACTGCGGGCGCCTCCGTGAGCCAAAATTTTCCACGGGCAGAGCCGCGCCCAAAAATTAGCGCCCAAGGTCGGGTGCCAAAACCCCAGCGGAAAAATCGCCAAAGCGAGGGCTATAGCCTTGGTGGGGCGTGGCGGCGTTCGTCCTCCGGACTCAGAATGGCCCGAGACTTGTGGCTGCCTCAGCTATAAAAATTGGTCACTGCGCTGCAGCCAAAAATTAGCGCCCGAAGGTCGTGGGGTGCCAAAACCCCGAGCGGAAAAATGGCTAAAAAAACGGCTATAGCCTTGAGTGCGGCGTGGGAGCGAGAGTTGAGTCAACGCCGGACTCGGATTCCTAATGGACCGAGACTTTGCGGGCGGCCTCCGTGTGCCAAAATAGGCCACGGTCACAGCTGCCCAAAAATTAGCGCCCGAAAGGTCAGGGTGCCAAAACCCCAAGCAGAAAAATTGCCAAAAACAGGTGGACTATAGCCTTAGTGGGGCGTGGGGCGAAGTTCGTCCTCCGAATCAGGAATTGCCCGAGACTTTGCGGGCGGCCTCCGAGCAAAAATTTTCCACGGTGCAGTCAGCGCCCAAAAAAAAATTAGCGCCCGAAGTTCGGGTGCAAAATCCCAGCAAAAAAAAATCGCAAAAACGTGAGGGCTATAGCCTTGGTGGGGGCGTGGCGAAGTTCGTCCTCCGGACTCGAATGGCCCGAGACTTTGCGGGCGGCCTCCGTGCTGCAAAAATAGGTCTGGGCACAGCGCCCAAAAATTAGCACCCGAAGGTCGTGGGTGCTAAAACCCCGAGCGGAAAATGGCCTAAAAACGTGGAGCTATAGCCTTGGTGGCGGGCGTAGCGGTTCGTCCGCCCTCACTTGGACTCAGAATGGCCCGAGACTTTGCGGGCGGTCTCCGTGTGCCAAAAATAGGTCACGGGCACAGACGCGCGTCTAAAATTAGCACCAAGGTCGGGGTGACAAACCCACCAGCGAAAATGGCCTAAAAGCGGTGGGCTATAGCCTTGGTGGGGGCGTAATGAGGCGGTTCGCCTCCGCGGACTCGGAATGGCACGAGACTTTGCGGGGTCCTCCGTGTAAAAATAGGCCACGACACAGCTTGCGCCCAAAAATTAGCACCCAAAGGTCGGGTGCCAAACCTGCAGTGGAAAAATTGCCGTTAAAAACGTGTGGGCTAAAGCCTTGGTGGGGGACGTGGCGAGATTCGTCCGCCCCGGACTCAGAATGGCCCGTGACTTTGCGGGCGGCTCCATGTGCCAAAATAGGCCGACTTGGGCACAGCAGCGCCCAAAAATTAGCACCCAAGGTCGGGGTGCAAAATCCACCAAGAGAAAAATGGCCAAAATACGGGTGGGCTATAGCCTTGGTGGGGCGGGGAGTTCGTCCGTCGGACTCGGAATGGACCGAGACTTTATGCGGGCGGCCTCCGTGTCCCTAGGCACGGTCACAGCTGCGCCCAAAAATTAGCGCCCGAAGGTCAGGGGTGCCAAAATTTCAAGCAAAAAGCAGCAAAAACAGGTGGACTATTGCCTTAGTGGGGGGCGTGGGCGAAGTTCGTCCTCCGGAATCAGAATGGCCGAGACTTTGCGGGCGGCCTCCGTGAGCCAAAATTTTCCACGGGCAGAGCCGCGCCCAAAAATTAGCGCCCGAAGGTCGGGGTGCCAAAACCCCCAGCGGAAAATCGCCAAAAACGTGGAGGGCTATAGCCTTGGTGGGGGCGTGGCGACGCGTCCTCCGGACTCAGAATGGCCCGAGACTTTACGGGCGGCCTCCGTGTGCCAAAAATTGGTCACGCGTGATACCACCTTAAAATTAGCGCCCGAGGTCGGGGTGCCAAACCCCAGCGGAAAATGGGCCTAAAAACGTGTGGCTATAGCCTTGGGTAGGCGTGGCGTAATAAATCTACGCCCGGACTCGGAATAGCCCTGTGAGACATTGCGGGCGGTCTCCGTGTGCCAAAATTGGCCAGCACACAGCCGCCTTCAAAAATTAGCACCCAAAGGTCAAAGCAAACCCACCTGCGGAAAAATGGCCAAAATACGGGTGGGCTAGAGCCTTGGTGGGGGCGTGGCGGTTCCTGGCCGGACTCGGAATGCCTCGAGACTTTGTGGGTGGCCTCCGTGTACCAAAAATAGGCCACGGGCAGAGCCGCCCAAAATTAGCGCCAAGGTCGGGTGCCAAAACCCCAGCGGAAAAATGGCCAAAAAACGTTACGGCTATAGCCTTTGTGGGGGGCTTGGGCGAAGTTCGTCCTCCGGACTCAGAATGGCACGAGACTTTGCGGGCGGCCTCGAAGCAAAACTTGGCCATGGGCAGAGCCGCGCCAAAAATTAGCGCCCGAAGGACGGGGTGCCAAAACCCACCCGCGGAAAAATGGCCAGAAAACGTGTGGGCTATAGCCTTGGTGGGGGGCGTGGGCGAAGTTCGTCCGCCGGACTCGGAATGGCACGAGACTTTGCGGGCGGCCTCCGTGTGCCAAAAATAGGCCACGGGCATAGCCGCGCCCAAAAATTAGCACCCAAAGGTCGGGGTTCCAAAACCCACCATCGGAAAAATGGCCAAAAACGGGTGGGCCTAAGCGGGCGCGGTTCGTCCGCCGGACTCGGAATCCTCGAGACTTTGTGGGTGGCCTCCTTGTGCCAAAATAGCCACGGGCACAGCCGCACCCAAAATTAATGCTCGAAGGTCGGTGCAAAAACCCCGGAAAAAATGGGCAAAAACGGGTGGGCTATAGCCTTAGTGGCGGGCGTTAAGTTCGTCCGCCAGACTCGGAATGGCCCGAGACTTTGCGGCCGGCCTCCGTGTGCCAAAAATAGGCCATGGACACAGCCGCGTCCAAAAATTAGCACCCGAAGGTCGGGGTGCCAAAACAACCCTGCGGAAAAATTACCAAAAAACGAGTGGGCTATAGCCTTGTGGGGCGGGCGAAGTCGTCCACTGGACTCGGAATGGCCCGAGACTTGCGGGCGGCCTCCGTGTAATAGGCCACGGCACAGCCGCCTAAAAATTAGCACCCGAAGGTGGGTGCCCAAACCACCCACGGAAAATGACCAAAACGAGTGGGCTATAGCCTTGAGTGGCGGGGGGCGATGTTCGTCCGCGGACTCGGAATGGCACGAGACTTTTTGCGGCGGCCTCCAGTGTGCCAATAGGCCACGGACACAGCCGTGTTTAAAAATTAGCACCCAAGGTCGGGTAAACCACCCACGGAAAAATGACCAAAAACGAGTGGGCTATAGCCTTCAGCGGGGCGTGGCGTGTTCGTCCGCCGGACTCGGAATGGCACGAGACTGCGGGCGGCCTCAGTGTGCCAAAATAGGCCACGGGCACAGCCACACCCAAAAATTAGCGTCGAAGGTCGGGTACAAAAACCCCCATGAAAATGGGCAAAAATGGGTGGGCTATAGCCTTGGTGGGGGCGGGCGAAGTTCGTCCACGGTCTCGAATGGCCGAGACTTTGCGGGCAGCCTCCGTGGTGCCAAAAATAGGCCACGGACACAGCCTTGAAAAAATTAGCACCCAAGGTGGGGTGCAAAACCACCCAATGGAAAAATGACCAAAAACGAGTGGGCTATAGCCTTGGCGGGCGTGGCGATGTTTGTCCGCCGGACTGGAATGGCACGAGACTTTATGGCGGTCTCAGTGTGCCAAAAATAGGCCACGGGCACAGCCATTACCCAAAATTAGCGTCGAAGGTCGGGTACAAAACCCCCTGGAAAATGGCAAAAAATGGGTGGGCTATAGCCTTGGTGGGGCGTGGTTCGTCCGCCGTCTCGGAATGGCCCGAGACTGCGGCAGCCTCCGTGGGTGCCAAAAATAGGCCAACGGACACAGCCGCGCCTTTAAATTAGCACTGAAGGTCGGGTACAAAACCACCCAATGGAAAAATGACCAAAAACGAGTGGGCTATAGCCTTGGCGGGGCGTTGGCGATGTTTGTCCGCCGGACTCGGAATGCACGAGACTTTGGGCGGTCTCAGTGTGCGAAAATAGGCCACGGCACAGCCGCACCCAAAATTAGCTCGCCAAGGTCGGGGTGCAAAACCCCCGCTGAAAAATGGGCAAAAATGGGTGGGCTATAGCCTTGGTGGGGCGTGGCGAGAGTTCGTCCGGACTCGGAATGGCACGAGACTTTGGGCGGCCTCCGTGGTGCCAAAAATAGGCCACGGCACAGCTGCGCCCAAAAATTAGTACCCAAAGGTCGGGTGCCAAAACCCACCAGCTGAAAAATGGCTAAAAACGGGTGGGCTATAGCCTTGGTGGGGCGTGGGAAGTTCGGTCGCCGGACTCAGAATGCTTCGAGACTTTGTGGGAGGCCTCCGTGTGCCAAAAATAGGCCACGGCACAGCCGCACCCAAAAATTAGCGCTAGAAGGTCGGGGTAAACCCCCCTGAAAAATTGCCAAAATACGGGTTTGCTATAGCCTTGGTGGGGGGGCGTGGGCGAAGTTCGTCCGCCGGACTCGGAATGGCTCAAGACTTTGCGGGTGGTCTCCGTGTGCCAAAAATAGGCAACGGGTGGTCAATAGCCTAGGTGGGGGGCGTGGGCGAAGTTCATCCTCTGCGGAATCGAATGGCCCGAGACTTTGCGGGCGGCCTCCGTGAGCCAAAAATTGAACGCTTGGGCAGAGCGCGCCCCAAAATTAGTGCCCGGTTCAAAAGCAAAACCCCCAGCGGAAAAATGGCCAAAAACGGTGGGCTAGAGCCTGGTGGGCGTGGCGGTTCGTCTCAGGACTCAATGGCCCGAGACTTTGCGGGCGGTCTCCGTGTGCACAAAATAGGCCATGGTCACAGACGCGCCCAAAAATTAGCACCCGGTGTGGTGCAAAACCCACCAGCAGAAAAATTGCCAAAAACGGTGGGAAGCCTTGGTGGGGCGTGGGCGGTTCGTCTGCCGGACCTCGAATGCCTCGAGACTTTGTGGTGGCCTCCTGTGCAAAAATAGGCCACGGCAGAGCCGCGCCAAAAATTCGCGCCGAAGGTCGGGGTGCCAAAACCCCAGCGGAAAAATGGCCAAAAACGTGGCTATAGCCCTTGGTGGGGGGCTCGGCGAGTTCGTCCTCCGGACTCGTTATGGCCCGAGACTTTGCGGGCGGCCTCCGTGTTCCAAAAATTGGCCTTGGTCATAGCCGCGCCCAAAAATTAGCGCCCGAAGGTCAGGGTGCCAAAACCCCCCAGCGGAAAAATGGCCAAAACGCAGTGGGCTATAGCCTTGGTGGGGGCGTGAAGTTCGTCTCACTGGACTCGGAATGGCACGAGACTTTGCGGGCGGCCTCCGTGGTGACAAAAATAGGCCACGGGCACAGCCGCGCCAAAAAATTAGCACCCAAAGGTCGGGGTGCCAAAACCCACCAGCGAAAATGGCCTAAAAACGGGTGGGCTACAGCCTTGGTGGGGCGTGGGCGGTTCGTCCGCTGGACCTCGAATTCCTCGAGACTTTGTGGGTGGCCTCCGTGTGCCAAAATAGGCCACGGGCAGAGCGCGCCAAAAATTAGCGCCCAAGGTCGGGGTGCCAAAACCACCCAGCGGAAAAATGGCCAAAAAACGTGACGGCTATAGCCTTGGAGGGGGGCGTGGGCGAAGACCGTCCTCCGGACTCGGAATGGCCCGAGACTTTGCGGGCGGCCTCCGTGTGCCAAAACTTGGCCATGGGCAGAGCGCGCCCAAAAATTAGCGCCGAAGGTTGGGGTGCCAAAACCCCAGCGGAAAAATGGCCAAAACGTGTGGGCTATAGCCTTGGTGGGGCGTGGGCGAAGTTCGTCCGCGGACCTCGGAATGGCACGAGACTGCGGGCGGCCTCGTGTGCCAAAAATAGCCACAGGCACAGCCGCGCCTAAAAATTAGCACCCAAAGGTCGGGTGCCAAACCCACCAGCGAAAAATGGCCAAAAACGGGTGGGCTTATAGCGCTGGTGGGGGCGTGGCGAAGTTCGTCACTGACTCGAATGCTTCGAGACTTTGTGGGAGGCCTCCGTGTGCCAAAAATAGGCCACGGCACAGCCGCACCCAAAAATTAGCGCTCAAGGTCAGGCAACCCCCCGACCCCCCGGAAAATTGCCAAAATACGGGTTTGCTATAGCCTTGGTGGGGCGTGGGGTTCGTCCGCCTGACTCCGGAATGGCTCAAGACTTTGCGGGCGGCCTCCGTGGTGCCAAAAATAGGCTACGGGTGGGCTATAGCCTTGGTGGGGCGTGGGCGAAGTTCATCCTCTGAATCGAATGGCCCGAGACTTTGCGGGCGCCTCCGTGAGCAAAATTGAACTGGCAGAGCCGCGCCCCAAAATTAGTGCCCGAAGTTCGGGTGCAAAACCCCAGCGGAAAATGGCCAAAAACGCGTGGGCTAGAGCCTTGGTGGGCGTGGGCTAAGTTCGTCTGCAGGACTCGGAATGGCCCGAGACTTTGCGGGCGGTCTCCGTGGTGCACAAAATAGGCCATGGGCACAGACGCCGCCTAAAAATTAGCACCAAGGTCGGGTGCCAAAACCCACCAGCAGAAAAATGGCCAAAACGGTTAAGCTACAGCCTTGGTGGGGGCGTGGCGAAGTTCGCCTGCCGGACTCGGAATGCCTCGAGACTTTGTGGGTGGCCTCCGTGTGTTAAAATAGGCCACGGCAGAGCCGCCAAAAATTAGCGCCGAAGGTCAGGGGTGCCAAAACCCCCAGCGGAAAAATGGCAAAAACGTGAGCTATAGCCTTGTGGGGCGTGGCGGAGTCCTCCGGACTCAGAATGGCCCGAGACTTTGCGGGCGGCCTCCGTGGTGCAAAACATGGCCATGGGCAGAGCGCGCCCAAAATTAGCGCCCGAAGGTTGGGGTGCCAAACCCCAGCGGAAAATGGCCAAAAACGTGTGGGCTATAGCCTTGGTGGGCGGGGAAGTTCGTCCGACTCGGAACCGCGAGACTTTATGGCAGCCTCCGTGTGCCAAAAATAGGCCACGTGGTACAGCGCCAAAATTAGCACCCAAAGGTCGGGTGCCAAAACCCACCAGCGGAAAAATGGCTAAAAACGGTGGGCTACACTTGCTGGGCGTGGCGAGTTCGTCCGCCTGGACTCGGAATTCCTCGAGACTTTGTGGGTGGCCTCCTTGTGCTAAAAATAGCCACGGGCACAGCCGCACCCAAAAATTAGTGCTCAAGGTCATGCAAAAACCCCGCGGAAAAATGGGCAAAACGGGTGGGCTATAGCCTTGGTGGGCGTGGCGGTTCGTCCGCCAGACTCAGAATGGCCCGAGACTTTGCAGGCGGCCTCCGTGTGTGCAAAAATAGGCCATGGACACAGCCGCATCCAAAAATTAGCACCCGAAGGTCGGGGTGCCAAAACCACCCAGCGGAAAAATTACCAAAAAACGAGTGGGCTATAGCCTTGGTGGGGGGCGTGGGCGAAGTCGTCCGCCGGACTCGGAATGGCCCGAGACTTTGCGGGCGGCCTCCGTGTGTTAAAATAGGCCACGGCACAGCAAAAATTAGCACTAAGGTCGGGTGCCAAAACCACCCACGGAAAATGACCAAAAACGAGTGGGCTATACTTGGCGGGGCGTGGCGATGTTCGTCCGGACTCGGAATGGCACGAGACTTTGGGCGGCTCCAAAGCCAAAAATAGGCCACGGCACAGCCACGCCCAAAATTAGCACCCAAGGTCGGGTGCCAAAACCACCCACGGAAAATGACCAAAAACGAGTGGGCTATAGCCTTGGCGGGGGCGATGTTCGTCCACGGACTGAATGGCACGAGACTTTGCGGGCGGCCTCAGTGTGCCAAAAATAGGCCACGGGCACAGCCGCACCCAAAAATTAGCGCTCGAAGGTCGGGTGCAAAACCCCGGAAAAATGGGCAAAAAATGGGTGGGCTATAGCCTTGCGGGGCGTGGCTGTTCGTCCGCCGGTCTCGGAATGGCCCGAGACTCTGCGGGCGGCCTCCGTGTGCTGTAATAGGCCACGGGCACAGCCGCGCCCAAAAATTAGCACCCAAGGTCGGGTGCCAAAACCACCCACGGAAAATGACCAAAAACGAGTGGGCTATAGCCTTGGCGGGGCGTAGGCGATGTTCGTCCGCCGGACTCGGAATGGCACGAGACTTTGCGGGCGGCCTCAGTGTGCCAAAAATAGGCCAAGGGCACAGCCGCACCCAAAAATTAGCGCTCGAAGGTCGGGGTGCAAAAACCCCCCCGCGGACAAATGGGCAAACGATGGGTGGGCGATGGCCTTGGTGGGGGGCGTGGGGCGAAGTTCGTCCGCCGGACTCGGAATGGCACGAGACTTTGCGGCGGCCTCCGTGTGCCAAAAATAGGCCTGACGGACACAGCCGCCTTAAAAATTAGCACCCAAAGGTCAAAAGCCAAAACCCACCAGCGGAAAATGGCCAAAAAACGGGTGGGCCATAGCCTTGGGGGGGGGCGTCGGCGTCGTTCGTCCGCCGGACTCGGAATGCCTCGAGACTTTGTGGGAGGCATCCGTACAAAAATAGGCCACGGGCACAGCCGCACCCAAAAATTAGCGCTCGAAGGATTTGGTGAAACCCCCGGAAAAATTGCCAAAATACGGGTTTGCTATAGCCTTGGTGGGGGGGCGTGGGCGAAGTTCGTCCGCCGGACTCGGAATGGCTTGAGACTTTGCGGCGGCCTCCGTGTGCCAAAATAGGCTATGGGCACAGCCGCGCCCAAAATTAGCACCCAAAGGTCGGGTGCCAAAACCACCCAGCGGAAAATGACCAAAAACGAGTGGGCTATAGCCTTGATGGGGGCGTGGCGTATAAGTTCGTCCGCGGACTCGAATGGCCCGAGACTTTGCGGGCGGCCTCCGTGTGCAAAAATAGGCCACGGGCATACGCGCCCATAAATTAGCGCCCGAAGGTCGGGGTGCCAAAACCCGCCAGCGGAAAAATGGCCAAAAAACGGGTGGGCTATAGCCTTGGTGGGGGGCGTGGGCGAAGTTCGTCCGCCGGACTCGGAATGCCTCGAGACTTTGTGGGTGGACTCCATGTGCCAAAAATAGGCCACGGGCACTGCCGCACCCAAAAATTAGGGCTCGAAGGTCGGGGTGCAAAAACCCCCCCCGGAAAAATTGCCAACATACGGGTTTGCTATAGCCTTGGTGGGCGTGGGCGGATTCGTCCGCGGACTCGGAATGGCTCGAGAATTGTGGCGGCCTCCGTGTGCCAAAAATAGGCCATGGTCACAGCCGCGCCCAAAAATTAGCACCCAAGGTCGGGGTGCCAAAACCACCAGCGGAAAATGACCAAAAACGAGTGGGCTATAGCCTTGTGGGGGCGTGGCGAAGTTCGTCCGGACTCCGGAATGGCCCGAGACTTTAGGCGGCCTCCATGTGCCAAAAATAGGCCACGGGCACAGCCGCCCAAAAATTAGCACCCAAAGGTCAAAAGCCAAAACCCACCAGCGGAAAAATGGCCAAAAAAGGTGGGCTATAGCCTTGGTGGGGGGGGCGAAGTTCGTCCGCGGACTCGGAATGGCTCGAGACTTTGTGGGTGGCCTCCGTGTGCAAAAATAGGCCACGGCTCAGCCGCACCCAAAAATTAGGGCTCAAGGTCGGGTGCAAAAACCCCCGGAAAAAATGGCCTAAATACGTGTGGGCTATAGCCTTGGTGGGGGGCGTGGGCGAAGTTCGTCCGCCGGACTCGGAATGGCTCGAGACTTTGTGGGCGGTCTCCGTGTGCCAAAAATTGGTAACGCACATAGCCGCGCCCAAAAATTAGCGCCCGAAGGTCGGAGTGCAAAAACCCCCCAGCGGAAAAATGGCAAAAAAACGTGTGGGCTATAGCCTTGGTGGGGGGCGTGGGCGAAGTTCGTCCGCGGACTCGGAATGGCCCGAGACTTTGTGGCGGCTCCATGTGCCAAAAATAGGGCACTGACACAGCCGCACTCCAAAATTAGCGCTCGAAGGTCGGAGTGCCAAACCCCAGCGGAAAAATGGGCAAAATACGGGTGGACTATAGCCTTGGTGGGGCGTGGCGAAGTTCTTCCTCCGGACTCAGAAATGCACGAGACATTGCGGGCGGCCTCCGTGTTCCAAAAATTGGTTACGCACATACGCGCCCAAAAATTAGCGCCCGAACGTGGGTGCCAAAACCCCCAGTGGAAAATGGCCAAACGTGTGGGCTAAAGCCTTGGTGGGGCGTGGCGAGTTCGTCCGCCGGACTGGAATGGCCCAGACTTTGCGGGCGGCCTCCGTGTGCCAAAAATAGGCTAATGGCATAGCCGCGCCCATAAATTAGCGCCCAAGGTCGGGTGCCAAAACCCACCAGCGGAAAAATGGCCAAAAACGGGTGGGCTATAGCCTTGGTGGGGCGTGGGCAGTTCGTCCGCGGACTGGAATGCCTCGAGACTTTGTGGGTGGACTCCGTGTGCCAAAAATAGGCCACGGGCACAGCCGCACCCAAAAATTAGGGCTCAAGGTCGGGTGCAAAACCCCGGAAAATTGCCAAAATACGGTTTGCTATAGCCTTGGTGGGGGCGTGGCGAAGTTCGTCCGCCGGACTCGGAATGGCTCGAGACTTTGTAGGCGGCCTCCGCGTGCAAAATAGGCCATGGGCACAGCCGCGCCAAAAATTAGCACCCGAAGGTGGAAAGCAAAACCACAAGCGGAAAATGACCAAAAATGAGTGGGCTATAGCCTTGGTGGGGGCGGGCGAAGTTCGTCGCGGACTCGAATGCCTCGAGACTTTGTGGGTGGCCTCCGTGGTGCCAAAAATAGGCCACGGCTCAGCCGCACCCAAAAATTAGGGCTCAAGGTGGGTGTAAAACCCCGCGGAAAAATGGCCAAAATACGGGTGGGCTATAGCCTTGGTGGGGCGTGGCGAAGTTCGTCTCGCCGGACTCGGAATGGCTCGAGACTTTGTGGGCGGTCTCCGTGTGCCAAAAATTAGTTACGCACATAGCCGCGCCCAAAATTAGCACCGAAGGTCGGGTGCCAAAACCCCAGTGGAAAAATGGCAAAACGTGTGGGCTATAGCCTTGGTGGGGGCGGGCAAGTTTGTCCGCCGGACTCGGAATGGCCCGAGACTTTACGTGGCGGCCTCCATGTGCCAAAAATAGGCCACGGGCACAGCCGCGCAAAAATTAGCACCCAAAGGTCGGGTACCAAAACCCACCAGCGGAAAAATGGCCAAAAAAGGGTGGGCTATAGCCTTGGTGGGGCGTGGCGAAGTTCGTCCACGGACTCGGAATGCGTCGAGACTTTGTGGGTGGCCTCCGTGTGCCAAAATAGGCCTCGCTCAGCCGCACCCAAAAATTAGGGCTCAAGGTCCGGGTGCAAAAACCCCGCGGAAAAATGGCCAAAATACGGGTGGGCTATAGCCTTGTGGGGCGTGGCGAAGTTCGTCCGCCGGACTCGGAATGGCTCGAGACTTTGTGGGCGGCTCCATGTGCCAAAAATAGGCACGAGCACAGCCGCACCCAAAAATTAGCGCCCGAAGGTCGGAGTGCCTTGGTGGGGGGCGTGGGCGAAGTTCTTCCTCCGGACTCAGAATGGCCCGAGACTTTGCGGGCGGCCTCCGTGTGCCAAAAATTGGTTACGCACATAGCCGCCCCCAAAAATTAGCGCCCGAAGGTCGGGGTGCCAAAACCCCCCAGTGGAAAAATGGCCAAAAAACGTGTGGGCTAAAGCCTTGGTGGGGGGCGTGGGCGAAGTTCGTCCGCCGGACTCGGAATGGCCCGAGACTTTGCGGGCGGCCTCCGTGTGCCAAAAATAGGCCACGGGCACAGCCGCGCCCAAAAATTAGCACCCGAAGGTCGGGGTGCAAAAACCCCCCAGCGGAAAAATGACCAAAAAACGAGTGGGCTATAGCCTTGGTGGGGGGCGTGGGCGAAGTTCGTCCGCCGGACTCGGAATGCCTCGAGACTTTGTGGGTGGCCTCCGTGTGCCAAAAATAGGCCACGGGCTCAGCCGCACCCAAAAATTAGGGCTCGAAGGTCGGGGTGTAAAAACCCCCCCGCGGAAAAATGGCCAAAATACGGGTGGGCTATAGCCTTGGTGGGGGGCGTGGGCGAAGTTCGTCCGCCGGACTCGGAATGGCTCGAGACTTTGTGGGCGGTCTCCGTGTGCCAAAAATTGGTTACGCACATAGCCGCGCCCAAAAATTAGCGCCCGAAGGTCGGAGTGCCTTGGTGGGGGGCGTGGGCGAAGTTCTTCCTCCGGACTCAGAATGGCCCGAGACTTTGCGGGCGGCCTCCGTGTGCCAAAAATTGGTTACGCACATAGCCGCCCCCAAAAATTAGCCAAGGTCGGGTGCCAAAACCCCCAGTGGAAAAATCGCCAAAACGTGTGGGCTAAAGCCTTGGTGGGGCGGGCGAAGTTCGTCCGCTGGACTCGGAATGGCCCGAGACTTGCGGGCGGCCCGTGTGCCAAAATAGGCCACAGGCACAGCCGCCAAAAATTAGCACCCAAGGTCGGGTGCAAAAACCCCAGCGGAAAAATGACCAAAAACGAGTGGGCTATAGCCTTTGGGGGCGTGGGGCGAAGTTCGTCCGCGGACTTGGAATGGCCCGAGTGTTTCCTGGCGGCATCCGTGTGCAAAATAGGCCACACCATAAATTAGCGCCCGAAGGTCGGGGTGCAAAAACCCCACAGCGGAAAAATGGGCAAAAAACGGGTGGGCTATAGCCTTGGTGGGGGGCGTGGGCGAAGTTCGTCCGCCAGTCTCGGAATGGCCCCAGACTTTGCGGGCGGCCTCCGTGTGCCAAAAATAGGCCAAGGGCATAGCCGCGCCCATAAATTAGCGCCCGAAGGTCGGGGTGCAAAAACCCCACAGCGGAAAAATGGGCAAAAAACGGGTGGGCTATAGCCTTGGTGGGGGGCGTGGGCGAAGTTCATCCGCCGGACTAGGAATGGCCCGAGACTTTCCGGGCGGCATCCGTGTGCCAAAAATAGGCCATGGGCATAGCCGCGCCCATAAATTAGCGCCCGAAGGTCGGGGTGCAAAAACCCCACAGCCGAAAAATGGCCAAAATACGGGTGGGCTATAGCCTTGGTGGGGGGCGTGGGCGAAGTTCGTCCTCCGGAATCAGAATGGCCCGAGACTTTGCGGGCGGCCTCCGTGAGCCAAAAATTGGCCACGGGCAGAGCCGCGCCCAAAAATTATGCCCGAAGGTCGGGGTACCAAAACCCCCCAGCGGAAAAATGGCCAAAAAACGTGAGGGCTATAGCCTTGGTGGGGGGCGTGGGCGAAGTTCGTCCTCCGGACTCAGAATGGCCAGAGACTTTGCAGGCGGCCTCCGTGTGCCAAAAATTGGTCACGCGCATAGCCGCGCCCAAAAATTAATGTCCGAAGGTCGGGGTGCCAAAACCCCCCATCGGAAAAATGGCCAAAAAACGTGAGGGCTATAGCCTTGGTGGGGGGCGTGGGCGAAGTTCGTCCTCCGGACTCAGAATGGCCCGAGACTTTACGGACGGCCTCCGTGTGCCAAAAATTGGTCACGGGCACAGACGCGCCCAAAAATTAGCGCCCGAAGGTCGGGGTGCCAAAACCCACCAGCGGAAAAATGGCCAAAAAACGGGTGGGCTATAGCCTTGGAGTGCGGGCGTGGCGGTTCGTCCTCCAGAATCAAAATGGCCTCGAGACTTTGCGGGGCGGCCTCCGTGAGCTAAAATTGGCCACGGACAGAGCCGCGCCTAAAAAATTAGCGCCCGAAGGTCGGGTTGCCAAAACCCCCAGCGGAAAAATTGCCAAAAACGTGAGGGCTATAGACTTGGGGGGCGTTGAGTTCGTCCTCCGGACTATGGCCCGAGACTTTGGGCAGCCTCCGTGTGCCAAAAATTGGTCACGCGCTTAAAAATTAGCGCCCAAGGTCGGGTGGCAAAAACCCCCAGCGGAAAAATGGCCAAAAAACGAGTGGGCTATAGCCCGTGTGGGGGGCGTGGGCGAAGTTCTTCCTCCGGACTCAGAATGGCCCGAGACTTTGCGGGCGGCCTCCGTGAGCAAAAAATTGGTCACGTGCAGTGCAACGCCCTAAAAATTAGCGCCCGGGTCGGGTACCAAAACCCCAGCGGAAAAATGGCTAAAAACATGAGGGCTATAGCCTTGGTGGGGGCGTGGCGAAGTTCTTCCTCCGGACTCAGAATGGCCCGAGACTTTGCGGGCAGCCTCCAGTGTGCCAAAAATTGGTCACGCGTCAGCCGCGCCTAAAAATTAGCGCCCGAAGGTCGGGTGCCAAAACCCCAGCGGAAAAATGGCCAAAAACGAGTGGGCTATAGCCTTGGTGGGGGCGGGCGGTTCTTCCTCCGGACTCGGCCCGAGACTTTGGGCGGCCTCCGTGAGCCAAAATTGGTCACGGCACAGACGCGCCCAAAAATTAGTGCCCGAAGGCTGCAAAACCCCAGCGGAAAAATGGCCAAAAACATGAGGGCTATAGCCTTGGGGCGTGGCGGTTCGTCCTCCGGACTCGAATGGCCCGAGACTTTACGGGCGGCCTCCGTGCCAAATTGCAACGGCACAGACGCACCTAAAAATTAGCGCCCAAGGTCGAACAAAACCCCAGCGGAAAATGGCCAAAAACATGAGGGCTATAGCCTTGGTGGGCGTGGCGGTTCGCCTCCGGACTGAATCGCCCGACTTCAGGCGGCCTCCGCTGTGCCAAAATTGGTCACGGGCACAGACGCGCCTAAAATTAGCGCCAAGGTCGGGTGCCAAAACCCACCAGCTGAAAATGGCCAAAAACAGGTGGGCTATAGCCTTGGTGGGCGTGGAGTTCGTCCTCCAGAATCAAAATGGCCGAGACTTTGCGCGGCCTCCGTGAGCCAAAAATTGGCCACGGCAGAGCCGCGCCCAAAAGTTAGCACCAGAAGGTCGGTTTGCCAAAACCCGACAAATGGCCAAAAACGTGAGGGCTATAGCCTTAAGTGGGCGGGCGGGTTCGTCCTCCGGACTCAGAATGGCCCGAGACTTTGCGGGCAAACTCCGTGTGCCAAAAATTGGTCACGCGCATAGCCGCGCCCAAAAATTAGCGCCCTAAGGTCGGGGTGCAAAAACCCCCCAGCGGAAAAATGGCCAAAAAACGTGAGGGCTATAGCCTTGGTGGGGGGCGTGGGCGAAGTTCGTCCTCCGGACTCAGCATGGCCCGAGACTTTGCGGGCCTCGTGTGCCAAAATTGCGTCACGGCGCCCAAAAATTAGCGATCAAGGTCATGTGCCAAATCCCCAGCGGAAAAATGGCTAAAATACGGGTGGGCTATAGCCTTGGTGGGCGAAGTTCTTCCTCCGGTCTCGAATGGCCCGAGACTTTGCAGGGCGGACTCGTGAGCCAAAAATTGGTCACGGGCAGTGCAGCGCCAAAAGTGCTTGAGGTCGGGGGTGCAAAAACCCACCAGCAGAAAAATGGCCAAAAAACGGGTGGGCTATAGCATTGGTGGGGGGCGTGGGCGAAGTTCGTCCGCCGGACTCGGAATGGCTCGAGACTTTGTGGGTGGCCTCCGTGTGCCAAAAATAGGCCACGGGCACAGCCGCGCCCAAAAATTAGCGCCCGAAGGTCGGGGTGCCAAAACCCCCCAGCGGAAAAATGGCCAAAAAACAAGTGGGCTATAGCCTTGGAGGGGGGCGTGGGCGAAGTTCGTCTGCCGGACTCGGAATGGCCCGAGACTTTGCGGACGGCCTCCGTGTGCCCAAAATAGGCCACGGGCACAGACGCGCCAAAAAATTAGCGCCCGAAGGTCGGGGTGCCAAAACCCACCAGCGGAAAAGTGGCCAAAAAACGGGAGGGCTATAGCCTTTGTGGGGGGCGTGGGCGAAGTTCGTCCGCCGGACTCGGAATGGCCCGAGACTTTGCGGGCGGCCTCCATGTGCCAAAAATAGGCCACGGGCACAGCCGCGCCCAAAAATTAGCACCCGAAAGTCGGGATGCCAAAACCCCCCCGCGGAAAAATTGCCAAAAAAGGGGTCGACTATAGCCTTGGTGGGGGGCGTGGGCGAAGTTCGTCCTCCGGACTCAGAATGGCCCGAGAATTTGGGGGCAGCCTCCGTGTGCCAAAAATAGGCCACGGGCACAGCCACGCCCAAAAATTAGCGCCCGAAGGTCTGGATGCCAAAACCCCCGAGCGGAAAAGTGGCCAAAAAACGGGTGGGCTATAGCCTTTGTGGGCGTGGCGGATTCGTCCGCGGACTGGAATGGCCCGAGACTTTGCGGGCGGCCTACATGTGCCAAAAATAGGCCACGGGCACAGCCGCGCCCAAAAATTAGCACCCAAAGGTCGTGGTGCCAAAACCCACCAGCGGAAAAATGGCCAAAAAACGGGTGGGCTATAGCCTTGGTGGGGGGCGTGGGCGAAGTTCGTCCGCCGGACTCGGAATGCCTCGAGACTTTGTGGGTGGCCTCCGTGTGCCAAAAATAGGCCATGGGCACAGCCGCGCCAAAATTAGCGCCGAAGGTCGGGTGCCAAAACCCCGCGGAAAAATGGCCAAAACACGGGTGGGCTATAGCCTTGGTGGGCGGCGTGGCGGTTCGTCGCTGACCTCGGAATGGCCCGAGTCTTGCGGGCGGCCTACATGTGCCAAAAAATAGGCCACGGCACAGCCGCCAAAAATTAGCACCAAAAGGTCGTGGTGCCAAAACCCACCAGCGGAAAAATGGCCAAAAAACGGGTGGGCTATAGCCTTGGTGGGGGGCGTGGGCGAAGTTCGTCCGCCGGACTCGGAATGCCTCGAGACTTTGTGGGTGGCCTCCGTGTGCCAAAAATAGGCCACGGGCACAGCCGCGCCCAAAAATTAGCGCTCGAAGGTCGGGGTGCCAAAACCCCGCCGCGGAAAAATGGCCAAAACACGGGTGGGCTATAGCCTTGGTGGGCGGCGTGGGCGAAGTTCGTCCGCCGGACTCGGAATGGCCCGAGTCTTTGCGGGCGGCCTACATGTGCCAAAATAGGCTATGGCATAGCGCCCAAAAAATTAGTAAGTCGGGTGCCAAAACCCCAGCAGAAAAATGACCAAAAATGAGTGGGCTATAGCCTTGGTGGGGGGCGTGGCTTAAGTTCTTCCGCTCGGACTGAATGACCCGAGACTGCGGGCGGCCTCCGTGTGCCAAAAATAGGCCACGGGCACAGCCACGCCCTAAAAATTAGCGCCCAAGGTCGGGATGCCAAAACCCCCGAGCGGAAAAGTGGCCAAAAAACGGGTGGGCTATAGCATTTGTGGGGGGCGTGGGGGAAATTCGTCCGCCGGACTCGGAATGGCCCGAGTCTTTGCGGGCGGCCTCCATGTGCCAAAAATAGGCCATGGGCAAAGCCGCGCCCAAAAATTAGAGCCCGAAGGTCGGGGTGCCAAAACCCCCCAGCTGAAAAATGACCAAAAAATGAGTGGGCTATAGCCTTGTGGGGGCGGCGGTTCTTCCGCTGACTCGGAATGTCCCGAGACTTTGCGGACAGCCTCCATGTGCCAAAAATAGGCCACGGGCACAGCCGCGACCAAAAATTAGCGCCCGAAGGTCGGGGTGCCAATACCCCCCAGCGGAAAAATGGCAAAAAAACGAGTGGGCTATAGCCTTGGAGGGGGGCGTGGGCGAAGTTCGTCTGCCGGACTCGGAATGGCCCGAGACTTTGCGGGCGGCTTCCGTGTGCCAAAAATAGGCCAAGCACACAGCCGCGCCCAAAAATTAGCACCCAAAGGTCCGGGTGCCAAAACCCACCGTGGAAAAATGGCCAAAATACGGGTAGGTTATAGCCTTGGTGGGGGGCGTGGGCGAAGTTCGTCCACTGACTCGGAATGGCTCGAGACTTTGTGGGCGGCCTCCATGTGCCAAAAATAGGCCACGGGCACAGCCGCACCCAAAAATTAGCACCCAAAGGTCGGGGTGCCAAAACCCACCAGCGGAAAAATGGCCAAAAAACGGGTGGGCTATAGCCTTGGTGGGCGTGGCGGTTCGTCCGCCGGACTCGGAATGGCACGAGACTTCGCGGGCGGCCTCCGTGTGCCAAAAATAGGCCACGGGCACAGCCGCGCCCAAAAATTAGCACCCAAAGGTCGGGGTGCCAAAACCCACCAGCGGAAAAATGGCCAAAAAACGGGTGGGCTATAGCCTTGGTGGGGCGTGGGCGAAGTTCGTCCGCCGGACTCGGAATGGCAGGAGACTTTGCGGGCGGCCTCCGTGTGCCAAAAATAGGCCACGGGCACAGACGCGCCCAAAAATTAGCACCCGAAGGTCGGGGTGCCAAAACCCACCAGCGGAAAAATGGCCAAAAAACGGGTGGGCTATAGCCTTGGTGGGGCGTGGGCGAAGTTCGTCTGCCGGACTCGGAATGGCACGAGACTTTGCAGGCGGCCTCCGTGTGCCAAAATAGGCCACGGCACAGCCGCCAAAAATTAGCACCCAAAGGTCGGGGTGCCAAAACCCACCAGCGGAAAATGGCCAAAAACGGGTGGGCTATAGCCTTGGTGGGCGTGGCGAAGTTCGTCCGCCGGACTCGAATGGCACGAGACTTTGCGGGTGGCCTCCGTGTGCCAAAAATAGGCCACGGGCACAGCCGCGCCCAAAAATTAGCACCCAAAGGTCGGGGTGCCAAAACCCACCAGCGGAAAAATGGCCAAAAAACGGGTGGGCTATAGCCTTGGTGGGGCGTGGGCGAAGTTCGTCCGCCGGACTCGGAATGGCATGAGACTTTGCGGGCGGCCTCCGTGTGCCAAAAATAGGCCACGGGCACAGCCGCGCCCAAAAATTAGCACCCAAAGGTCGGGGTGCCAAAACCCCCCAGTGGAAAAATGACCAAAAAACGAGTGCGCTATAGCCTTGGTGGGGGGCGTGGGCGAAGTTCGTCCGCCGGACTCGGAATGGCCCGAGACTTTGCGGGCGGCCTCCGTGTGCCAAAAATAGGCCACGGGCATAGCCGCGCCCATAAATTAGCGTCCGAATGTCGGGGTGCAAAAATCCCCCAGCAGAAAAATGGCCAAAATACGGGTGGGCTATAGCCTTGGTGGGGGGCGTGGGCGATGTTCGTCCGCCGGACTCGGAATGGACCGAGACTTTGCAGGCGGCCTCCGTGTGCCAAAAATAGGCCACGGTCACAGCTGCGCCCAAAAATTAGCGCCCGAAGGTCAGGGTGCCAAAACCCCCAAGCAGAAAAATTGCCAAAAAACAGGTGGACTATTGCCTTAGTTGGGGGCGTGGCGAAGTTCGTCCGGAATCAGAATGGCCCGAGACTTTGCGGGCGGCCTCCGTGAGCCAAAAATTTTTCCACCAGCAGAGCCGCGCCCAAAAATTAGCGCCCGAAGGTCGGGGTGCCAAAACCCCCCAGCGGAAAAATGGCCAAAAAACGTGAGGGCTATAGCCTTGGTGGGGGCGTGGCGACGTCCCTCCGGACTCAGAATGGCCCGAGACTTTACGGGCGGCCTCCGTGCCAAAAATTGGTCACGCCGATAGTCGCGCCTTAAAATTAGCGCCCGAAGGTCGGGGTGCCAAAACCCCCCAGCGGAAAAATGGCCAAAAAACGTGTGGGTTATAGCCTTGGTGGGGGGCGTGGGCGAAGTTCGTCCTCCGGAATCAGAATGGCCCGAGACTTTGCGGGCGGCCTCCGTGAGCCAAAAATTTTTCCACGGGCAGAGCCGCGCCCAAAAATTAGCGCCCGAAGGTCGGGGTGCCAAAACCCCCCAGCAATAAAAATCGCCAAAAAACGTGAGGGCTATAGCCTTGGTGGGGGGCGTGGGCGAAGTTCGTCCTCCGGACTCAGAATGGCCCGAGACTTTGCGGGCGGCCTCCGTGTGCCAAAAATAGGCCACGGGCACAGCCGCGCCCAAAAATTAGCACCCGAAGGTCGGGGTGCCAAAACCCCCGAGCGGAAAAATGGCCAAAAAACGTGTGGGCTATAGCCTTGGTGCGGGGCGTGGGCGAAGTTCGTCCGCCGGACTCGGAATGGCCCGAGACTTTGCGGGCGGTCTCCGTGTGCCAAAAATAGGTCAGGGGCACAGACGCGCCCAAAAATTAGCACCCGAAGGTCGGGGTGCCAAAACCCACCAGCGGAAAAATGGCCAAAAAACTGGTGGGCTATAGCCTTGGTGGGGCGTGGCGAAGTTCGTCCGGACTCGGAATGGCACGAGACTTTGCGGGCGGCCTCCGTGTGCCAAAAATAGGCCACGGGCACAGCCGCGCCCAAAAATTAGCACCCAAAGGTCGGGGTGCCAAAACCCCCCAGTGGAAAAATGGCCAAAAAACGTGTGGGCTAAAGCCTTGGTGGGGGACGTGGGCGAAGTTCGTCCGCCGGACTCAGAATGGCCCGTGACTTTGCGGGCGGCCTCCATGTGCCAAAAATAGGCCACGGGCACAGCCGCGCCCAAAAATTAGCACTCGAAGGTCGGGTACCAAAACCCCCCAACGGAAAAATGACCAAAAACGAGCGCTTATAGCCTTGGTGGGCGGCGAAGTTCGTCCGCTCGGACTCGGAATGGCCCGAGACTTTACGGGCGGCCTCCGTGCCATAGGCCACGGGCACAGCCGCGCCCAAAAATTAGCACCCAAAGGTCGGGGTGCCAAAACCACCCAGTGGAAAAATGGCCAAAAAACGTGTGGGCTAAAGCCTTGGTGGGGGACGTGGGCGAAGTTCGTCCGCCGGACTCAGAATGGCCCGTGACTTTCCGGGCGGCCTCCATGTGCCAAAAATAGGCCACGGGCACAGCCGCGCCCAAAAATTAGCACCCGAAGGTCGGGGTGCCAAAACCCCCCAACGGAAAAATGACCAAAAAACGAGCGCGCTATAGCCTTGTTGGGCGGCGTGGGCGAAGTTCGTCCGCCGGACTCGGAATGGCCCGAGACTTTGCGGGCGGCCTCCGTGTGCCAAAAATAGGCCACGGGCATAGCCACGCCCATAAATTAGCGCCCGAAGGTCGGGGTGCAAAAATCCACCAGCAGAAAAATGGCCAAAATACGGGTGGGCTATAGCCTTGGTGGGGGGCGGGGGCGAAGTTCGTCCGCCGGACTCGGAATGGACCGAGACTTTGCGGGCGGCCTCCGTGTGCCAAAAATAGGCCACGGTCACAGCTGCGCCCAAAAATTAGCGCCCGAAGGTCAGGGTGCCAAAACCCCCAAGCAGAAAAATTGCCAAAAAACAGGTGGACTATTGCCTTAGTGGGGGGCGTGGGCGAAGTTCGTCCTCCGGAATCAGAATGGCCCGAGACTTTGCGGGCAGCCTCCGTGAACCAAAAATTTTTCCACGGGCAGAGCCACGCCCAAAAATTAGCGTCCGAAGGTCGGGGTGCCAAAACCCCCCAGCGGAAAAATGGCCAAAAAACGTGTGGGCTATAGCCTTGGTGGGGGCGTAAATTGTCCGCCGGACTCGGAATGGCCCGAGACATTGCGGGCGGTCTCCGTGTGCCAAAAATTGGCTACACACAGCCGCCAAAAATTAGCACCCAAAGGTCGGGTGCCAAAAACCCCCCCCGGGAAAAATGGCCAAAATACGGGTGGGCTAGAGCCTTGGTGGGGGGCGTGGGCGAAGTTCGTCCGCCGGACTCGGAATGTCTCGAGACTTTGTGGGTGGCCTCCGTGTGCCAAAAATAGGCCACGGGCACAGCCGCATCCAAAAATTAGCGCTCGAAGGTCGGGCTGCCAAAACCCCCCAGCGGAAAAATGGCCAAAATACGGGTGGGCTATAACCTTGGTGGGGGGCATGGGCGAAGTTCATCCTCCGGAATCAGAATGGCCCGAGACTTTGCGGGCGGCCTCCGTGAGCCAAAAATTGAACGCGGGCAGAGCCGCGCCCCAAAATTAGCGCCCGAAGTTCGGGGTGCCAAAACCCCCCAGCGGAAAAATGGCCAAAAAATGTGAGGGCTATAGCCTCAAAGGGCGAAGTTCTTTCTCCGGACTCAGAATGGCCCGAGACTTTGCGGGCGGCCTCCGTGTGCAAAAATTGGTCACGCCGCATAGTCGCCCAAAAATTAGCGGTCAAGGTCGGGTGCCAAAACCCCCAGCGGAAAAATGGCCTAAAAACGTGGGCTATAGCCTTGGGGGGGGCGAAGTTCTTCCGCAGGACTCGGTATGGCCCGAGACTTTGCGGGCGGTCTCCGTGTGCCAAAATAGGCCACGGCACAGACGCGCTTAAAATTAGCACCCAAGGTCGGGGTGCCAAAACCCACCAGCAGAAAATGGCCAAAAACGGGTGGGCTATAGCCTTGGTGGGGCGAAGTTCTGCCGGACTCGGAATGCCTCGAGACTTTGTGTGTGGCCTCCGTGTAAAATAGGCCACGGGCAGAGAGCGCCCAAAAATTAGCGCCCAAGGTCGGGTGCCAAAACCCCAGCGGAAAATGGCCAAAAACGTGACGGCCATAGCCTTGGGGGCGTGGCGTCCTCCGGACTCAGAATGGCCCGAGACTTTGCGGGCGGCCTCCGTGTGCCAAAACTTGGCCATGGGCAGAGCCGCGCCCAAAAATTAGCGCCCGAAGGTTGGGGTGCCAAATCCCCCCAGCGGAAAAATGGCCAAAAAACGTGTGGGCTATAGCCTTGGTGGGGGGCGTGGGCGAAGTTCGTCCGCCGGACTCGGAATGGCAGGAGACTTTGCGGGCGGCCTCCGTGAGCCAAAAATAGCCCACGGGCACAGCCGCACCCAAAAATTAGCAACCAAAGGTCGGGGTGACAAAACCCACCAGCGGAAAAATGGCCAAAAACGGCTGGGGCGGGCGAGTTCGTCGCCGGACTCGGAAGTCCCAGACACTTTGTGGGTGGCCTCCTTGTGCCAAAAATAGGCCACGGGCACAGCCGCACCCAAAAATTAGTGCTCGAAGGTCGGGGTGCAAAAACCCCCCCGCGGAAAAATGGGCAAAAAACGGGTGGGCTATAGCCTTGGCGGGGGGCGTGGGCGATGTTCGTCCGCCGGACTCGGAATGGCACGAGACTTTGCGGGCGGCCTCAGTGTGCCAAAAATAGGCCACGGACACAGCCGTGCCCAAAAATTAGCACCCAAAGGTCGGGTGCCAAAACCACCCACGGAAAAATGACCAAAAACGAGTGGCTATAGCCTTGGGCGTGGGCGATGTTCGTCCGCCGGACTCGGAATGGCACGAGACTTTGCGGGCGGCCTCAGTGTGCCAAAAATAGGCCACGGGCACAGGCGCACCCAAAAATTAGCGCTCGAAGGTCGGGGTGCCAAAACCCACCAGCAGAAAAATGGCCAAAAAACGGGTGGGCAAGGCGAAGTTCGTCTGCCGGACTCGGAATGCCTCGAGACTTTGTGGGTGGCCTCCGTGTGCCAAAAATAGGCCACGGGCAGAGCCGCGCCCAAAAATTAGCGCCCGAAGGTCGGGGTGCCAAAACCCACCAGCGGAAAAATGGCCAAAAAACGTGACGGCTATAGCCTTGGTGGGGGGCGTGGGCGAAGTTCGTCCTCCGGACTCAGAATGGCCCGAGACTTTGCGGGCGGCCTCCGTGTGCCAAAACTTGGCCATGGGCAGAGCCGCGCCCAAAAATTAGCGCCCGAAGGTTGGGGTGCCAAAACCCCCCAGCGGAAAAATGGCCAAAAAACGTGTGGGCTATAGCCTTGGTGGGGGGCGTGGGGGAAGTTCGTCCGCCGGACTCGGAATGGCACGAGACTTTGCGGGCGGCCTCCGTGTGCCAAAAATAGGCCACGGGCACAGCCGCGCCCAAAAATTAGCACCCAAAGGTCGGGGTGCCAAAACCCACCAGCGGAAAAATGGCCAAAAAACGGGTGGGCTACAGCCTTGGTGGGGGGCGTGGGCGAAGTTCGTCCGCCGGACTCGGAATTCCTCGAGACTTTGTGGGTGGCCTCCTTGTGCCAAAAATAGGCCACGGGCACAGCCGCACCCAAAAATTAGTGCTCGAAGGTCGGGGTGCAAAAACCCCCCCGCGGAAAAATGGGCAAAAAACGGGTGGGCTATAGCCTTGGTGGAGGGCGTGGGCGAAGTTCGTCCGCCAGACTCGGAATGGCCCGAGACTTTGCGGGCGGCCTCCGTGTGCCAAAAATAGGCCATGGACACAGCCGCATCCAAAAATTAGCACCCGACGGTCGGGGTGCCAAAACCACCCAGCGGAAAAATTACCAAAAAACGAGTGGGCTATAGCCTTGGTGGGGGGCGTGGGCGAAGTTCGTCCGCCGGACTCGGAATGGCACGAGACTTTGCGGGCGGCCTCCGTGTGCCAAAAATAGGCCACGGACACAGCCGCGCCCAAAAATTAGCACCCAAAGGTCGGGGTGCCAAAACCCACCAGCGGAAAATGGCCAAAAAACGGGTGGGCTATAGCCTTGGTGGGGGGCGTGGGCGAAGTTCGTCCGCCGGACTCAGAATGCTTCGAGACTTTGTGGGAGGCCTCCGTGTGCCAAAAATAGGCCACGGGCACAGCCGCACCCAAAAATTAGCGCTCGAAGGTCGGGGTGCAAAACACCCCCCCCCGGAAAAATTGCCAAAATACGGGTTTGCTATAGCCTTGGTGGGGGGGCGTGGGCGAAGTTCGTCCGCCGGACTCGGAATGGCTCAAGACTTTGCGGGCGGCCTCCGTGTGCCAAAAATAGGCTACGGGTGGGCTATAGCCTTGGTGGGGGGCGTGGGCGAAGTTCATCCTCCGGAATCAGAATGGCCCGAGACTTTGCGTGCGGCCTCCGTGAGCCAAAAATTGAACGCGGGTAGAGCCGCGCCCCAAAATTAGTGCCCGAAGTTCGGGGTGCCAAAACCCCCCAGCGGAAAATTGGCCAAAAAATTTGAGGGCTATAGCCTTGGGGGGGGGGGGGCATGGGCGAAGTTCGTCCTCCGGACTCAGAATGGCCCGAGACTTTGCGGGCGGCCTCCGTGTGCCAAAAATAGGCCATGGACACAGCCGCATCCAAAAATTAGCACCCGACGGTCGGGGTGCCAAAACCACCCAGCGGAAAAATTACCAAAAAACGAGTGGGCTGTAGCCTTGGTGGGGGGCGTGGGCGAAGTTCGTCCGCCGGACTCGGAATGGCACGAGACTTTGCGGGCGGCCTCCGTGTGCCAAAAATAGGCCACGTACGCAGCCGCGCCCAAAAATTAGCACCCAAAGGTCGGGGTGCCAAAACCCACCAGCGGAAAATGGCCAAAAAACGGGTGGGCTATAGCCTTGGTGGGGGGCGTGGGCGAAGTTCGTCCGCCGGACTCAGAATGCTTCGAGACTTTGTGGGAGGCCTCCGTGTGCCAAAAATAGGCCACGGGCACAGCCGCACCCAAAAATTAGCGCTCGAAGGTCGGGGTGCAAAACCCCCCCCCCCGGAAAAATTGCCAAAATACGGGTTTGCTATAGCCTTGGTGGGGGGGCGTGGGCGAAGTTCGTCCGCCGGACTCGGAATGGCTCAAGACTTTGCGGGCGGCCTCCGTGTGCCAAAAATAGGCTACGGGTGGGCTATAGCCTTGGTGGGGGGCGTGGGCGAAGTTCATCCTCCGGAATCAGAATGGCCCGAGACTTTGCGGGCGGCCTCCGTGAGCCAAAAATTGAACGCGAGTAGAGCCGCGCCCCAAAATTAGTGCCCGAAGTTCGGGGTGCCAAAACCCCCCAGCGGAAAATTGGCCAAAAAATTTGAGGGCTATAGCCTTGGGGGGGGGGGGCATGGGCGAAGTTCGTCCTCCGGACTCAGAATGGCCCGAGACTTTGCGGGCGGCCTCCGTGTGCCAAAAATTGGTCACGCGCATAGCCGCGCCCAAAAATTAGTGGTCAAGGTCGGCCAAAACCCCAGAGGAAAAATGGCAAAAAAAAGTGTGGGCTATAGCCTTGGTGGGGGGCGTGGGCGAAGTTCGTCCGCCGGAATCGGAATGGGACGAGACTTTGGGGGAGGCCTCCGTGTGCCAAAAATAGGCCACGGACACAGCCGCAACCAAAAATTAGTGCTCAAGGTCGGGTGCAAAACCCCGGAAAAATTGCCAAATTACGGGTTTGCTATAGCCTTGGTGGGGGGGCGTGGGCGAAGTTAGTCCGCCGGACTCGGAATGGCTCGAGACTTTGCGGGCGGCCTCCGTGTGCCAAAAATAGGCTATGGGCACAGCCGCGCCCAAAAATTAGCACCCAAAGGTCGGGGTGCCAAAACCACCCAGCGGAAAAATGACCAAAAAACGCGTGGGCTATAGCCTTGCTGGGGGGCGTGGGCGAAGTTCGTCCGCCGGACTCGGAATGGCTCGTGACTGGGCGGGCGGCCTCCGTGTGCCAAAATAGGCCACGGGCATAGCCGCGCCATAAATTAGCGCCCAAGGTCGGGTGCCAAAACCCGCCAGCTGAAAAATGGCCAAAACGGGTGGGCTATAGCCTTGGTGGGGGCGTGGCGAAGTTCGTCCCGGACTGGAATGCCTCGAGACTTTGTGGGTGGACTCGTGTGCCAAAATAGGCCACGGGCACTGCCGCACCCAACAATTAGGGCTCGAAGGTCGGGGTGCAAAAACCCCCCCCGGAATAATTGCCACAATTCGGGTTTGGTATTGCCTTGTTGGGGGGGGTGTGCGTAGTTCGTCCGCCTGACTCGGAATGGCTCGAGACTTTGTGGGCGGCCTCCGTGTGCCAAAATAGGCCATGGGCACAGCCGCGCCAAAAATTAGCACCCGAAGGTCGGGTGCCAAAACCACCAGCGGAAAAATGACCAAAAACGAGTGGGCTATAGCCTTGGTGTGGGCGGCGGTTCGTCCGGACTCGGAATGGCCCGAGACTTTACGGGCGGCCTCCATGTGCCAAAAATAGGCCACGGGCACAGCTTCAAAAATTAGAGCCCGAAGGTCGGGGTGCCAAAACCCACCAGCGGAAAAATGGCCAAAAAAAGGGTGGGCTATAGCCTTGGTGGGGGGCGTGGGCGAAGTTCGTCCGCCGGACTCGGAATGCCTCGAGACTTTGTGGGTGGCCTCCGTGTGCCAAAAATAGGCCACGGGCTCAGCCGCACCCAAAAATTAGGGCTCGAAGGTTGGGGTGCAAAAACCCCCCCGCGGAAAAATGGCCAAAATACGAGTGGGCGCCTTGGTGGGGGGCGTGGGCGAAGTTCGTCCGCCGGACTCGGAATGGCTCGAGACTTTGTGGGCGGTCTCCGTGTGCCAAAAATTGGTTACGCACATAGCCGCGCCCAAAAATTAGCGCCCGAAGGTCGGGGTGCCAAAACCCCCCAGTGGAAAAATGGCAAAAAAACGTGTGGGCTAAAGCCTTGGTGGGGGGCGTGGGCGAAGTTCGTCCGCCGGACTCGGAATGGCTCGAGACTTTGTGGGCGGCCTCCATGTGCCAAAAATAGGGCACGAGCACAGCCGCACCCAAAAATTAGGGCTCGAAGGTCGGAGTGCCAAAACCCCCCAGCGGAAAAATGGGCAAAATACGGGTGGACTATAGCCTTGGTGGGGGGCGTGGGCGAAGTTCTTCCTCCGGACTCAGAATGGCCCGAGACTTTGCGGGCGGCCTCCGTGTGCCAAAAATTGGTTACGCACATAGCCGCGCCCAAAAATTAGCGCCCGAAGGTCGGGGTGCCAAAACCCCCCAGTGGAAAAATGGCCAAAAAACGTGTGGGCTAAAGCCTTGGTGGGGGGCGTGGGCGAAGTTCGTCCGCCGGACTCGGAATGGTCCGAGACTTTGCGGGCGGCCTCCGTGTGCCAAAAATAGGCCACGGGCATAGCCGCGCCCATAAATTAGCACCCGAAGGTCGGGGTGCCAAAACCCACCAGCGGAAAAATGGCCAAAAAACGGGTGGGCTATTGCCTTGGTGGGGGGCGTGGGCGAAGTTCGTCCGCCGGACTCGGAATGCCTCGAGACTTTGTGGGTGGACTCCGTGTGCCAAAAATAGGCCACGGGCACAGCCGCACCCAAAAATTAGGGCTCGAAGGTCGGGGTGCAAAAACCCCCCCCGGAAAAATTGCCAAAATATGGGTTTGCTATAGCCTTGGTGGGGGGCGTGGGCGAAGTTCGTCCGCCGGACTCGGAATGGCTCGAGACTTTGTGGGCGGCCTCCGTGTGCCAAAAATAGGCCATGGGCACAGCCGCGCCCAAAAATTATTACCCGAAGGTCGGGGTGCCAAAACCACCAGCGGAAAAATGACCAAAAAATGAGTGGGCTATAGCCTTGGTGGGGGGCGTGGGCGAAGTTCGTCCGCCGGACTCGGAATGGCCCGAGACTTTACGGGTGGCCTCCATGTGCCAAAAATAGGCCACGGCACAGTCACTTAAAAATTAGCACCCAAAGGTCGGGGGGCCAACACCCACCAGCGGAAAAATGGCCAAAAAAAGGGTGGGCTATATAGCCTTGGTGGGGGGCGTGGGCGAAGTTCGTCCGCCGGACTCGGAATGCCTCGAGACTTTGTGGGTGGCCTCCGTGTGCCAAAAATAGGCCACGGGCTCAGCCGCACCCAAAAATTAGGGCTCGAAGGTCGGGGTGCAAAAACCCCCCCGCGGAAAAATGGCCAAAATACGGGTGGGCTATAGCCTTGGTGGGGGGCGTGGGCGAAGTTCGTCCGCCGGACTCGGAATGGCTCGAGACTTTGTGGGCGGTCTCCGTGTGCCAAAAATTGGTTACGCACATAGCCGCGCCCAAAAATTAGCGCCCGAAGGTCGGGGTGCCAAAACCCCCCAGTGGAAAAATGGCAAAAAAACGTGTGGGCTATAGCCTTGGTGGGGGGCGTGGGCGAAGTTCGTCCGCCGGACTCGGAATGGCCCGAGACTTTACGGGCGGCCTCCATGTGCCAAAAATAGGCCACGGCACAGCCCAAAAATTAGCTCCCTAAGGTCGGGGTGCCAAAACCCACCAGCGGAAAAATGGCCAAAAAAAGGGTGGGCTATAGCCTTGGTGGGGGGCGTGGGAGAAGTTCGTCCGCCGGACTCGGAATGCCTCGAGACTTTGTGGGTGGCCTCCGTGTGCCAAAAATAGGCCACGGGCTCAGCCGCACCCAAAAATTAGTGCTCGAAGGTCCGGGTGCAAAAACCCCCCCGCGGAAAAATGGCCAAAATACGGGTGGGCTATAGCCTTGGTGGGGGGCGTGGGCGAAGTTCGTCCGCCGGACTCGGAATGGCTCGAGACTTTGTGGGCGGCCTCCATGTGCCAAAAATAGGGCAAGAGCACAGCCGCACCCAAAAATTAGCGCTCGAAGGTCGGAGTGCCAAAACCCCCCAGCGGAAAAATGGGCAAAATACGGGTGGACTATAGCCTTGGTGGGGGGCGTGGGCGAAGTTCTTCCTCCGGACTCAGAATGGCCCGAGACTTTGCGGGCAGCCTCCGTGTGCCAAAAATTGGTTACGCACATAGCCGCGCCCAAAAATTAGCGCCCGAAGGTCGGGGTACCAAAACCCCCCAGCGGAAAAATGGCCAAAAAACGTGTGGGCTATAGCCTTGGTGGGGGGCGTGGGCGAAGTTCTTCCTCCGGACTCAGAATGCCCCGAGACTTTGCGGGCGGCCTCCGTGAGCCAAAAATTGGCCACGGGCAGAGCCGCACCCAAAAATTAGGGCTCGAAGGTCGGGGTGCAAAAACCCCCCCCGGAAAAATTGCAAAAATACGGGTTTGCTATAGCCTTGGTGGGGGGCGTGGGCGAAGTTCGTCCGCCTGACTCGGAATGGCTCGAGACTTTGTGGGCGGCCTCCGTGTGCCAAAAATAGGCCATGGGCACAGCCGCGCCCAAAAATTAGCGCTCGAAGGTCGGGGTGCCAAAACCCCCCAGTGGAAAAATGGCCAAAAAACGTGTGGGCTAAAGCCTTGGTGGGGGGCGTGGGCGAAGTTCATCCGCCGGACTCGGAATGGCCCGAGACTTTGCGGGCGGCCTCCGTGTGCCAAAAATAGGCCACGGGCATAGCCGCGCCCATAAATTAGCACCCGAAGGTCGGGGTGCCAAAACCCACCAGCGGAAAAATGGCCAAAAAACGGGTGGGCTATAGCCTTGGTGGGGGGCGTGGGCGAAGTTCGTCCGCCGGACTCGGAATGCCTCGAGACTTTGTGGGTGGACTCCGTGTGCCAAAAATAGGCCACGGGCACAGCCGCACCCAAAAATTAGGGCTCGAAGGTCGGGGTGCAAAAACCCCCCCCGGAAAAATTGCCAAAATACGGGTTTGCTATAGCCTTGGTGGGGGGCGTGGGCGAAGTTCGTCCGCCGGACTCGGAATGGCCCGAGACTTTGCGGGCGGCCTCCGTGTGCCAAAAATAGGCCACGGGCACAGCCGCGCCAAAAAATTAGCACCCAAAGGTCGGGGTGCCAAAACCCACCAGCGGAAAAATGGCCAAAAAACGGGTGGGCTATAGCCTTGGTGGGGGGCGTTGGCGAAGTTCGTCATCCGGGCTCAGAATGGCCTGAGACTTTGCGGGCGGCCTCCGTGTGCCAAAAATTGGTCACGCACATAGCCGCGCGCAAAAATTAGCGCCCGAAGGTTGGGCTGCCAAAACCCCCCAGCGGAAAAATGGCCAAAAAACGTGTGGGCTATAGCCTTGGTGGGGGGCGTGGGCGAAGTTCGTCCGCCGGACTCGGAATGGCCCGAGACATTGCGGGTGGCCTCCGTGTGCCAAAGATAGGCCACGCACACAGCCGCGCCCAAAAATTAGCATCCAAAGGTCGGGGTGCCAAATCCACCAGCGGAAAAGTGGCCAAAAAACGGGTGGGCTATAGCCTTGGTGGGGGGCGTGGGCGAAGTTCGTCCTCCGGAATAAGAATGGCCCGAGACTTTGCGGACGGCCTCCGTGTGCCAAAAATAGGCCACGGGCACAGCCGCGCCCAAAAATTAGCACCCGAAGGTCGGGGTGCCAAAACCCCCCAGCGGAAAAATTGCCAAAAAACGGGTGGGCTATAGCCTTGGTGGGGGGCTTGGGCGAAGATCGTCCTCCAGACTCAGAATGGCCCGAGACTTTGGGGGCAGCCTCCGTGTGCCAAAAATAGGCCAACGGCACAGCCGCGCCCAAAAATTAGCGTCCGAAGGTCGGGGTGCCAAAACCTCCCAGCGGAATAATGGCCGCTATAGCCTTGGTGGGGGGCGTGGGCGAAGTTCGTCTTCCGGGCTCAGAATGGCCCGAGACTTTGTGGGCAGCCTCCGTGTGCCAAAAATTGGTTACGCACATAGCCGCGCCCAAAAATTAGCGCCCGAAGGTCGGGGTGCCAAAACCCCCCAGTGGAAAAATGGCCAAAAAACGTGTGGGCTATAGCCTTGGTGGGGGATGTGGGCGAAGTTCGTCCGCCGCACTCGGAATGGCCCGAGACTTTGCGGGCAGCCTCCGTGTGCCAAAAACAGGCCACGGACACAGACCCGCCAAAAAATTAGAGCCCGAAGGTCGGTGTGCCAAAACCCACCAGCGGAAAAATGGCCAAAAAACGGGTGGGCTATAGCCCTGGTGGGGACGTGGGGGAAGTTCGTCCTCCGGAATCAGAATGGCCCGAGACTTTGCGGGCAGCCTCCGTGAGCCAAAAATTGGCCACGGGCAGAGCCGCGCCCAAAAATTAGCGTCCGAATGTCGGGGTGCCAAAACCTCCCAGCGGAAAAATGGCCGCTATAGCCTTGGTGGGGGGCGGGCGTCATCCGGCTCAGAATGGCCCGAGACTTTGTGGTCTGCCTCCGTGTGCCAAAAATTGGTCACGCGCATAGCCGCGCGCAAAAATTAGCGCCCGAAGGTCGGGCTGCCAAAACCCCCCAGCGGAAAAATGGCCAAAAAACGTGTGGGCTATAGCCCTGGTGGGGGCGGCGGTTCGTCCGCCCGGACTCCGAATGGCCCGAGACTTTGTGGGCGGCCTCCGTGTGCCAAAAATAGGCCATGCACACAGCTGCGCCCAAAAATTAGCACCCAAAGGTCGGGGTACCAAAACCACCAGCGGAAAAATTGCCAAAAAACGGGTGGGCTATAGCCTTGGTGGGGCGTGGCGGTTCGTCCGCCGGACTCGGAATGGCTCGAGACTTTGTGGGTGGCCTCCGTGTGCCAAAATAGGCCACGGCACAGCCGCACCCAAAATTTGCGTCGAAGGTCGGGTGCTAAAACCCCCAGCGGAAAATGGCCAAAATACGGGTGGGCTATAGCCTTCGTGGGGGGCGTGGGCGAAGTTCTTCCTCCGGACATAGAATGGCCCGAGACTTTGCGGGCGGCCTCCGTGAGCCCAAAATTAGTCACGGGACAGACGCGCTAAAAATTAGCGCCCAAGGTCGGGTGCCAAAACCCAGAGCGGAAAAATGGCCAAAAAACTTGTGGGCTATAGCCTTGGTGGGGGGCGTGGGCTAAGTTCGTCCTCCGGAATAAGAATGGCCCGAGACTTTGCGGGCGGCCTCCGTGAGCCAAAAATTGGCCACGGCAGAGCCGCGCCTTAAAAATTAGCGCCCGAAGGTCGAGGTGACAAAACCCCCCAGCGGAAAAATGGCCAAAAAACGTGTGAGCTATAGCCTTGGTGGGGGGCGTGGGCGAAGTTAGTCCTCCGGAATCAGAATGGCCCGAGACTTTGCGGGCGGCCTCCGTGAGCCAAAAATTGGCCACGGGCAGAGCCGCGCCCAAAAATTAGCGCCCGAAGGTCGGGGTGCCAAAACCCCCCAGCGGAAAAATGGCCAAAATACGGATGGGCTATAGCCTTGGTGGGGGGCGTGGGCGAAGTTCTTCCTCCGGACTCAGAATGGCCCGAGACTTTGCGGGCGGCCCCAGTGTGCCAAAAAACTGTCACGCGCATAGCCGCGCCCAAAAATTAGCACCCAAAGGTCGGGGTGCCAAAACCCACCAGCGGAAAAATGCCCAAAAAACGGGTGGGCTATAGCCTTGGTGGGGGGCGTGGGCGAAGTTCTTCCTCCGGACTAAGAATGGACCGAGACTTTGCGGGCGGCCTCCGTGAGCCAAAAATTGGTCACGCGCAGTGCCGCACCCAAAAATTAGCTCCCGAAGGTCGGGGTACCAAAACCCCCCAGCGGAAAAATGACCAAAAAACGTGTGGGCTATAGCCTTGGTGGGGGCGGGCGGTTCGTCCGCCGGACTCGGAATTGCCCGAGCCTTTGCGGGCGGTCTCCGTGTGCCAAAAATAGGCCACAGGCACAGACGCGCCCAAAAATTAGCGCCCGAAGGTCGGGCTGCCAAAACCCACCAGCGGAAAAATGACCAAAAAACGTGTGGGCTATAGCCTTGGTGGGGGGCGTGGGCGAAGTTCGTCCGCCGGACTCGGAATTGTCCGAGACTTTGCGGGCGGTCTCCGTGTGCCAAAAATAGGCCACGGGCACAGACGCGCCCAAAAATTAGCGCCCGAAGGTCGGGGTGCCAAAACCCACCAGCGGAAAAATGGCCAAAAAACGGGTGGGCTATAGCCTTGGTGGGGGGCGTGGGCGAAGTTCGTCCTCCAGAATCAAAATGGCCCGATACTTTGCGGGCGGCCTCCGTGAGCCAAAAATTGGCCACGGGCAGAGCCGCGCCCAAAAATTAGCACCCGAAGGTCGGGGTGCCAAAACCCCCCAGCGGAAAAATGGCCAAAAAACGTGAGGGCTATAGCCTTGGTGGGGCGCGTGGGCGAAGTTCGTCCTCCGGACTCAGAATGGCCCGAGACTTTGCGGGCAGCCTCCATGTGCCAAAAATTGGTCACGCGCATAGCCACGCCCAAAAATTAGCGCCTGAAGGTTGGGGTGCCAAAACCTCCCAGCGTAAAAATGGCCAAAAAACGTGTGGGCTCTAGCCTTGGTGGGGGGCGTGGGTGAAGTTCGTCCGCCGGACTCGGAATGGCCCGAGACTTTGCGGGCGGTCTCCGTGTGTCAAAAATAGGCCACTGGCACAGACGCGCCCAAAAATTAGCGCCCGAAGGTCGGGGTGCCAAAACCCACCAGCGGAAAAATGGCCAAACAACGGGTGGGCTATAGCCTTGGTGGGGGGCGTGGGCGAAGTTCGTCCTCCGGACTCAGAATGGCCCGAGACTTTGCGGGCGGCCTCTGTGTGCCAAAAATTGGTCATGTGCAGTGCCGCGCCCAAAAATTAGCGTCCGAAGGTCGGGGTGCCAAAACCCCCCAGCGGAAAAATGGCCAAAAAATGTGTGGGTTATAGCCTTGGTGGGGGCGTGGGCGAAGTTCGTCCGCTGGACTCGGAATGGCCCGAGACTTTGCGGGCGGTCTTCGTGTGCCAAAAATAGGCCACGGGCATAGACGCACCCAAAAATTAGCGCCCGAAGGTCGGGGTGCCAAAACCCCCCAGCGGAAAAATGGCCAAACAACGTGTGGGCTATAGCATAGGAGGGGGGCGTGGCGGTTCGTCCTCCGGAATCAGAATGGCCCGAGACTTTGCGGGCGGCCTCCGTGAGCTAAAATTGGCCACGGGCAGAGCGCCAAAAATTAGCACCCAAAGGTCGGGTGCCAAAACCCCAGCGGAAAATGGCCAAACAACGTGTGGGCTATAGCCTTGGTGGGGGGCGTGGGCGAAGTTCGTCCGCCGGACTCGGAATGGCCCGAGACTTTGTGGGCGGTCTCCGTGTTCCAAAAATAGGCCACGGGCACAGATGCGCCCAAAAATTAGAGCCCGTAGGTCGGGGTGCCAAAAACCCACCAGCGGAAAAATGGCCAAAAAACGGGTGGGCTATAGCCTTGGTGGGGGGCGTGGGCGAAGTTCATCCTGTTGACTCAGAATGGCCCGAGACTTTGCGGGCGGCCTCCGTGTGCCAAAAATTGGTCACGCGCATAGCCGCACCCAAAAATTAGCGCCCGAATGTCGGGGTGCCAAAATCCCCCAGCGGAAAAATGGCCAAACAACGTGTGGGCTATAGCCTTGGTGGGGGGCGTGGGCGAACTTCGTCCGCCGGACTCGGAATGGCCCGAGACTTTGCGGGCGGTCTCCGTGTGCCAAAAATAGGCCACGGGCACAGACGCGCCCAAAAATTAGAGCCCGATGGTCGGGGTGCCAAAACCCACCAGCGGAAAAATGGCCAAAAAACGGGTGGGCTATAGCCTTGGTGGGGGGCGTGGGCGAAGTTCGTCCTCCGGAATCAGAATGGCCCGAGACTTTGTGGGCGGCCTCCGTGAGCCAAAAATTGGCCACGGGCAGAGCCGCGCCCAAAAATTAGCGCCCGAAGGTCGGGGTGCCAAAACCCCCCAGCGGAAAAATGGCCAAAAAACGGGTGGGCTATAGCCTTGGTGGGGGGCGTGGGCGAAGTTCGTCCTCCGGAATCAGAATGGCTCGAGACTTTCGGGCGGCCTCCGTGAACAAAAAATTGGCCACGGGCAGAGCCGCGCCCAAAAATTAGCCCCCGAAGGTCGTGGTGCAAAAACCCCCCAGCGGAAAAATGGCCAAAAAACGTGTGGGCTATAGCCTTGGTGGGGGGCGTGGGCGAAGTTCATCCGCCGGACTCGGAATGGCCCGAGACTTTGCGGGCGGCCTCCGTGTGCCAAAAATAGGCCACGGGCACAGACACGCCAAAAAATTAGCGCCCGAAGGTCGGGGTGCCAAAACCCCCCGCCGGAAAAATGGCAAAAAAACGAGTGGGCTATAGCCTTGGAGGGGGGGTGGGCGAAGTTCGTCCGCCGGACTCAGAATGGCCCGAGACTTTACGGACGGCCCCTGTGTGCCAAAAATAGGCCATTGGTACAGGCGCGCCCATAAATTAGCACCCGAAGGTCGGGGTGCCAAAACCCCTCAGCGGAAAAATTGCCAAAAAACGGGTGGGCTATAGCCTTGGTGGGGGGCGTGGGCGAAGTTCGTCCTCCGGACTCAGAATGGCCCGAGATTTTGGGGGCAGCCTCCGTGTGCCAAAAATAGGCCACGGGCACAGCCGCGCCCAAAAATTAACGCCCGAAGATCGGGATGCCAAAACCCCCGAGCGGAAAAATGGCCAAAAAACAGGTGGGCTATAGCCTTTGTGGGGGGCGTGGGCGAAGTTCGTCCGCCGGACTCGGAATGGCCCGAGACTTTGCGGGCGGCCTCCGTGTGCCAAAAATAAGCCACGGGCACAGGCGCTCCAAAAAATTAGCCCCCGAAGGTCGGGGTACCAAAACCCACCAGCGGAAAAATGGCCAAAAAATGGGTGGGCTATAGCCTTGGTGGGGGGCGTGGGCGAAGTTCGTCCTCCGGAATCTGAATGGCCCGAGACTTTGCGGGCGGCCTCCGTGAGCCAAAAATAGGCCACGGGCAGAGCCGCGCCCAAAAATTAGCGCCCGAAGGTCGGGGTGCCAAAACCCCCCAGCGGAAAAATTGCCAAAAAACGTGTGGGCTATAGCCTTGGTGGGGGGCGTGGGCGTAGTTCGTCCGCCGGACTCGGAATGGCTCGAGACTTTGTAGGTGGCCTCCGTGTGCCAACAATAGGCCACGGGCACAGACGCGCCCAAAAATTAGCGCCCGAAGGTCGGGGTGCCAAAACCCACCAGCGGAATAATGGCCAAAAAACGGGTGGGCTATAGCCTTTGTGGGGGGCGTGGGCGAAGTTCGTCCGCCGGACTCGAAATGGCTCGCGACTTTGTAGGTGGCCTCCGTGTGCCAAAAATAGGCCACGGGCACAGCCGCACCCAAAAATTAGCGCTCGAATGTCGGGGTGCCAAAACCCCCCAGCGGAAAAATGGCCAAAATACGGGTGGGCTATAGCCTTGGTTGGGGGCGTGGGCGAAGTTCTTCCTCAGGAATCAGAATGGTCCGAGACTTTGCGGGCGGCCTCCGTGAGCCAAAAATTGGTCACGTGCAGTGCCGCGAAAAAAAATTAGCGCCCGAAGGTCGGGGTGCCAAAACCCACCGGCGAAAAAATGGCCAAAAAACGGGTGGGCTATAGCCTTGGTGGGGGGCGTGGGCGAAGTTCGTCCTCCGGAATCAGAATGGCCCGAGACTTTGCGAGCGGCCTCCGTGAGCCAAAAATTGGCCACGGGCAGAGCCGCGCCCAAAAATTAGCGCCCGAAGGTCGGGGTGCCAAAACCCCCCAGCGGAAAAATGGCCAAAAAACGGGTGGGCTATAGCCTTGGTGGGGGGCGCGGGCGAAGTTCGTCCGCTGGACTCGGAATGGCTCGAGACTTTGTAGGTGGCCTCCGTGTGCCAAAAATAGGCCACGGGCACAGCCGCACCCAAAAATTAGCGCTCAAAGGTCGGGGTGCCAAAACCCCCCAGCGGAAAAATGGCCAAAATACGGGTGGGCTATAGCCTTGGTTGGGGGCGTGGGCGAAGTTCTTCCTCAGGACTCAGAATGGCCCAAGACTATGCGGGCGGCCTCCGTGAGCCAAAAATTGGTCACGTGCAGTGCCGCGCCCAAAAATTAGCACCCGAAGGTCGGGGTGCCAAAACCCACCAGCAGAAAAATGGCCAAAAAACGGGTGGGCTATAGCCTTGGTGGGGGGCGTGGGCGGAGTTCGTCCTCCGGAATCAGATTGGCCCGAGACTTTGCGGGCGGTCTCCGTGAGCCAAAAATTGGCCACGGGCAGAGCCGCACCCAAAAATTAGCGCCCGAAGGTCGGTGTGCCAAAACCCCCCAGCGGAAAAATGGCCAAAAAATGTGTGGGCTATAGCCTTGGTGGGGGGCGTGGGCGAAGTTCGTCCGCCGGACTCGGAATGGCCCGAGACTTTGCGGACGGCCTCTGTGTGCCAAAAATAGGCCACGGGTACAGCCGCGCCCAAAAATTAGCATCCGAAGGTCGGGGTGCTAAAACCCCCCAGCGGAAAAATTGCCAAAAAACGGGTGGGCTATAGCCTTGGTGGGGGGCGTGGGTGAAGTTCGTCCGCCGGACTCGGAATGGCCCGAGACTTTGCGGGTGGCCTCCGTGTGCCAAAAATAAGCCACGGGCACAGGCGCTCCAAAAAATTAGCCCCCGAAGGTCGGGGTGCCAAAACCCACCAGTGGAAAAATGGCCAAAAAATGGGTGGGCTATAGCCTTGGTGGGGGGCGTGGGCGAAGTTCGTCCTTCGGCATCTGAATGGCCCGAGACTTTGCGGGCGGCCTCCGTGAGCCAAAATAGGCCACGGGCAGAGCCGCGCCCAAAAATTAGCGCCCGAAGGTCGGGGTGCCAAAACCCCCCAGCGGAAAAATTGCCAAAAAACGTGTGGGCTATAGCCTTGGTGGGGGGCGTGGGCGTAGTTCGTCCGCCGGACTCGGAATGGCTCGAGACTTTGTAGGTGGCCTCCGTGTGCCAACAATAGGCCACGGGCACAGACGCGCCCAAAAATTAGCGCCCGAAGGTCGGGGTGCCAAAACCCACCAGCGGAATAATGGCCAAAAAACGGGTGGGCTATAGCCTTTGTTGGGGGCGTGGCGGTTCGTCCCGGACTCGCAATGGCTCGCGACTTTGTAGGTGGCCTCCGTGTGCCAAAAATAGGCCACGGGCACAGCCGCACCCAAAAATTAGCGCTCGAATTTCGGGGTGCCAAAACCCCCCAGCGGAAAAATGGCCAAAATATGGGTGGGCTATAGCCTTGGTCAGGCGTGGGCGAAGTTCTTCCTCAGACTCGAATGGTCCGAGACATTGCGGGCGGCCTCCGTGAGCCAAAAATTGGTCACGTGCAGAGCCGCGCCCAAAAATTAGCGCCCGAAGGTCGGGGTGCCAAAACCCCCCAGCGGAAAAATGGCCAAAAAACGGGTGGGCTATAGCCTCGGTGGGGGGCGTGGGCGAAGTTCGTCTGCTGGACTCGGAATGGCTTGAGACTTTGTAGGTGGCCTCCGTGTGCCAAAAATAGGCCACGGGCACAGCCGCCCCAAAAATTAGCGCTCAAAGGTCGGGGTGCCAAAACCCCCCAGCGGAAAAATGGCCAAAATACGGGTGGGCTATAGCCTTGGTTGGGGGCGAAGTTCTTCCTCAGACTCGAATGGCCCGAGACTATGCGAGCGGCTTCCGTGAGCCAAAAATTGGCCACGTGCAGTGCCGCGCCAAAAAATTAGCACCCGAAGGTCGGGGTGCCAAAACCCACCAGCAGAAAAATGGCCAAAAAACGGGTGGGCTATAGCCTTGGTGGGGGGCGTGGGCGAAGTTCGTCCTCCGGAATCAGATTGGCCCGAGACTTTGCGGGCGGTCTCCGTGAGCCAAAAATTGGCCACGGGCAGAGTAAAAATTAGCGCCAAGGTCGGTGTGCCAAAACCCCAGCGGAAAATGGCTAAAAACGTGGGCTATAGCCTTGGTGGGCGTGGCGGTTCGTCCGGACTCGAAATGGCCCGAGACTTTGCGGACGGCCTCGGTGTGCCAAAAATAGGCCACGGGTACAGCCGCGCCCAAAAATTAGCATCCGAAGGTCGGGGTGCCAAAACCACCCAGCGGAAAAATGGCCAAAAAACGTGTGGGCTATAGCCTTGGTGGGGGGCGTGGGCGAAGTTCGTCCGCCGGACTCGGAATTGCCCGAGACTTTGCGGGCGGTCTCCGTGTGCCAAAAATAGGCCACGGGCACAGACTCGCCCAAAAATTAGCGCCCGAAGGTCGGGGTGCCAAAACCACCCAGCGGAAAAATGGCCAAAAAACGTGTGGGCTATAGCCTTGGTGGGGGGCGTGGGCGAAGTTCGTCCGCCGGACTCGGAATGGCCCGAGACTTTGCGGGCGGCCTCCGTGTGCCAAAATAGGCCACGGGCACAGACGCGCCTTAATAATTAGCGCCCAAGGTCGGGTGCCAAAACCCACCAGCGGAAAATGGCCAAAAAACGGGTGGGCTATAGCCTTGGTGGGGGGCGTGGGCGAAGTTCGTCCTCCAGAATCAAAATGCCCCAAGACTTTGCGGGCGGACTCCGTGAGCCAAAAATTAGTCACGGGCAGTGCCGTGCCCAAAAATTAGCGCCCGAAGGTCGGGGTGCCAAAACCACCCAGCGGAAAAATGGCCAAAAAACGTGTGGGCTATAGCCGTGGTGGGGCGTGGCGGTTCGTCCGGACTCGGAATGGCCCGAGACTTTGCGGGCGGTCTCCGTGTGCCAAAAATAGGCCACGGGCACAGATGCGCCCAAAAATTAGCGCCCGAAGGTCGGGGTGCCAAAACCACCCAGCGGAAAAATGGCCAAAAAACGTGTGGGCTATAGCCTTGGTGGGGGGCGTGGGCGAAGTTCTTCCTCCGGACTCGGAATGGCACGAGACTTTGCGGGCGGCCTCCGTGAGCCAAAAATTGGTCACGCGCAGTGCCGCACCCAAAAATTAGTGCCCGAAGGTCGGGGTACCAAAACCCCCCACCGGAAAAATGACCAAAAAACGTGTGGGCTATAGCCTTGGTGGGGGGCGTGGGCGAAGTTCGTCCGCCGGACTCGGAATGGCCCAAGACTATGCGGTCGGTCTCCGTGTGCCAAAAATAGGCCATGGGCACAGACGCGCCCAAAAATTAGCGCCCGAAGGTCTGGGTGCCAAAACCCACCAGCGGAAAAATGGCCAAAAAACGGGTGGGGTATAGCCTTGGTGCGGGGCGTGGGCGAAGTTCGTCCTCCAGAATCAAAATGGCCCGAGACTTTTCAGGCGGCCTCATAGCCAAAAATTGGCCACGGCAGAGCCGCCCAAAATTAGCCCCCGAAGGTCGGGTGCCAAACCGCCAGCGGAAAATTGCCAAAAACGTGTGGGCTATAGCCTTGGTGGGGGCGTAGTTCGTCCGCGGACTCGAATGGCTCGTGACTTTGTAGGTGGCCTCCGTGTGCCAACAATAGGCCACGGCACAGACGCGCCTAAAATTAGCGCCCACGGTCGGGTGCCAAAACCCACCAGCGGAATAATGGCCAAAAACGGTTGGGCTATAGCCTTTGGGGCGTGGCGAAGTTCGTCCGGACTCGAAATGGCTCGCGACTTTGTAGGTGGCGTCCGTGTGCCAAAAATAGGCCACGGGCACAGCCGCACCCAAAATTTAGCGCCAAGGTCGGGGTGCCAAAACCCCAGCGGAAAAAATGGCCAAAATACGGGTGGGCTATAGCCTTGGTTGGGGGCGTGGGCGAAGTTCTTCCTCAGGACTCAGAATGGCCCGAGACTTTGCGGGCGGCCTCCGTGAGCCAAAAATTGGTCACGTGCAGTGCCGCGAAAAAAAATTAGCGCCCGAAGGTCCGGGTGCCAAAACCCACCAGCGAAAAAATGGCCAAAAAACGGGTGGGCTATAGCCTTGGTGGGGGGCGTGGGCGAAGTTCGTCCTCCGGAATCAGAATGGCCCGAGACTTTGCGAGCGGCCTCCGTGAACCAAAGATTGGCCACGGGGAGAGCCGCGCCCAAAAATTAGCGCCCGAAGGTCGGGGTGCCAAAACCCCCCAGCGGAAAAATGGCCAAAAAACGGGTGGGCTATAGCCTTGGTGGGGGGCGTGGGCGAAGTTCGTCCGCTGGACTCGGAATGGCTCGAGACTTTGTAGGTGGCCTCCGTGTGCCAAAAATAGGCCACGGGCACAGCCGCACCCAAAAATTAGCGCTTGAAGGTCGGGGTACCAAAACCCCCCAGCGGAAAAATGGCCAAAATACGGGTGGGCTATAGCCTTGGTTGGGGGCGTGGGCGAAGTTCTTCCTCAGGACTCAGAATGGCCCGAGACTATGCGGGTGGCCTCCGTGAGCCAAAAATTGGTCACGTGCAGTGCCGCGCCCAAAAATTATCACCCGAAGGTCGGGGTGCCAAAACCCACCAGCGGAAAAATGGCCCAAAAACGGGTGGGCTATAGCCTTGGTGGGGGGCGTGCGCGAAGTTCGTCCTCCGGAATCAGAATGGCCCGAGACTTTGCGGGCGGTCTCCGTGAGCCAAAAATTGGCCACGGGCAGAGCCGCGCCCAAAAATTAGCGCCCGAAGGTCGGTGTGCCACAACACCACACCGGACACAGGGCCAAAAAACGTGTGGACTATAGCCTTGGGGGGCGTGGCGGTTCGTCCTCCGGACTCGGAATGGCCCGAGACTTTGCGGCCGGCCTCTGTGTGCCAAAAATAGGCCACGGGTTCAGCAGCACCCTAAAATTAGCATCCTATGTTCGGGGTGCTAAAACCCCCCAGCGGAAAAATTGCCAAAAAACGGGTGGGCTATAGCCTTGGTGGGGGGCGTGGGCGAAGTTCGTCCTCCGGACTCAGAATGGCCCGATATTTTGGGGGCAGCCTCCGTGTACCAAAAATAGGCCACGGGCACAGCCGCGCCCAAAAATAAACGCCCGAAGGTCGGGGTGCCAAAACCACCCAGCGGAAAAATGGCCAAAAAACGTGTGGGCTATAACCTTGGTGGGGCGTGGCGAAGTTCGACCGCCGGACTCGGAATGGCCCGAGATTTTGCGGGCTGTCTCCGTGTTCCAAAAATAGGCCACGGGCACAAACGCGCGCAAAAATTAGCGCCCGAAGGTCGGGGTGCCAAAACCACCCAGCGGAAAAATGGCCAAAAAACGTGTGGGCTATAACCTTGGTGGGGGGCGTGGGCGAAGTTCTTCCTCCGGACTCGGAATGGCACGATACTTTGCGGGCGGCCTCCGTGAGCCAAAAATTGGTCACGCGCAGTGCCGCGCCCAAAAATTAGCGCCCGACGGTCAGGGTACCAAAACCCCCCAGCGGAAAAATGACCAAAAAACGTGTGGGCTATAGCCTTGGTGGGGGGCGTGGGCGAAGTTCGTCCGCCGGACTCGGAATGGCCTGAGACTTTGCGGGCGGTCTCCGTGTGCCAAAAATAGGCCACGGTCACAGACGCGCCCAAAAATTAGCGCCCGAAGGTCGGGGTGCCAAAACCCACCAGCGGAAAAATGGCCAAAAAACGGGTGGGCTATAGCCTTGGTGGGGGGCGTGGGCGAAGTTCGTCCTGTGGACTCAGAATGGCCCGCGACTTTGCGGGCGGCCTCCGTTTGCCAAAAATTGGTCACGTGCATAGCCGCACCTGAAAATTAGCGCCCGAAGGAAGGGGTGCCAAAACCCCCCAGCGGAAAAATGGCCAAAAAACGTGTGGGCTATAGCCTTGGTGGGAGGCGTGGGCGAAGTTCGTCCGTCGGACTCGGAATGGCCCGAGACTTTGCGGGCGGTCTCCGTGCGCCAAAAATAGGCCACGGGCACAGACGTGCCCAAAAATTAGCGCCCGAAGGTCGGAGTGCCAAAACCCACCAGCGGAGAAATGGCCAAAAAACGGGTGGGCTATAGCCTTGGTGCGGGGCGTGGGCGAAGTTCGTCCTCCGGACTCAGAATGGCCCGAGACTTTGCGGGCGGCCTCCGTGTGCCAAAAATTGGTCACGTGCAGTGCCGCGCCCAAAAATTAGCGCCCGAAGGTCGGGGTGCCAAAACCCCCCAGCGGAAAAATGGCCAAAAAACGTGTGGGCTATAGCCTTGGTGGGGGGCGTGGGCGAAGTTCGTCCGCCGGACTCGGAATGGCACGAGATTTTTGCGGGCGGCCTCCATGTACCAAACATTGGTCACGCGCAGTGCCGCGCCCAAAAATTAGCGCCCGATGGTCGGGGTGCCAAAACCCCCCAGCGGAAAAATGGCCAAAAAATGTGTGGGCTATTGCCTTGGTGGGGGGCGTGGGCGAAGTTCTTCCGCTGGACTCGGAATGGCACGAGACTTTGCGGGCGGCCTCCGTGAGCCAAAAATTGGTCACGCGCAGTGCCGCGCCGAAAAATTAGCGCCCGAAGGTCGGTGTGCCAAAACCCACCAGCGGAAAAATGGCCAAAAGACGGGTGGGCTATAGCCTTGGTGGGGGGCGTGGGCGAAGTTCGTCCTCCAGAATCAGAATGGCACGAGACTTTGCGGGCGGCCTCCGTGAGCAAAAAATTGGCCACGGGCCGAGCCGTCCCCAAATATTAGCACCCTAAGGTCGGGGTGCCAAAACCCCCCCGCGGAAAAATGGCCAAAAAACGTGAGGGCTATAGCCTTGGTGGGGGCGTGGCGGTTCGTCCTGTGGACTCGTAATGGCCGAGACTTTACGGGCGGCCTCCGTTTGCCAAAAATTGGTCACGCGCATAGCCGCACCTGAAAATTAGCGCCCCAAGGTAGGGGTGCCAAAACCCCCCAGCGGAAAAATGGCCAAAAAACGGGTGGGCTATAGCCTTGGTGGGGGGCGTGGGCGAAGTTCTTCTTCCGGACTCAGAGTGGCCCGAGACTTTGCGGGCGGTCTCCGTGTGCCAAAAATGGGCCACGGGCACAGACGCGCCCAAAAATTAGCGCCCGAAGGTCGGGGTGCCAAAACCCACCAGCGGAAAAATGGCCAAAAAACGGGTGGGCTATAGCCTTGGTGGGGGGCGTGGGCGAAGTTCGTCCTCCAGAATCAAAATGGCCCGAGATTTGCAGGCGGCCTCCGTGTGCCAAAAATTGGTCACTCGCATAGCCGCGCCCAAAAATTAGCGCCCGAAGGTCGGGTTGCCAAAACCCCCAGCGGAAAAATGGCCAAAAAACGTGAGGGCTATAGCCTTGGTAGGGGGCGTAGGCGAAGTTCGTCCTCCGGACTCAGAATGGCCCGAGACTTTGCGGGCGGCCTCCGTGTGCCAAAAATTGGTCACGCACATAGCCGCGCCCAAAAATTAGCGACCGAAGGTCGGGGTGCCAAAACCCCCCGGCGGAAAAATGGCCAAAATACGGGTGGGCTATAGCCTTGGTGGGGGGCGTGGGCGAAGTTCTTCCTCCGGACTCAGAATTGCCCGAGACTTTGTGAGCGGCCTCCGTGAGCCAAAAATTGGTCACGGGCAGTGCCGCGCCCAAAAATTGGCGTCCGAAGGTCGGGGTGCCAAAACCCCTCAGAGGAAAAATGGCCAAAAAACGGGTGGGCTATAGCCTTGTTGGGGGGCGTGGGCGAAGTTCGTCCTCCGGAATCAGAATGGCCCGAGACTTTGCGGGCGTCCTCCGTGAGCCAAAAATTTGTCACGGGCAGTGCCGCGCCCAAAAATTAGCGTCCGAAGGTCGGGGTGCCAAAACCCCCCAGCGGAAAAATGGCCAAAAAACGGGTGGGCTATAGCCTTGGTGGGGGGCATGGGCGAAGTTCGTCCTCCGGAATCAGAATGGCCCGAGACTTTGCGGGCAGCCTCCGTGAGCCAAAAATTGGCCACGGGCAGAGCCGCGCCTGAAGGTCGGGATGCCAAAACCCCCCAGCGGAAAAATGGCCAAAAAACGTGAGGGCTATAGCCTTGGTGGGGGCGTGGGCGGTTCGTCCTCCGGGCTCGAATGGCCCGAGACTGGCGGCCTCCGTGTGCCAAAAATAGGCCACGGGCACAGCCGCGCTTCTAAAATTAGCACCCAAAGGTCGGGGTGCCAAAACCCACCAGCGGAAAATGGCCAAAAACGGGTGGGCTATAGCCTTGGTGGGGGCGTGGCAAAGTTCGTCCTCCGAATCGAATGGCCCGAGACTTTACGGCGGCCTCCGTGAGCCAAAAATTGGCCACGGGCAGTGCCGCCCATAAATTAGCGCCCAAGGTCGGGGTGCCAAATACCCCAGCGGAAAAATGGCCAAAAACGTGAGGGCTATAGCCTTGGGGGCGTGGCGAAGTTCGTCCGGACTCGAATGGCACGAGACTTTGCGGGCGGCCTCCGTGGTGCCAAAATTTGTCACGCGCATAGCCACGCCCAAAATTAGCGACCGAAGGTCGGGGTGCCAAAACCCCCCAGCGGAAAAATGGCCAAAATACGGGTGGGCTATACCCTTGGTGGGGGTCGTGGGCGAAGTTCTTCCTCCAGACTCAGAATGGCCCGAGACTTAGCAGGCGGCCTCCGTGAGCCAAAAATTGGTCACGGGCAGTGCCGCGCCCAAAAATTAGTATCCGAAGGTCGGGGTGCCAAAACCCCCCAGCGGAAAAATGGCCAAAAAACGGGTGGGCTAAAGCCTTGGTGGGGATCGTGGGCGAAGTTCGTCCTCCGGAATCAGAATGGCCCGAGACTTTGCGGGCGGCCTCCGTGAGCCAAAAATTGGCCATGGGCAGAGCTACGCCCAAAAATTAGAGCCCGAAGGTCGGGATGCCAAAACCCCCCAGCGGAAAAATGGCCAAAAAACGTGAGGGCTATAGCCTTGGTGGGGGGCGTGGGCGAAGTTCGTCCTCCGGGATCAGAATGGCCCGAGACTTTGCGGGCGGCCTCCGTGTGCTAAAAATTGGTCACGCGCATAGCCGCGCCCAAAAAGTAGCGCCCGAAGGTCGGGGTACCAAAACCCCCCAGCGGAAAAATGGCCAAAAAACGTGTGAGCTATAGCCTTGGTGGGGGGCGTGGGCGAAGTTCGTCCACCGGACTCGGAATGGCACGATACTTTGTGGGCGGCCTCCGTTTGCCAAAAATAGGCCACGGCCACAGCCGCGGCCAAAAATTAGTACCCAAAGGTCGGGGTGCCAAAACCCACCAGCGGAAAAATGGCCAAAAAATGGGTGGGCTATAGCCTTGGTGGGGGCGAAGTTCGACCGGACTGAATGGCCCGAGACTTTGTGGGTGGCCTCCGTGTGCCAAAATAGGCCACGGCACAGCCGCGCCAAAAATTAGCGCCGAAGGTCAGGGTGCCAAAACCCCAGCGGAAAAATGGCAAAAACGAGTGGGCTATAGCATTGGAGGGGGCGTAAGTTCGTCTGCCGGACTCGGAATGGCCCGAGACTTTGCATGGACGGCCTCGTGTGCCAAAAATAGGCCACGGGCACAGCCAAAAATTAGCACCCAAGGTCAGGGTGCCAAATCCCCAGCGGAAAAATGGCCAAAAACGTGAGGGCTATAGCCTTGGTGGGGGCGTGGCGGTTCGCCCTCCGGACTCAGAATGGCACGGACTTATGGCGGCCTCCGTGTGCCAAAAATTGGTCACGGGCAGTGCCGCCCAAAAATTAGTGTCCGAAGGTCGGGTGCCAAAACCCCAGCGGAAAATGGCAAAAACGAGTGGGCTATAGCCTTGAGGGGGCGTGGCGAAGTTCGACCGGACTCGGAATGGCCCGAGACTTCGCGGACGGCCTCCGTGTGCCCAAAAATAGGCCACGGGCACAGCCCAAAAATTAGCACCCAAGGTCGGGTAAAAACCCCCGCTGAAAAATGGCCAAAATACGGGTGGGCTATAGCCTTGGCGGGCGGCGAAGTTCGTCCTCCCGGAATCAGAATGGCCCGAGACTTTACGGGCGGCCTCCGTCAAAAATTGTACACGGGCAGAGCCGCCAAAATTAGTGCCCGAAGGTCGGGTGCCAAACCCCCAGCGGAAAAATGGCCAAAAACGTGAGGGCTATAGCCTTGGGGGGCGTGGCAAGTTCGTCTCCGGACTCAGAATGGCACGAGACTTTGCGGGCAGCATCCGTGTGCCAAAATTGGTCACGCGCAGAGCCACGCCAAAAATTAGCGATCAAGGTCAGGGTGCCAAAACCCCAGTGGAAAAATGGCCAAAAACGGGTGGGCTATAGCCTTGGTGGGGGGCGGCGAAGTTCTTCTCCGGACCTAATGGCCCGAGACTTAGCGGGCGGCCTCCGTGAGCCAAAAATTGGTCACGGGCAGTGCCGCGCCAAAATTAGCGTCCGAAGGTCGGGATGCCAAAACCCCAGCGGAAAATGGCCAAAAACGTGAGGGCTATAGCCTTGGTGGGGGCGGGCGGTTCGTCCTCCGGGCCTGAATGGCCCGAGACTTTGGCGGCCTCCGTGTGCCAAAAATTGGTCACGCGCATGACAGCCCAAAAATTAGCGCCCGAAGGTTGGGGTACCAAACCCCCAGCGGAAAAAAAAAACGGGTGGCTAAAGCCTTGTGGGGATCGAAGGTTCGTCCTCCGGAATCAGAATGGCCCGAGACTTTATGGGCGGCCTCCGTGAGCCAAAAATTGGCCACGGGCAGAGCTACGCCCAAAAATTAGAGCCCGAAGGTCGGGATGCCAAAACCCCCCAGCGGAAAAATGGCAAAAAAACGAGTGGGCTATAGCATTGGAGGGGGGCGTGGGCGAAGTTCGTCTGCCGGACTCGGAATGGCCCGAGACTTTGCGGACGGCCTCCGTGTGCCCAAAATAGGCCACGGGCATAGCCTCGCCCAAAAATTAGCACCCGAAGGTCGGGGTACCAAAACCCACCAGCGGAAAAATGGCTAAAAACGGGTGGGCTATAGCCTTTGTGGGGGCGTGGCGAAGTTCGTCCGCCGGACTCGGAATGGCCCGAGACTTTGCGGGCGGCCTCCGTGTGCCAAAATAGGCCACGGGCACAGCGCCAAAAATTAGCACCCAAAGGTCGGGTGCCAAAACCCACCAGCGGAAAAAGGCCAAAAACGGGAGGGTTATAGCCTTGGTGGGGGCGTGGAAAGTCCTCCCGGGCTCAGAATGGCCCGAGACTTTGCGGGCGGCCTCCGTGTGCCAAAAACTATCACGTGCATAGCCGCAAAAATTAGCGCCGAAGGTCGGGGTGCCAAAACCCCAGCGGAAAAATGGCCAAAAACGGGTGGGCTATAGCCTTGGTGGGGCGTGGCGAAGTTCGTCCGCCGGACTCGGAATGGCCCGAGACTTTGCGGACGGTCTCCGTGGTGCCAAAATAGGCCACGGGCACAGACGCGCAAAAATTAGCGCCCAAGGTCGGGGTGCCAAAACCCACCAGCGGAAAATGGCCAAAAACGGGAGGGCTATAGCCATTGGTGGGGGCGTGGCGAATTTCTTCCTCCGGAATCAGAATGGCCCGAGACTTTGTGGGTGGCCTAAAATTGGTCACGGGCAGTGCCGCGCCCAAAAATTAGCGTCCGAAGGTCGGGGTGCCGAAAACCCCAGCGGAAAAATGGCCAAAAAACGGGTGGGCTATAGCCATGGTGGGGGGCGTGGGCGAAGTTCGTCCTCCGGAATCAGAATGGTCCGAGACTTTGCGAGCGGCCTCCGTTAGCCAAAAATTGGTCACGCACAGTGCCGCGCCCAAAAATTACCGCCCGAAGGTCGGGGTACCAAAACCCCCCAGCGGAAAAATGGCCAAAAAACGTGTGGGCTATAGCCTTGGTGGGGGGCATGGGCGAAGTTCATCCGGACTCGTAATGGCCTGCAACTTTGCGGGCGGCCTCCGTGTGCCAAACAGTGGTCACGCGCATTGCCACCCTAAAAATTAGCGCCCGAGGGTCGGGTGCCAAAACCCCCAGCGGAAAAATGGCCAAAAACGGTGGGCTATAGCCTTGGGGGGGCGCTTAAGTTCGTCCCTGACTCGGAATGGCCCGAGACTTTGCGGACGGTCTCCAGGTGCCAAAATAGGCCACGGGCACAGACGCGCTAAAAAGTAGCGCCCAAGGTCGGGTGCCAAAACCCACCAGCGAAAATGGCCAAAAACGGTAGGGCTATAGCATTGGTGGGGGCGTGGCGAATCCTCCGGAATCAGAATGGCCCGAGACTTTGTGGGCGGCCTCCGTGAGCCAAAAATTGGTCACGGGCAGTGCCGCGCCCAAAAATTAGCGCCCGAAGGTCGGGGTGCCAAAACCCCAGCGGAAAAATGGCCAAAAAACGGGTGGGCTATAGCCATGGTGGGGGCGTGGCGGTTCGTCCTCCGGAATCAGAATGGTCCGAGACTTTGCGGCGCCTCCGTGGTGCCAAAAATTTGTCACACGCATAAAAAATTAGCGCCCAAGGTCGGGTGCCAAAACCCCCAGCGGAAAAATGGCCAAAATACGGTGGGCTATAGCCTTGGTCGGGGGCGTGGCGAAGTTCTTCCTCCGACTCAGAATGGCCCGAGACTTTGCGGACGGCCTCCGCTGAAGCCAAAATTGGTCACGGGCAGTGCCGCCCAAAAATTAGGGATCAAGGTCGGGTGCCAAAACCCCAGCGGAAAATGGCTAAAATACGGTGGGCTATAGCCTTGGGCGGCGGTTCGCCCTTCGGAATCAGAATGGCCCGAGGATTTCCGGGGCCTTCGGAGCAAAAATTGGTCATGCGATAGCGCCAAAAATTAGCGTCCAAGGTCAAAGCCAAAACCCCCAGCGGAAAATGGCCAAAAACGTGGTGAGCTATAGCCTTGTGGGGCGCGGGCGAAGCACTGGACTAGGAATGGAACGAGACTTTGCGGGCCTCCGTGCCTAAAATAGGTCACGGGCACAGCGCCTTCAAAAATTAGCACCCAAAGGTCGGGTGCCAAAACCCCCAGCGGAAAATGGCCAAAAACGGGTGGGTTATAGCCTTGGTGGCGGGTTCGTCCGGACTTGGAATGGCACGAGACTTTGCGGCGGCCTCCGTGTGCCTAAAATAGGCCACACCAAAAATTAGCACCCAAAGGTCAAAGCAAAACCCACCAGCGGAAAAATGGCCAAAAACGGGTGGGCTATAGCCTTGGGGGGGCGAAGTTCGTCCTGCCGGACTCGAATGGCCCGAGACTTATGGCGGTCTCCGTGCCAAAATAGGCCACGGCACAGCCGCTTAAAAAATTAGCACCCAAAGGTCGGGTGCCAAAACCCACCAGCGGAAAATGGCCAAAAACGGGTGGGTTATAGCCTTGGTCGGGCGTGGCGAAGTTCGTCCGCCGGACTTGGAATGGCACGAGACTTTGGCGGCCTCCGTGCCTAAAATAGGTGGCCACAGCCGCGCTTCAAAAATTAGCACCCAAAGGTCGGGTGCCAAAACCCACCAGCGAAAATGGCCAAAAACGGGTGGGCTATAGCCTTGGTGGGGCGGGCGAAGTTCGTCCGCCGGACTCGGAATGGCTCGAGACTTTGTGGGTGGCCTCCCGGTGCCAAAAATAGCCACGGGCACAGCCGCCTAAAAATTAGCGAAGGTCGGGTGCCAAAACCCCAGCGGAAAAATGGCCAAAAACGAGTGGGCTATAGCCTTGGAGGGGGCTTGGGCTAAGTTCGCCTGCCGGACTCGAATGTCCCGAGACTTTATGGACGGCCTCCGTGTGCCCAAAATAGGCCACGGCACAGCCGCTGCTTAAAAATTAGCACCCAAAGGTCGGGGTGCCAAAACCCACCAGCGAAAATGGCCAAAAACGGGTGGGCTATAGCCCAGTGGGGGCGTGGGCGAAGTTCGTCCTCCGGACTCAGATTGGCCCGAGACTTTGGGGACAGCCTCCGTGTACCAAAAATAGGCCACGGTCACAGCCGCGCCCAAAAATTAGCGCCCGAAGGTCGGGATGCCAAAACCCCGAGGAAAAAGTGGCTAAAAACAGGTAAGAGCCGTGGGCGAAGTTCGTCCGCCTGACCGGAATGGCCCGAGACTTTGCGGACGGCCTCCGTGTGCCAAAAATAGGCCACAGGCACAGCCGCGCTAAAAAATTAGCGCCCAAAGGTCGGGGTGCCAAAACCCACCAGCAGAAAAATGGCCAAAAAACGGGTGGGCTATAGCCTTGGTGGGGGGCGTGGGCGAAGTTCGTCTGCCGGATTCGGAATGCCTCGAGACTTTGTGGGTGGCCTCCGTGTGCCAAAAATAGGCTACGAGCAGAGCCGCGCCCGAAGTTCGGGGTGCCAAAACCCACCAGCGGAAAAATGGCCAAAAAACGTGACGGCTATAGCCTTGGTGGGGGGCGCGGCGGTTCGTCCTCCGACTCAGAATGGCCCGAGACTTTGCGGGCGGCCTCCGTGGTGCCAAAACTTGGCCATGGGCAGAGCCGCCCAAAAATTAGCGCCCGAAGGTTGGGGTGCCAAAACCCCAGCGGAAAATGGCCAAAAACGGGTGGGCTATAGCCAAAGGGGCGTGGCGAAGTTCGTCCGCCGGACTCGGAATGGCACGTGACTTTGCGGGCGGCCTCCGTGGTGCCAAATAGCCACGGCACAGCCGTGCCCAAAAATTAGTACCCAAAGGTCGGGGTAAAACCCACCAGCGGAAAATGGCCAAAAACGGGTGGGCGTGGCGGTTCGTCCGCCGGACTCGAATTCTCGAGACTTTGTGGGTGGCCTCCTTGTGCCAAAAATAGGCCACGGGCACAGCCGCACCCAAAAATTAGTGCTCAAGGTCGGGTGCAAAACCCCGCTGAAAAATGGGCAAAAACGGTGGGCTATAGCCGGGCGTGGCGAAGTTCGTCCGCCAGACTCGGAATGGCCCGAGACTTTGCGGCCGGCCTCCGTGTGCAAAAATAGGCCATGGACACAGCCGCCCAAAAATTAGCACCCAAGGTCGTGGGTGCCAAAACCACCCCGGAAAAATTACCAAAAACGAGTGGGCTATAGCCTTGGTGGGGCGTGGCAGTCGTCTACTGGACTCGGAATGGACAGAGACTTTGCGGGTGGCCTCCGTGTGCCGTAAGTAGGCGACGGGCACAGCCGCGCCTAAAAATTAGCACTCAAGGTCGGGTGCCCAAACCACCCACGGAAAATGACCAAAAACGAGTGGGCTATAGCCTTGGCGGTGGGCGATGTTCGTCCGCCGGACTCGGAATGGCACGAGACTTTGCGGGCGGCCTCCGTGTGCCAAAAATAGGCCACGGACACAGCCGTGCCCAAAATTAGCACCAAGGTCGGGTGCCAAAACCACCCACGGAAAATGACCAAAAACGAGTGGGCTATAGCCTTGGGGCGTATGTTCGTCCGCCGGACTCGGAATGGCACGAGACTTTCATGGCGGCCTCGTGCCAAAATAGGCCACGGCACAGCCGCACCCAAAAATTAGGCTCAAGGTCGGGTGCAAAACCCCGCGGAAAAAATGAGTAAAAATGGGTGGGCTATAGCCTTGGGGGGCGAGGGCGGTTCGTCACGGTCCTCGAATGGCCCGAGACTTTGCGGGCGGCCTCAGTGTGCCAAACATAGGCCACAGGCACAGCCGCGCCCAAAAATTAGCACCCGAAGGTCGGGGTGCCAAAACCACCCACGGAAAAATGACCAAAAAACGAGTGGGCTATAGCCTTGGCGGGCGCATGATGTTTGTCCGCCTGGACTCGAATGGCACGAGACTTTGCGGGCGGCCTCAGTGTGCCAAAATAGGCCACGGCACAGCCGCACCCAAAAATTAGTGCTCAAGGTCGGGGTGCAAAAACCCCCGCGGAAAATGGGCAAAAACGGGTGGGCTATAGCCTCAGGGGCGTGGCGAAGTTCGTCCGCCAGACTCGGAATGGCCCGAGACTTTGCGGGCGGCCTCCGTGTGCCAAAAATAGGCCATGGACACAGCCGCATCCAAAATTAGCACTCAAGGTCGGGTGCCAAAACCACCCAGCTGAAAATTACCAAAAACGAGTGGGCTATAGCCTTGGTGGGGGCGTGGCGAAGTTCGGTCCGCCGGACTCGGAATGCCTCGAGACTTTGTGGGTGGCCTCCGTGTGCCAAAAATAGCCACGGGCTCAGCCGCACCCAAAAATTAGGCTCAAAGGTCGGGTGCAAAACCCACCCCGCGGAAAAATGGCCAAAATACGGGTGGGCTATAGCCTTGGTGGGGGGCGAGGGCGAAGTTCGTCCGCCGGACTCGGAATGGCTCGAGACTTTGTGGGCGGTCTCCGTGTGCCAAAATTGGTTACGCACATAGCCGCGCCAAAAATTAGCGCCAAGGTCGGGTGCCAAAACCCCCAGTGGAAAAAATGGCAAAAACGTGTGGGCTAAAGCCTTGGTGGGGCGTGGCGGTTCGTCCACGGACTCGGAATGGCTCGAGACTTTGTGGGCGGCTCCATGTGCCAAAAATAGGGCACGAGCACAGCCGCACTCCAAAAATTAGGGCTCAAGGTCGGAGTGCCAAAACCCCCAGCGGAAAAATGGGCAAAATACGGGTGGCCTATAGCCTTGGTGGGGGCGGGCGGTTCTTCCTCCAGACTCAGAATGGCCCGAGACTTTGCGGGCGGCCTCCGTGTGCCAAAAATTGGTTACGCACATAACCGCGCCAAAAATTAGCGCCCGAAGGTCGGGTGCCAAAACCCCAGTGGAAAAATGGCTAAAAACGTGTGGGCTAAAGCCTTGGTGGGGGCGTAAGTTCGTCCATTGACTCGGAATGGTCCGAGACTTTGCGGCCTCCGTGTGCCAAAATAGGCCACGGGCATAGCCGCCATAAATTAGCACCAAGGTCGGGTGCCAAAACCCACCAGCGGAAAATGGCCAAAAACGGGTGGGCTATAGCCTTGGTGGGGCGTGGCGAAGTTCGTCCGGACTCGGAATGCCCTCGAGACTTTGTGGGTGGACTGCTGCAAAAATAGGCCACGGGCACAGCCGCACCCAAAAATTAGGGCTCAAGGTCGGGTGCAAAAACCCCCGAAAAATTGCCAAAATATGGGTTTGCTATAGCCTTGGCGGGGGGCGAAGTTCATCCGCCGGACTCGGAATGGCTCGAGACTTTGTGGGCGGCTCCATGTGCCAAAAATAGGGCACGAGCACAGCCGCACCCAAAAATTAGCGCTCAAGGTCGGAGTGCCAAAACCCCCAGCGGAAAATGGGCAAAATACGGGTGGACTATAGCCTGGTGGGGGCGTGGCGAAGTTCTTCCTCCGACTCAGAATGGCCCGAGACTTTGCGGGCGGCTCCGTGTGCCAAAAATTGGTTACGACATAGTCAGCGCCAAAAATTAGCGCTCAAGGTCAGGGGTGCCAAACCCCAGTGGAAAATGGCCAAAACGTGTGGGCTAAAGCCTTGGTGGGGGCGGGCGAAGTTCGTCCACTGACTGGAATGGCCCGAGACTTTATGGGCGGCCTCGTGGTGCCAAAAATAGGCCACGGGCATAGCCGCCATAAATTAGCGCCCGAAGGTCGGGGTGCCAAAACCCACCAGCGGAAAATGGCCAAAAACGGGTGGGCTATAGCCTTGGTGGGGGCGGGCTAAGTTCGTCCGCTGACTCGGAATGCCTCGAGACTTTGGGGTGGACTGCGTGTAAAAATAGGCCACGGGCACAGCCGCACCCAAAAATTAGGGCTCAAGGTCGGTGCAAAAACCCCGGAAAAATTGCCAAAATACGGGTTTGCTATAGCCTTGGTGGGCGGGCGAAGTTCGTCCCTGGACTCAGAATGGCTCGAGACTTTGTGGGCGGCCTCCGTGTGCCAAAATAGGCCATGGTCACAGCCGCGCCTAAAATTAGCACCCAAGGTCGGGTGCCAAAACCACCAGCGGAAAATGACCAAAAATGAGTGGGCTATAGCCTTGGTGGGGGCGAAGTTCGTCCCGGACTCGGAATGGCCCGAGACTTTACGGGCGGCTCCATGTGCCAAAAATAGGCCGGCACAGCCGCACTCCAAAAATTAGCACCCAAAGGTCGGGTGCCAAAACCCACCAGCTGAAAATGGCCAAAAAAGGGTGGGCTATAGCCATGGGGGCGTGGGAGAAGTTCGGTCCGCTGACTCGAATGCCTCGAGACTTTGTGGGTGGCCTCCGTGGTGCCAAAAATAGACCACGGGCTCAGCCGCACCCAAAAATTAGGGCTCAAGGTCCGGTGCAAAAACCCCCGCTAAAAATGGCCAAAATACGGGTGGGCTATAGCCTGGTGGGGGCGTGGCGAAGTTCGTCCGCCGGACTCGGAATGGCTCGAGACTTTGTGGCGGCCCATGTGCCAAAAATAGGCACGAGCACAGCCGCACCCAAAAATTAGCGCCGAAGGTCGGAGTGCCAAAACCCCCAGCGGAAAAATGGGCAAAATACGGGTGGACTATAGCCTGGTGGGGGCGTGGCGAAGTTCTTCCTCCGGACTCAGAATGGCCCGAGACTTTGCGGGCAGCATCCGTGTGTTAAAACTAGTCAACGAACATAGCCGCGCCCAAAAATTAGAGCCCGAAGGTCGGGGTGCCAAAACCCCCAGGAAAATGGCCAAACGGTGGGCTAAAGCCTTGGTGGGGGCGTGGTGAAGTTCGTCCGGACTCGGAATGGCCCGAGACTTTGCGGGCGGCCTCCGTGCCAAAAATAGGCCACGGCACAGCCGCCAAAAATTAGCACCCAAGGTCGGGTGCCAAAACCCCCAGCGGAAAATGACCAAAAACGAGTGGGCTATAGCCTTGGTGGGGGCGGGCGAAGTTCGTCCGCCGGACTTGGAATGGCCCGAGTGTTTCCGGCGGCATCCGTGCCAAAAATAGGCCATGGGCACAGCCGCGCCCATAAATTAGCGCCCAAGGTCGGGGTGCAAAAACCCCACAGCGGAAAATGGGCAAAAACGGGTGGGCTATAGCCTTGGTGGGGGCGTGGCTAAGTTCGTCCGCCAGTCTCGAATGGCCCCAGACTTTGCGGGCGGCCTCCGTGGTAAAATAGGCCAAGGGCATAGCCGCGCCATAAATTAGCGCCCGAAGGTCGGGTGCAAAACCCCACAGCGGAAAATGGGCAAAAACGGTGGGCTATAGCCTTGGTGGGGGCGTGGCGAAGTTCATCCATTGGACTAGGAATGGCCCTAGACTTTCCGGGCGGCATCCGTGTGCCAAAAATAGGCCATGGGCATAGCCGCGCCCATAAATTAGCGCCCGAAGGTTGGGGTGCAAAAACCCCACAGCCGAAAAATGGCCAAAATACGGGTGGGCTATAGCCTTGGTGGGGGGCGTGGGCGAAGTTCGTCCTCCGGACTCAGAATGGCCCGAGACTTTACGGGCGGCCTCCGTGTGCCAAAAATTGGTCACGGGCACAGACGCGCACAAAAATTAGCGCCCGAAGGTCGGGGTGCAAAAACCCAACAGCGGAAAAATGGCCAAAAAACGGGTGGGCTATAGCCTTGGTGGGGGGCGTGGGCGAAGTTCGTCCTCCAGAATCAAAATGGCCCGAGACTTTGCGGGCGGCCTCCGTGAGCCAAAAATTGGCCATGGACAGAGCCGCGCCCAAAAATTAGCGCCCGAAGGTCGGGTTGCCAAAACCCCCAGCGGAAAAATGGCCAAAAAACGTGAGGGCTATAGACTTGGTGGGGGGCGTTGGCGACGTACGTACTGCGGACTCAGAATGGCCCGAGACTTTACGGGCGGCCTCCGTGTGCCAAAAATTGGTCACGGGCACAGACGCGCCCAAAAATTAGCGCCCGAAGGTCGGGTTGCCAAAACCCCCAGCGGAAAAATGGCCAAAAAACATGAGGGCTATAGCCTTGGTGGGGGGCGTGGGCGAAGTTCGTCCTCCAGAATCAAAATGGCCCGAGACTTTGCGGGCGGCCTCCGTGGTGCCAAAATTGGTCACGGGCACAGACGCCTAAAAATTAGCACCCAAGGTCGGGTGCCAAAACCCACCAGCTGAAAAATGGCCAAAAAACAGTGGGCTATAGCCTTGGTGGGGGCGAAGTTCGCCCTCCGTAATCAAATGGCCCGAGACTTTGCGGGCGGCCTCCGTGAAAAATTGGCCACGGACAGAGCCGAAAAATTAGCACCCAAGGTCGGGTTTGCCAAACCCCAGCGGAAAATGGCCAAAAACGTGAGGGCTATAGCCGTGGGGGCGGCTAAGTTCGCCTCCGGACTCAGAATGGCCCGAGACTTTGCGGGCAAACTCCGTGTGCCAAAACTTGGTCACGCGCATAGCCGCGCCCAAAAATTAGCGTCCGAAGGTCGGGGTGCCAAAACCTCCCAGCGGAATAATGGCCGCTATAGCCTTGGTGGGGGGCGTGGCGGTTCTTCCTCCGGCTCGTAATGGCCCGAGACTTTGTGGGCAGCCTCCGGTGCTGGGACTGGTCACGCGCATAGACGCCACAAGAAAATTAGCGCCCGAAGGTCGGGCTGCCAAAACCCCCAGCGAAAATGGCCAAAAACGTGGGCTATAGCCTGGTGGGGCGTGGCGAAGTTCGTCCACCGGACTCGAATGGCCCGAGACTTTGGCGGCCTCCGTGCCAAAAATAGGCCACGCAAACAGCTGCGCCCAAAAATTATCACCCAAAGGTCGGGGTACCAAAACCACCAGCGGAAATATGGCCAAAAAACGGGTGGGCTATAGCCTTGGTGGGGCGTGGCGAAGTTCGTCCGGACTCGGAATGGCTCGAGACTTTGTGGGTGGCCTCCAGTGCCAAAATAGGCCACGGCACAGCCGCACCCAAAATTTGAGCTCAAGGTGGGTGCCAAAACCCCCAGCGGAAAATGGCCAAAATACGGTGGGCTATAGCCTTCGTGGGGGCGTGGCGAAGTTCTTCCTCCGGACATAGAATGGCCCGAGACATTGCGGGCGGCCTCCGTGAGCCAAAAATTAGTCACGGGACAGACGCGCTAAAAATTAGCGCCCAAGGTCGGGTGCCAAAACCCAAGAGCTGAAAATGGCCAATAAACGGTGGGCTATAGCCTTGGTGGGGGCGTGGCTAAGTTCGTCCTCCGGAATAAGAATGGCCCGAGACTTTGCGGGCGGCCTCCGTGGGCCAAGATTGGCCACGGCAGAGCCGCGCCCAAGGTCGAGGTGTCAAAACCCCAGCGGAAAATGGCCAAAAACGGTGAGCTATAGCCTTGGTGGGGGCGTGGGTTAGTCCTCCGGAATCAGAATGGCCCGAGACTTTGCGGGCGGCCTCCGTGAGCCAAAATTGGCCACGGGCAGAGCCGCGCCCAAAAATTAGCGCCCAAGGTCGGGTGCCAAAACCCCAGCGGAAAATGGCCAAAATACGGATGGGCTATAGCCGGGGCGTGGCGAAGTTCTTCCTCCGGACTCGAATGGCCCGAGACTTTATGGCAGCCCCAGTGTGCCAAAAACTGTCACGCATAGTCGCCCAAAAATTAGCACCCAAAGGTCGGGTGCAAAACCCACCAGCGGAAAATGCCCAAAAACGGGTGGGCTATAGCCTTGGTGGGGGCGTAAGTTCGTCCGGACTCGGAATGGCCCGAGACTTTGCGGGCGGCTCCGTGTGCCAAAATAGGCCACGGCACAGACGCTAAAATTAGCACCCAAGGTCGGGTGCCAAAACCCACCAGCGGAATAATGGCCAAAAAACGGGTGGGCTATAGCCTTGGTGGGGGGCGTGGGCGAAGTTCGTCCTCCGGAATTAGAATGGCCCGAGACTTTGCGGGCGGCCTCCGTGAGCGAAAAAATTGTCCACGGGCAGAGCCGCGCCCAAAAATTAGCGCCCAAGGTCGGGCTGCCAAAACCCCAGCGGAAAATGGCCAAAAACGTGGTGAGCTATAGCCTTGGTGGGGGCGTGGCTTAAGTTCGTCCACGGACTCGGAATGGCCCGAGATTTTTGCGGGCGGCCGTGCCAAAAAATAGGCCATGGAACAGCAGCACAAAAATTAGCACCCAAAGGTCGGGTGCCAAAACCCACCAGCGGAAAATGGCCAAAAACGGGTGGGCTATAGCCTTGGTGGGGGCGTGGCAAAGTTCGTCCGGACTCGGAATGGCTCGAGACATTGTAGGTGGCCTCCGTGTGCCAAAAATAGGCCACGGGCACAGCCGCACGCAAAAATTAGCGCTCGAAAGTCGGGTGCCAAAACCCCAGCGGAAAAATGGCCAAAATACGGGTGGGCTATAGCCTTGGTGGGGGCGGGCGAAGTTCGCCTCCGAATCAGAATGGCCCGAGACTTATGGCGATTCCGTGAGCCAAAATTGGTCACGCGCATAGTCACATTAAAAATTAGCGCCCAAGGTCGTGGGGTACCAAAACCCCCCAGCGGAAAATGGCCAAAAACGTGAGGGCTATAGCCTTGGTGGGGGCGTGCGAGTTCGTCCTCCGGCCTGAATGGCCCGAGACTTTTGCGGGCGGCCTCCGGTGCCAAAATTGGTCACGCGCATAGCCGCGCCAAAAATTAGCGCCAAGGTCGGGTGCCAAAACCCCAGCGGAAAATGGCCAAAAACGTGTGGGCTATAGCCTTGGTGGGGGCGTGGCGAAGTTCGTCCACGGACTCTGAATGGCCCGAGACTTTGCGGGCGGGCTCCGTGTGCCAAAAATAGGCCACGGGCACACACACGCCCAAAAATTAGCGCCCGAAGGTCGGGGTGCCAAAACACACCAGCGGAAAAATGGCCAAAAAACGGGTGGGCTATATCCTTGGTGGGGGGCGTGGGCGAAGTTCGTCCTCCGGAATCAGAATGGCCCGAGACTTTGCGGACGGCCTCCGTGTGCCAAAAATTGGTCACGCGTATAGCCGCGCCAAAAAATTAACGCCCGAAGGTCGGGGTGCCAAAACCCCACAGCGGAAAAATGGCCAAAAAACGTGTGAGCTATAGCCTTGGTGGGGGGCGTGGGCGAAGTTTGTCCGCCGGACTCGGAATGGCCCGAGACTTTGTGGGCGGCCTCCGTGTGCCAAAAATAGGCCACGGGCACAGCCGCGCCCAAAAATTAGCACCCAAAGGTCGGGTGCCAAACCCACCAGCGGAAAATGGCCAAAAACGGGTGGGCTATAGCCTTGGGGGCGCTGGCGAAGTTCGTCCGCTGGACTCGGAATGGCTCGAGACTTGTGGCGGCCTCCGGTGCAAAAATAGGCCACGGGCATAGCCGCACCCAAAAATTAGCGCTCAAGGTCGGGGTGCCAAAACCCCAGCGGAAAATGGCCAAAATACGGGTGGGCTATAGCCTTGGTGGGGGCGGGCGAAGTTCTTCCTCCGGACTCAGAATATCCCGAGACTTTGCGGGCGGCCTCCGTGAGCCAAAAATGGGTCACGGCAGTGCTGCGCCCTAAAAATTAGCGCCCAAGGTCGGGGTGCAAACCCCAGCGGAAAATGGCCAAAAACGTGGTGAGCTATAGCCTTGGTGGGGGCGTGAGCGGTTCGCCCTTCGGACTCGAAATGGCCCGAGACTTTGCGGGCGGCCTCCGTGCCAAAATAGGACACGGCACAGCCGCGCCCAAAAATTAGCACCCAAAGGTCGGGGTGCCAAAACCCACTAGCGGAAAAATGGCCAAAAAACGGGTGGGCTATAGCCTTGGTGGGGGGTTTGGGCGAAGTTCGTCCTCCAAATTCAGAATGGCCCGAGACTTTGCGGGCAGCCTCCGTGTGCCAAAAATTAGTCACGCGAATAGCCGCACCTAAAATTAGCTAATCAAGGTCGGGTGCCAAAACCCCCAGCGGAAAATGGCTAAAATACGGTGGGCTATAGCCTTGTGGGGGGGCGAAGTTCTTCCTCCGGACTAAGATTGGCCCGAGACTTTATGCGGGTGGCCTCCGTGGTAAAATCTGTAACGCATAGCCAGCGCCAAAAATTAGCGTCAAGGTCGGGTGCCAAAACACCCCAGCTGAAAATGGCCAAAAACGTGTGAGCTATAGCCTTGGTGGGGGCGTGGCGAAGTTCGTCCGGACTCGGAATGGCCCGAGACTACGGGCGGCCTCCGTGTGCCAAAAATAGGCCACGGGCACAGCTGCGCCCGAAAATTAGCACCCCAAGGTCGGGGTGCGAAACCCACCCGCGGAAAAATGGCCCAAAAACGGGTGGGCTATAGCCTTGGTGGGGGCGTGGCGAAGTTCGTCCTCCGGATTTAGAATGGCCCGAGATTTGGCGGCCTCCGTGAGCCAAAAATTGGCCACGGGCAGAGCCGCCAAAATTAGCGCCCGAAGGTCGGGTGCCAAAACCCCAGCGGAAAATGGCCAAAAACGTGAGGGCTATAGCCTTGGTGGGGGCGTGGCGGTTCGTCCTCCGGACTCAGAATGGCCCGAGACTTTGCGGGCGGCCTCCGTGTGTCAGAAATTGGTCACGCGCATAGCCGCGCCCAAAAATTAGAGACCGAAGGTCGGGGTGCCAAACCTCCCAGCGGAAAAATGGCCAAAGTACGGGTGGGCTATAGCCTTGGTGGGGGGCGTGGGCGAAGTTCTTCCTCCGGACTCAGAATGGCCCTAGACTTTGCGGGCGGCCTCCGTGAGCCAAAAATTGGTCACGGGCAGCGCTGCACCCAAAAATTAGCGTCCGAAGGTCGGGGTACCAAAACCCCCCAGCGGAAAATGGCCAAAAACGGGGGCTATAGCCTTGGTGGGGGCGGGCGGTCGTCCTCCGGAATCAGAATGGCCCGAGACTTTGCGGGTGGCCTCCGTGAGCCAAAACTTGGCCACGGCCAGAGGCGCCCCCAAAAATAAGCGCCCGAAGGTCGGGGTGCCAAAACCCCCCAGCGGAAAAATGGCCAAAAAACGTGTGAGCTATAGCCTTGGTGGGGGCCAAGGAAGTTCTTCCCCCGGACTCAGAATGGCCCTAGACTTTGCGGGCGGCCTCCGTGAGCTAAAATTCACGGGCAGTGCCGTGCCCAAAAATTAGCGTCCAAGGTCGGGGTGCCAAAACCCCCCAGCGGAAAAATGGCCAAAAAACGTGTGAGCTATAGCCTTGGTGGGGGGCGTGGGAGTAGTTCTTCCGCGTGAATCTGAATGGCATGAGACTATGCGGGCGGCCTCCGTGTGCCAAAAATAGCCACGGGCACAGCACGCCAAAAATTAGCACCCAAAGGTCGGGTGCCAAAACCCACCAGCGAAAAATGGCCAAAAACGGGTGGGCTATAGCCTTGGTGGGGGGCGATGTTCGTCCGGACTCGGAATGGCCCGAGACTTTGCGGGCGGCCTCCGTGTGCAAAAATTTGTCACGCGCATACAGCGCCTAAAAATTAGCGCCCAAGGTCGGGTGCCAAAACTACCCAGCGGAAAATGGCCAAAAACGTGAGGGCAATAGCCTCGTGGGGCGTATAAGTTCGTCCTCCGGACTCAGAATGGCCCGAGACTTTGCGGGCAGCCTCCGTGTGCCAAAAATTGGTCACGCGCATAGCCGCGCCCAAAAATTAGCGCCCAAAGGTCGGGGTGCAAAAACCCCCCAGCGGAAAAATGGCCAAAAAACGTGTGGGCTATAGCCTTGGTGGGGGGCGTGGGCGAAGTTCTTCCTCCGGACTCAGAATGGCCCGAGACTTTGCGGGCGGCCTCCGTGAGCCAAAAATTTGCCACGGGCAGAGCCGCGCCCAAAGGTCGGGTTACCAAAACCCCCCAGCGGAAAAATGGCCAAAAAACGTGTGGGCTATAGACTTGGTGGGGGGCGTTGGCGATGTTCGTCCTCCGGACTCAGAATGGCCCGAGACTTTGCGGGCAGACTCCGTGTGCCAAAAATTGGTCACGCGCATAGCCGCGCCCAAAAATTAGCGCCCGAAGGTCGGGGTGCCAAAACCCCCCAGCGGAAAAATGGCCAAAAAACGAGTGGGCTATAGCCTTGGTGGGGGGCGTGGGCGAAGTTCTTCCTCCGGACTCGGAATGGCGCGAGAATTTGCGGGCGGCCTCCGTGTGCCAAAAATTGGTCACGTGCAGTGCTGCGCCAAAAATTAGCGCCCGAAGGTCGGGTACCAAAACCCCAGCGGAAAAATGGCCAAAAAACGTGAGGGCTATAGCCTTGGTGGGGGGCGTGGGCGAAGTTCGTCCTCCGGACTCAGAATGGCCCGAGACTTTGCGGGCGGCCTCAGTGAGCCAAAAATTGGCCACGGGCAGAGCCGCGCCCAAAAGTTAGCACCAGAAGGTCGGTTTGCCAAAACCCCCGGCGGAAAATGGCCAAAAACATGAGGGCTATAGCCTGGTGGGGCGTGGCGAAGTTCGTCCGGACTCGAATGGCCCGAGACTTTACGGGCGGCTCCGTGTGCCAAAATTGGTCACGGGCACAGACGCGCCTAAAAATTAGCGCCCGAAGGTTGCCAAAACCCCCAGCGGAAAATGGCCAAAAACATGAGGGCTATAGCCTTGGGGGGCGTGGTTCGTCCCGGACTGAATGGCCCGAGACTTTACGGCGGCCCGTGTGCCAAAATTGGTCACGGCACAGACGCGCCTAAAAATTAGCGCCCAAGGTCGGGGTGCCAAACCCACCAGCTGAAAATGGCCAAAAAAAGGGCTATAGCCGGGGCGGGCGAAGTTCGCCCTCCGTAATCAAAATGGCCCGAGACTTTGCGGGCGGCCTCCGTGGAGCTAAAAATTGGCCACGGGCAGAGCCGCCCAAAAATTAGCGCCCAAGGTCGGTTTGCCAAAACCCCAGCGGAAAATGGCCAAAAACGTGAGGGCTATAGCCTTGGGGCGTGGCGAAGTTCGTCCTCCGACTCGAATGGCCCGAGACTTTGCGGGCAAACTCCGTGTGCCAAAATTGGTCACGCATAGCCACAAAATTAGCGCTACCAAGGTCGGGTGCAAAACCCCTGAAAAATAGCCAAAACGTGAGGGCTATAGCCTTGGGGCGTGGCGAGTTCCCTCCGACTCAGAATGGCCCGAGACTTCATGCGCGGCCTCCGTGGTGCTGTGGCCACGCGCTAAAAATTAGCGATCAAGGTCGGGTGCCAAAACCACCCAGCGGAAAATGGCCAAAAACGTGGGCTATAGCCTTGGTGGGGGCGTGGCGAGTTCGTCCGGACTCGGAATGGCCCGAGACTTTATGGCGGCCTCCGTGTGCCAAAAATAGGCCACGCACACAGCTGCGCCCAAAAATTAGCACCCAAAGGTCGGGGTACCAAAACCACCAGCGGAAAAATGGCCAAAAAACGGGTGGGCTATAGCCTTGGTGGGGGGCGTGGGCGAAGTTCTTCCTCCGGACACAGAATGGCCCGAGAATTTGGCGGCCTCGTGTGCCAAAAATTGGTTACGCACATGGCCGCGCCCAAGGTCGGGTGTAAAACCCCGCGGAAAATGGCCAAAATACGGGTGGGCTATAGCCTTGGTGGGGCGGGCGAAGTTCTTCCTCCGGACTCGACCCGAGACTCGGGCGGCCTCCGTGAGCCAAAAATTGGTCACGCGCACTGCCGCGTCTAAAAATTAGCGCCCGGTCGGGTGCAACACCCCAGCGGAAAATGGCCAAAAACGTGGGCTATAGCCTTGGGGGCGTGGCGGTTCGTCCTCCGAATCGAATGGCCCGAGACTTGCAGGCGGCCTCCGTGAGCCAAAAATTGGCCACGGCAGAGCAGCGCCAAAAATTAGCGCCCAAGGTCGGGTGCCAATACCCCAGCGAAAATCGCCAAAAACGGGTGGGCTATAGCCTTTGGGGCGTGGCGAAGTTCGTCCTCCGGGATCGAATGGCAGAGACTTTGCGGCCTCCGTGAGCTAAAAATTGGCCACAGGCGGAGCCGCGCCCAAGTGTGCAAAACCCCAGCGGAAAAATGGCCAAAACACGGTGGGCTATAGCCTTGGTGGGGTGTGGGCGAAGTTCATCCGGGACTCGGAATGGCTCGAGACTTTGTAGGTGGCCTCCGTGCCAAAAATAGGCCACGGGCACAGCCGCACCCAAAATTAGCGCTCAAGGTCGGTGCCAAAACCCCCAGCGGAAAAATGGCCAAAAAGTGGGCTATAGCCTTGGGGCGTGGCGAAGTTCGTCCCGGACTGAATGGCTCAAACTTTGTAGGTGGCCTCCGTGCCAAAAATAGCCACGGCACAGCCGCACCCAAAAATTAGCGCTCAAGGTCGGGGTGCCAAAACCCCCAGCGGAAAAATGGCCAAAATACGGGTGGGCTATAGCCTTGGTGGGGGGCGTGGGCGAAGTTCTTCCTCCGGACTAAGAATGGACCGAGACTTTGCGGGCGGCCTCCGTGAGCCAAAAATGGGTCACGCGCCGTGCCGCACCCAAAAATTAGCGCCCGAAGGTCGGGGTACCAAAACCCCCCAGCGGAAAAATGACCAAAAAACGTGTGGGCAATAGACTTGGGGCGTGGCGGTTCGTCCGGACTGGAATTGACCGAGACTTTGCGGGCGGCCTCCGTGTGCCAAAAATCGGCCACTGGCACAGACGCGCCCAAAAATTAGCGCCCGAAGGTCGGGCTGCCAAAACCCACCAGCGGAAAAATGACCAAAAAACGTGTGGGCTATAGCCTTGGTGGGGGGCGTGGGCGAAGTTCGTCCGCCGGACTCGGAATTGTCCGAGACTTTGCGGGCGGCCTCCGTCTGCCAAAAATAGGCCACGGGCACAGACGCGCCCAAAAATTAGCGCCCGAAGGTCGGGGTGCCAAAACCCCCCGCCGGAAAAATGGCAAAAAAACGAGTGGGCTATAGCCTAGGAGGGGGCGTGGGCGAAGTTCGTCCGCCGGACTCGGAATGGCCCGAGACTTTACGGACGGCCCCTGTGTGCCAAAAATAGGCCATTGGTACAACCGCACCCAAAAATTAGCACCCGAAGGTCGGGGTGCCAAAACCCCTCAGCGGAAAAATTGCCAAAAAACGGGTGGGCTATAGCCTTGGTGGGGGGCGTGGGCGAAGTTCGTCCTCCGGACTCAGAATGGCCCGAGATTTTGGGGGCAGCCTCCGTGTGCCAAAAATAGGCTACGGGCACAGCCGCGCCCAAAAATTAATGCCCGAAGATCGGGATGCCAAAACCCCCGAGCGGAAAAATGGCCAAAAAACAGGTGGGCTATAGCCTTTGTGGGGGGCGTGGGCGAAGTTCGTCTGCCGGAGTCGGAATGGCCCGAGACTTTGCGGGCGGCCTCCGTGTGCCAAAAATAAGCCACGGGCACAGGCGCTCCAAAAAATTAGCCCCCGAAGGTCGGGGTACCAAAACCCACCAGCGGAAAATGGCCAAAAATGGGTGGGCTATAGCCTTGGGGGGCGTGGCGGTTCGTCCTCCGGCAGCGGAATGGCCCGAGACTTTGCGGGCGGCCTCCGTGAGCCAAAAATAGGCCACGGGCAGAGCCGCGCCCAAAAATTAGCGCCCGAAGGTCGGGGTGCCAAAACCCCCCAGCGGAAAAATTGCCAAAAAACGTGTGGGCTATAGCCTTGGTGGGGGGCGTGGGCGTAGTTCGTCCGCCGGACTCGGAATGGCTCGAGACTTTGTAGGTTGCCTCCGTGTGCCAACAATAGGCCATGGGCACAGACGCGCCGAAAAATTAGCGCCCAAGGTCGGGTGCCAAAACCCACCAGCGGAATAATGGCCAAAAACGGTGGGCTATAGCCTTTGTGGGGCGTGGCGAAGTTCGTCCGCTGGACTCGAAATGGCTCGCGACTTTGTAGGTGGCCTCCGTCTGCCAAAAATAGGCCACGGCACAGCCGCACCCAAAAATTAGGGCTCGAATGTCGGGTGCCAAAACCCCAGCGGAAAATGGCCGATAATGGTGGGCTATAGCCTTGGTTGGGGGCGTGGGCGAAGTTCTTCCTCAGGACTCAGAATGGTCCGAGACTTTGCGGGCGGCCTCCGTGAGCCATAAATTGGTCACGTGCAGTGCCGCGAAAAAAAATTAGCGCCCGAAGGTCGTGGTGCCAAAACCCACCAGCGAAAAAATGGCCAAAAAACGGGTGGGCTATAGCCTTGGTGGGGGGCGTGGGCGAAGTTCGTCCTCCGGAATCAGAATGGCCCGAGACTTTGCGAGCGGCCTCCGTGAGCCAAAAATTGGCCACGGGCAGAGCCGCGCCCAAAAATTAGCGCCCGAAGGTCGGGGTGCCAAAACCCCCCAGCGGAAAAATGGCCAGAAAACGGGTGGGCTATAGCCTTGGTGGGGGGCGCGGGCGAAGTTCGTCCGCTGGACTCGGAATGGCTCGAGACTTTGTAGGTGGCCTCCGTGTGCCAAAAATAGGCCACGGGCACAGCCGCACCCAAAAATTAGCGCTCAAAGGTCGGGGTGCCAAAACCCCCCAGCGGAAAAATGGCCAAAATACGGGTGGGCTATAGCCTTGGTGGGAGGCGTGGGCGAAGTTCGTCCGTCGGACTCGGAATGGCCCGAGACTTTGCGGGCGGTCTCCGTGGGCCAAAAATTGGCCACGGGCAGAGCCGCGCCCAAAAATTAGCGCCCGAAGGTCGGTGTGCCAAAACCCCCCAGCGGAAAAATGGCCAAAAAACGTGTGGGCTATAGCCTTGGTGGGGGGCGTGGGCGAAGTTCGTCCGCCGGACTCGAAATGGCCCGAGACTTTGCGGACGGCCTCGGTGTGCCAAAAATAGGCCACGGGTACAGCCGCGCCCAAAAATTAGCATCCGAAGGTCGGGGTGCTAAAACCCCCCAGCGGAAAAATGGCCAAAAAACGTGTGGGCTATAGCCTTGGTGGGGGGCGTGGGCGAAGTTCGTCCGCCGGACTCGGAATGGTCGGAGATTTTGGGGGCGGCCTCCGTGTGCCAAAAATAGGCCATGGGCACAGCCGCGCCCAAAAATTAACGCCCGAAGGTCGGGGTGCCAAAACCACCCAGCGGAAAAATGGCCAAAAAACGTGTGGGCTATAGCCTTGGTGGGGGGCGTTGGCGAAGTTCGTCCGCCGACACCGAATTGCCCGAGACGTTGCGGGCGGTCTCCGTGTGCCAAAATAGGCCACGGGCACAGCCTCCCAAAAATTAGCGCCTGAAGGTCGGGGTGCCAAAACCCCCCAGCAGAAAAATGGCCAAAAAACGTGTGGGCTATAGCCTTGGTGGGGGGCGTGGGCGAAGTTCGTCCGCCGGACTCGGAATTGCCCGAGACTTTTCGGACGGCCTCCGTGTGCCAAAAGTAGGCCACGGTCAGAGCCGCGCCCAAAAATTAGCACCCAAAGGTCGGGGTGCCAAAACCCACCAGCGGAAAAATGGCCAAAAAACGGGTGGGATATAGCCTTGGTGGGGGGCGTGGGCGAAGTTCGTCCTCCGGAATCAGATTGGCCCGAGACTTTGCGGACGGCCTCCGTGAGCCAAAAATTAGTCACGGGCAGTGCCGTGCCCAAAAATTAGCGCCCGAAGGTCGGGGTGCCAAAAACCCCAGCGGAAAAAAGGCCAAAAAACGTGTGGGCTATAGCCTTGGTGGGGGGCGTGGGCGAAGTTCGTCCGCCGGACTCGGAATGGCCCGAGACTTTGCGGGCGGTCTCCGTGGTGCCTGTAATAGGCCACGGGCACAGATGCGCCCAAAAATTAGCGCCCAAGGTCGGGTGCCAAAACCACCCAGCGGAAAATGGCCAAAAACGTGTGGGCTATAGCCTTGGTGGGGCGTGGCGAAGTTCTTCCTCCGACTCGAATGGCACGAGACTGCGGGCGGCCTCCGTGAGCCAAAATTGGTCACGCGCAGTGCCGCACCCAAAAATTAGTGCCCGAAGGTCGGGGTACCAAAACCCCCCACCGGAAAAATGACCAAAAAAAGTGTGGGCTATAGCCTTGGTGGGGGGCGTGGGCGAAGTTCGTCCGCCGGACTCGGAATGGCCCGAGACTTTGCGGGCGGCCTCCGTGTGCCAAAAATAAGCCACGGGCACAGGTACTCCAAAAAATTAGCCCCTGAAGGTCAGGGTGCCAAAACCCACCAGCGGAAAAATGGCCAAAAAATGGGTGGGCTATAGCCTTGGTGGGGGGCGTGGGCGAAGTTCGTCCTTCGGAATCTGAATGGCCCGAGACTTTGCGGGCGGCCTCCGTGAGCCAAAAATAGGCCACGGGCAGAGCCGCGCCCAAAAATTAGCGCCCGAAGGTCGGGGTGCCAAAACCCCCCAGCGGAAAAATTGCCAAAAAACGTGTGGGCTATAGCCTTGGTGGGGGGCGTGGGCGTAGTTCGTCCGCCGGACTCGGAATGGCTCGAGACTTTGTAGGTGGCCTCCGTGTGCCAACAATAGGCCATGGGCACAGACGCGCCCAAAAATTAGCGCCCGAAGGTCGGGGTGCCAAAACCCACCAGCGGAATAATGGCCAAAAAACGGGTGGGCTATAGCCTTTGTGGGGGGCGTGGGCGAAGTTCGTCCGCCGGACTCGAAATGGCTCGCGACTTTGTAGGTGGCGTCCGTGTGCCAAAAATAGGCCACGGGCACAGCCGCACCCAAAAATTAGCGCTCGAAGGTCGGGGTGCCAAAACCCCCCAGCGGAAAAATGGCCAAAATACGGGTGGGCTATAGCCTTGGTTGGGGGCGTGGGCGAAGTTCTTCCTCAGGACTCAGAATAGCCCGAGACTTTGCGGGCGGTCTCCGTGAGCCAAAAATTGGCCACGGGCAGAGCCGCACCCAAAAATTAGCACCCGAAGGTCGGGGTGCCAAAACCCACCAGCGGAAAAATGGCCAAAAAACGGGTGGGCTATAGCCTTGTGGGGGGCGTGCGCGAAGTTCGTCCTCCGGAATCAGAATGGCCCGAGACTTTGCGGGCGGTCTCCGTGAGCCAAAAATTGGCCACGGGCAGAGCCGCGCCCAAAAATTAGCGCCCGAAGGTCGGTGTGCCAAAACCCCCCAGCGGAAAAATGGCCAAAAAACATGTGGGCTATAGCCTTGGTGGGGGGCGTGGGCGAAGCTCGTCCGCCGGACTCGGAATGGCCCGAGACTTTGCGGACGGCCTCTGTGTGCCAAAAATAGGCCACGGGCACAGACGCGCCCAAAAATTAGCGCCCGAAGGTCGGGGTGCCAAAACCACCCAGCGGAAAAATGGCCAAAAAACGTGTGGGCTATAACCTTGGTGGGGGGCGTGGGCGAAGTTCTTCCTCCGGACTCGGAATGGCACGATACTTTGCGGGCGGCCTCCGTGAGCCAAAAATTGGTCACGCGCAGTGCCGCGCCCAAAAATTAGTGCCCGAAGGTCGGGGTACCAAAACCCCCCAGCGGAAAAATGACCAAAAAACGTGTGGGCTATAGCCTTGGTGGGGGGCGTGGGCGAAGTTCGTCCGCCGGACTCGGAATGGCCCGAGACTTTGCGGGCGGTCTTCGTATGCCAAAAATAGGCCACGGGCACAGACGCGCCCAAAAATTAGCGCCCGAAGGTCGGGGTGCCAAAACCCACCAGCGGAAAAATGGCCAAAAAACGTGTGGGCTATAGCCTTGGTGGGAGGCGTGGGCGAAGTTCGTCCGTCGGACTCGGAATGGCCCGAGACTTTGCGGGCGGTCTCCGTGCGCCAAAAATAGGCCACGGGCACAGACGTGCCCAAAAATTTAGCGCCCGAAGGTCGGAGTGCCAAAACCCACCAGCGGAGAAATGGCCAAAAAACGGGTGGGCTATAGCCTTGGTGCTGGGCGTGGGCGAAGTTCGTCCTCCGGACTCAGAATGGCCCGAGACTTTGCGGGCGGCCTCCGTGTGCCAAAAATTGGTCACGTGCAGTGCCGCGCCCAAAAATTAGCGCCCGAAGGTCGGGGTGCCAAAACCCCCCAGCGGAAAAATGGCCAAAAAACGTGTGGGCTATAGCCTTGGTGGGGGGCGTGGGCGAAGTTCGTCCGCCGGAATCGGAATGGCACGAGATTTTTGCGGGCGGCCTCCATGTACCAAATATTGGTCACGCGCAGTGCCGCGCCCAAAAATTAGCGCCCGATGGTCGGGGTGCCAAAACCCCCCAGCGGAAAAATGGCCAAAAAATGTGTGGGCTATTGCCTTGGTGGGGGGCGTGGGCGAAGTTCTTCCGCTGGACTCGGAATGGCACGAGACTTTGCGGGCGGCCTCCGTGAGCCAAAAATTGGTCACGCGCAGTGCCGCGCCCAAAAATTAGCGCCCGAAGGTCGGTGTGCCAAAACCCACCAGCGGAAAAATGGCCAAAAGACGGGTGGGCTATAGCCTTGGTGGGGGGCGTGGGCGAAGTTCGTCCTCCAGAATCAGAATGGCCCGAGACTTTGCGGGCGGCCTCCGTGAGCCAAAAATTGGCCACGGGCCGAGCCGCGCCCAAAAATTAGCACCCAAAGGTCGGGGTGCCAAAACCCCCCAGCGGAAAAATGGCCAAAAAACGTGAGGGCTATAGCCTTGGTGGGGGGCGTGGGCGAAGTTCGTCCTGTGGACTCAGAATGGCCGGAGACTTTGCGGGCGGCCTCCGTTTGCCAAAAATTGGTCACGCGCATAGCCGCACCTGAAAATTAGCGCCCCAAGGTAGGGGTGCCAAAACCCCCCAGCGGAAAAATGGCCAAACAACGTGTGGGCTATAGCCTTGGTGGGGGGCGTGGGCGAAGTTCGTCCGCGGGACTCGGAATGGCCCGAGACTTTGCGGGCGGTCTCCGTGTGCCAAAAATAGGCCACGGGCACAGACGCGCCCAAAAATTAGCGCCCGAAGGTCGGGGTGCCAAAACCCACCAGCGGAAAAATGGCCAAAAAACGGGTGGGCTATAGCCTTGGTGGGGGGCGTGGGCGAAGTTCGTCCTCCAGAATCAAAATGGCCCGAGACTTTACGGGCAGCCTCCGTGTGCCAAAAATTGGTCACTCGCATAGCCGAGCCCAAAAATTAGCGCCCGAAGGTCGGGCTGCCAAAACCCCCAGCGGAAAAATGGCCAAAAAACGTGAGGGCTATAGCCTTGGTAGGGGGCGTGGGCGAAGTTCGTCCTCCGGACTCAGAATGGCCCGAGACTTTGTGGGCGGCCTCCGTGTGCCAAAAATTGGTCACGCACATAGCCGCGCCCAAAAATTAGCGACCGAAGGTCGGGGTGCCAAAACCCCCCGGCGGAAAAATGGCCAAAATACGGGTGGGCTATAGCCTTGGTGGGGGGCGTGGGCGAAGTTCTTCCTCCGGACTCAGAATTGCCCGAGACTTTGCGAGCGGCCTCCGTGAGCCAAAAATTGGTCACGTGCAGTGCCGTGCCCAAAAACTAGCGTCCGAAAGTCGGGGTGCCAAAACCCCCCAGCGGAAAAATGGCCAAAAAACGGGTGGGCTATAGCCTTGGTGGGGGACGTGGGCGAAGTTCGTCCTCCGGAATCAGAATGGCCCGAGACTTTGCGGGCGGCCTCCGTGAGCCAAAAATTGGCCATGGGCAGAGCCGCGCCCAAAAATTAGTGCCCGAAGGTCGGGATGCCAAAACCCCCCAGCGGAAAAATGGCCAAAAAACGTGAGGGCTATAGCCTTGGTGGGGGGCGTGGGCAAAGTTCGTCCTCCGGGCTCAGAATGGCCCGAGACTTTGCGGGCGGCCTCCGTGTGCCAAATTAGTCACAAAAATTAGCGCCCGAAGGTCGGGGTACCAAAACCCCCCAGCGGAAAAATGGCCAAAAAACGTGTGAGCTATAGCCTTGGTGGGGGGCGTGGGCGAAGTTCGTCCGCCGGACTTGGAATGGCACGAGACTTTGCGGGCGGCCTCCGTGTGCCAAATATAGGCCACGGGCACAGCCGCGCCCAAAAATTAGCACCCAAAGGTCGGGGTGCCAAAACCCACCAGCGGAAAAATGGCCAAAAAACGGGTGGGCTATAGCCTTGGTGGGGGGCGTGGGCGAAGTTCGTCCGCCGGACTGGGAATGGCTGGAGACTTTGTGGGTGACCTCCGTGTGCCAAAAATAGGCCACGGGCACAGCCGCGCCAAAAAATTAGCGCCCGAAGGTCGGGGTGCCAAAACCCCCCAGCGGAAAAATGGCCAAAAAACGAGTGGGCTATAGCCTTGGAGGGGGGCGTGGGCGAAGTTCGTCTGCCGGACTCGGAATGGCCCGAGACTTTGCGGACGGCCTCCGTGTGCCCAAAATAGGCCACGGGCACAGCCGCGCCCAAAAATTAGCACCCGAAAGTCGGGGTGCCAAAACCCCCCAGCGGAAAAATTGCCAAAAAATGGGTGGGCTATAGCCTTGGTGGGCGTGGCGAGTTCGTCTGCCGGACTCTGAATGGCCCGAGACTTTGGGGTCTGCCTCCGTGTGCCAAAAATAGGCCACGGGCAGAGCCGCGCCCAAAAATTAACGCCCGAAGGTCGGGGTGCCAAAACCCACCAGCGGAAAAATGGCCAAAAAACGGGTGGGCTATAGCCTTGGTGGGGGGCGTGGGCGAAGTTCGTCCTCCAGAATCAAAATGGCCCGAGACTTTGCAGGCGGCCTCCGTGTGCCAAAAATTGGTCACTCGCATAGCCGCGCCCAAAAATTAGCGCCCGAAGGTCGGGTTGCCAAAACCCCCAGCGGAAAAATGGCCAAAAAACGTGAGGGCTATAGCCTTGGTAGGGGGCGTGGGCGAAGTTCGTCCTCCGGACTCAGAATGGCCCGAGACTTTGCGGGCGGCCTCCGTGTGCCAAAAATTGGTCACGCACATAGCCGCGCCCAAAAATTAGCGACCGAAGGTCGGCGTGCCAAAACCCCCCGGCGGAAAAATGGCCAAAATACGGGTGGGCTATAGCCTTGGTGGGCGTGGCGAGTTCGTCCGGAATCAAAATGGCCCGAGACTTTGCAGGCGGCCTCCGTGTGCCAAAAATTGGTCACTCGCATAGCCGCGCCAAAAAATTAGCGCCCGAAGGTCGGGTTGCCAAAACCCCCAGCGGAAAAATGGCCAAAAAACGTGAGGGCTATAGCCTTGGTAGGGGGCGTGGGCGAAGTTCGTCCTCCGGAATCAGAATGGCCCGAGACTTTACGGGCGGCCTCCGTGAGCCAAAAATTGGCCACGGGCAGTGCCACGCCCATAAATTAGCGCCCGAAGGTCGGGGTGCCAAATACCCCCAGCGGAAAAATGACCAAAAAACGTGAGGGCTATAGCCTTGGTGGGGGGCGTGGGCGAAGTTCGTCCTCCGGACTCAGAATGGCCCGAGACTTTGCGGGCGGCCTCCGTGTGCCAAAAATTTGTCACGCGCATAGCCGCGCCCAAAAATTAGCGACCGAAGGTCGGGGTGCCAAAACCCCCCAGCGGAAAAATGGCCAAAATACGGGTGGGCTATAGCCTTGGTGGGGGGCGTGGGCGAAGTTCTTCCTCCGGACTCAGAATGGCCCGAGACTTAGCGGGCGGCCTCCGTGAGCCAAAAATTGGTCACGGGCAGTGCCGCGCCCAAAAATTAGTATCCGAAGGTCGGGGTGCCAAAACCCCCCAGCGGAAAAATGGCCAAAAAACGGGTGGGCTAAAGCCTTGGTGGGGATCGTGGGCGAAGTTCGTCCTCCGGAATCAGAATGGCCCGAGACTTTGCGGGCGGCCTCCGTGAGCCAAAAATTGGCCACGGGCAGAGCTACGCCCAAAAATTAGAGCCCGAAGGTCGGGATGCCAAAACCCCCCAGCGGAAAAATGGCCAAAAAACGTGAGGGCTATAGCCTTGGTGGGGGGCGTGGGCGAAGTTCGTCCTCCGGGATCAGAATGGCCCGAGACTTTGCGGGCGGCCTCCGTGTGCTAAAAATTGTTCACGCGCATAGCCGTGCCCAAAAAGTAGCGCCCGAAGGTCGGGGTACCAAAACCCCCCAGCGGAAAAATGGCCAAAAAACGTGTGAGCTATAGCCTTGGTGGGGGGCGTGGGCGAAGTTCGTCCGCCGGACTCGGAATGGCACGATACTTTGCGGGCGGCCTCCGTTTGCCAAAAATAGGCCACGGGCACAGCCGCGCCCAAAAATTAGCACCCAAAGGTCGGGGTGCCAAAACCCACCAGCGGAAAAATGGCCAAAAAATGGGTGGGCTATAGCCTTGGTGGGGGGCGTGGGCGAAGTTCGACCGCCGGACTCGGAATGGCTCGAGACTTTGTGGGTGGCCTCCGTGTGCCAAAAATAGGCCACGGGCACAGCCGCGCCCAAAAATTAGCGCCCGAAGGTCGGGGTGCCAAAACCCCCCAGCGGAAAAATGGCAAAAAAACGAGTGGGCTATAGCATTGGAGGGGGGCGTGGGCGAAGTTCGTCTGCCGGACTCGGAATGGCCCGAGACTTTGCGGACGGCCTTCGTGTGCCGAAAATAGGCCACGGGCACAGCCGCGCCCAAAAATTAGCACCGAAGGTCGGGGTTCCAAATCCCCCCAGCGGAAAAATGGCCAAAAAACGTGAGGGCTATAGCCTTGGTGGGGGGCGTGGGCGAAGTTCGTCCTCCGGACTCAGAATGGCACGGGACTTTGCGGGCGGCCTCCGTGTGCCAAAAATTGGTCACGGGCAGTGCCGCGCCCAAAAATTAGTGTCCGAAGGTCGGGGTGCCAAAACCCCCCAGCGGAAAAATGGCAAAAAAACGAGTGGGCTATAGCCTTGGAGGGGGGCGTGGGCGAAGTTCGACCGCCGGACTCGGAATGGCCCGAGACTTTGCGGACGGCCTCCGTGTGCCCAAAATAGGCCACGGGCACAGCCGTGCCCAAAAATTAGCACCCGAAGGTCGGGGTGCAAAAACCCCCCCGCGGAAAAATGGCCAAAATACGGGTGGGCTATAGCCTTGGCGGGGGGCGTGGGCGAAGTTCGTCCTCCGGAATCAGAATGGCCCGAGACTTTACGGGCGGCCTCCGTGAGCCAAAAATTGGCCACGGGCAGAGCCGCGCCCAAAAATTAGTGCCCGAAGGTCGGGGTGCCAAATCCCCCCAGCGGAAAAATGGCCAAAAAACGTGAGGGCTATAGCCTTGGTGGGGGGCGTGGGCGAAGTTCGTCCTCCGGACTCAGAATGGCACGAGACTTTGCGGGCGGGCATCCGTGTGCCAAAAATTGGTCACGCGCAGAGCCGCGCCCAAAAATTAGCGACCGAAGGTCGGGGTGCCAAAACCCCCCAGCGGAAAAATGGCCAAAATACGGGTGGGCTATAGCCTTGGTGGGGGGCGTGGGCGAAGTTCTTCCTCCGGACTCAGAATGGCCCGAGACTTAGCGGGCGGCCTCCGTGAGCCAAAAATTGGTCACGGGCAGTGCCGCGCCCAAAAATTAGCGTCCGAAGGTCGGGATGCCAAAACCCCCCAGCGGAAAAATGGCCAAAAAACGTGAGGGCTATAGCCTTGGTGGGGGGCGTGGGCGAAGTTCGTCCTCCGGGCTCAGAATGGCCCGAGACTTTGCGGGCGGCCTCCGTGTGCCAAAAATTGGTCACGCGCATAGCCACGCCCAAAAATTAGCGCCCGAAGGTTGGGGTACCAAAACCCCCCAGCGGAAAAATGGCCAAAAAACGGGTGGGCTAAAGCCTTGGTGGGGATCGTGGGCGAAGTTCGTCCTCCGGAATCAGAATGGCCCGAGACTTTACGGGCGGCCTCCGTGAGCCAAAAATTGGCCACGGGCAGAGCTACGCCCAAAAATTAGAGCCCGAAGGTCGGGATGCCAAAACCCCCCAGCGGAAAAATGGCAAAAAAACGAGTGGGCTATAGCATTGGAGGCGTGGCGGTTCGTCTGCCGGACTCGGAATGGCCCGAGACTTTGCGGACGGCCTCCGTGTGCCAAAAATAGGCCACGGGCACAGCCGCGCCCAAAAATTAGCACCCGAAGGTCGGGGTGCCAAAACCCACCAGCGGAAAAATGGCCAAAAAACGGGTGGGCTATAGCCTTTGTGGGGGGCGTGGGCGAAGTTCGTCCGCCGGACTCGGAATGGCCCGAGACTTTCACGGGCGCCTCCGTGTGCCAAAATAGTCCACGGGCACAGCGCGCCCAAAATTAGCACCCAAAGGTCGGGGTGCCAAAACCCACCAGCGGAAAATGGGCAAGAACGGGAGGTTATAGCCTTGGTGGGCGTGGCGAGGTCCTCCGGCTCAGAATGGCCCGAGACTTTGCGGGCGGCCTCCGTGTGCCAAAAAACTATCACGTGCATAGCCGCGCCCAAAAATTAGCGCCCGAAGGTCGGGGTGCCAAAACTCCCAGCGGAAAAATGGCCAAAAAACGTGTGAGCTATAGCCTTGGTGGGGGGCATGGGCGAAGTTCGTCCGCCGGACTCGGAATTGCCCGAGACTTTGCGGGCGGCCTCCGTGTGCCAAAAATAGGCCATGGGCACAGCCGCGCCAAAAAATTAGCACCCAAAGGTCGGGGTGCCAAAACCCACCAGCGGAAAAATGGCCAAAAAACGGGTGGGCTATAGCCTTGGTGGGGGGCGTGGGCGAAGTTCGTCCTCCGGAATCAGAATGGCCCGAGACTTTGCGGGCGGCCTCCGTGTGCCAAAAAGTGGTCACGCGCATAGCCGCGCCCAAAAATTAGCGACCAAAGGTCGGGGTGCAAAAACCCCCCAGCGGAAAAATGGCCAAAATACGGGTGGGCTATAGCCTTGGTGGGGGGCGTGGGCGAAGTTCTTCCTCCGGACTCAGAATGGCCCGAGACTTAGCGGGCGGCCTCCGTGAGCCAAAAATTGGTCACGGGCAGTGCCGCGCCCAAAAATTAGCGCCCGAAGGTCGGGGTGCCAAAACCCCCCAGTGGAAAAATGGCCAAAAAACGGGTGGGCTATAGCCTTGGAGGGGGGCGTGGGCGAAGTTCGACCGCCGGACTCGGAATGGCCCGAGACTTTGCGGACGGCCTCCGTGTGCCCAAAATAGGCCACGGGCGCAGCGGCAAAAATTAGCACCCAAAGGTCGGGGTGCCAAAACCCCCCAGCGGAAAAATGGCCAAAATACGGGTGGGCTATAGCCTTGGTTGGGGGCGTGGGCGAAGTTCTTCCTCAGGACTCAGAATGGCCCGAGACTTTGCGGGCGGCCTCCGTGAGCCAAAAATTGGCCACGGGCAGAGCCGCCACCAAAAATTAGCGCCCGAAGGTCGGGATGTCAAAACCCCCCAGCGGAAAAATGGCCAAAAAACGTGAGGGCTATAGCCTTGGTTGGGGGCGTGGGCGATGTTCGTCCTCCGGAATTAGAATGGCCCGAGACTCTGCGGGCGGCCTCCGTGTGCCAAAAATTGGTCACGCGCATAGCCGCGCCCAAAAATTAGCGTCCGAAGGTCGGCGTGCCAAAACCCCCCAGCGGAAAAATGGCCAAAAAACGGGTGGGCTATAGCCTTGGTGGGGGGCGTGGGCGAAGTTCGTCCGCCGGACTCGGAATGGCCCGAGACTTTGCGGGCAGCCTCCGTGAGCCAAAAATTGGTCACGTGCAGTGCCGCGCCCAAAAATTAGCGCCCGAAGGTCGGGGTGCCAAAACCCACCAGCGGAAAAATGGCCAAAAAACGGGTGGGCTATAGCCTTGGTGGGGGGCGTGGGCGAAGTTCGTCCTCCGGAATCAGAATGGCCCGAGACTTTGTGGGCGGCCTCCGTGAGCCAAAAATTGGCCACGGGCAGAGCCGCACCCAAAAATTAGCGCCCGAAGGTCGGGGTGCTAAAACCCCCAGCGGAAAAATGGCCAAAAAACGTGAGCGCTATAGCCTTGGTGGGGGGCGTGGGCGAAGTTCGTCCTCCGGGCTCAGAATGGCCCGAGACTTTGCGGGCAGCCTCCGTGTGCCAAAAATTGGTCACGCGCATAGCCGCGCCCAAAAATTAGCGCCCGAAGGTCGGGGTGCCAAAACCCCCCAGCGGAAAAATGGCCAAAAAACGTGTGGGCTATAGCCTTGGTGGGGGGCGTGGGCGAAGTTCGTCCGCCGGACTCGGAATGGCCCGAGACATTGCGGGCGGTCTCCGTGTGCCGAAAATAGGCCACGGGCACAGACGCGCACAAAAATTAGCACCCGAAGGTCGGGGTGCCAAAACCCACCAGCGGAAAAATGGCCAAAAAACGGGTGGGCTATAGCCTTGGTGGGGGGCGTGGGCGAAGTTCGTCCTCCGGAATCAAAATGGCCCGAGACTTTGCAGGCGGCCTCCGTGAGCCAAAAATTGGCCACGGGCTGAGCCGCGACCAAAAATTAGCGCCCGAAGGTCGGGGTGCCAAAACCCCCCAGCGGAAAAATGGCCAAAAAACGTGTGGGCTATAGCCTTGGTGGGGGGCGTGGGCGAAGTTCTTCCTCCGGACTCAGAATGGCCCGAGACTTAGCGGGCGGCCTCCGTGAGCCAAAAATTGGTCACCGGCAGTGCCGCGCCCAAAAATTAGCGCCCGAAGGTCGGGGTGCCAAAACCCCCCAGCGGAAAAATGGCCAAAAAACGGGTGGGCTATAGCCTTGGAGGGGGGCGTGGGCGAAGTTCGACCGCCGGACTCGGAATGGCCCGAGACTTTTCGGACGGCCTCCGTGTGCCCAAAATAGGCCACGGGCACAGCCGCGCCCAAAAATTAGCACCCAAAGGTCGGGGTGCCAAAACCCACCAGCGGAAAAATGGCCAAAATACGGGTGGGCTATAGCCTTGGTGGGGGGCGTGGGCGAAGTTCTTCCTCCGGACTCAGAATGGCCCGAGACTTAGCGGGCGGCCTCCGTGAGCCAAAAATTGGGCATGGGCAGAGCCGCGCCCAAAAATTAGCGCCCGAAGGTCGGGTTGCCAAAACCCCCCAGCGGAAAAATGGCCAAAAAACGTGAGGGCTATAGCCTTGGTGGGGGGCGTGGGCGAAGTTCGTCCTCCGGACTCAGAATGGCCCGAGACTTTGCGGGCGGCCTCCGTGTGCCAAAAATTGGTCACGCGCATAGCCACGCCCAAAAATTAGCGCCCGAAGGTCGGGGTGCCAAAACCCACCAGCGGAAAAATGGCCAAAATACGGGTGGGCTATAGCCTTGGTGGGGGGCGTGGGCGAAGTTCTTCCTCCGGACTCAGAATGGCCCGAGACTTAGCGGGCGGCCTCCGTGAGCCAAAAATTGGGCATGGGCAGAGCCGCGCCCAAAAATTAGCGCCCGAAGGTCGGGTTGCCAAAACCCCCCAGAGGAAAAATGGCCAAAAAACGTGAGGGCTATAGCCTTGGTGGGGGGCGTGGGCGAAGTTCTTCCTCCGGACTCAGAATGGCCCGAGACTTAGCGGGCGGCCTCCGTGAGCCAAAAATTGGGCATGGGCAGAGCCGCGCCCAAAAATTAGCGCCCGAAGGTCGGGTTGCCAAAACCCCCCAGCGGAAAAATGGCCAAAAAACGTGAGGGCTATAGCCTTGGTGGGGGGCGTGGGCGAAGTTCGTCTGCCGGACTCGGAATGGCCCGAGACTTTGCGGGCGGCCTCCGTGAGCCAAAAATTGGTCACGTACAGTGCCGCGCCCAAGAATTAGCGCCCGAAGGTCGTGGTGCCAAAACCCACCAGCGGAAAAATGGCCAAAAAACGGGTGGGCTATAGCCTTGGCGGGGGGCGTGGGCGAAGTTCGTCCTCCGGAATCAGAATGGCCCGAGACTTTGTGGGCGGCCTCCGTGAGCCAAAAATTGGCCACGGGCAGAGCACAAAAATTAGCACCGAAGGTCAGGGTGCTAAAACCCCTAGCGGAAAAATGGCCAAAAACGTGGCGCTATAGCCTTGGTGGGGCGTGGCGAGTTCGTCCTCCGGGCTCAGAATGGCCCGAGACTTTGCGGGCAGCCTCCGTGTGCCAAAAATTGGTCACGCGCATAGCCGCGCCCAAAAATTAGCGCCCGAAGGTCGGGGTGCCAAAACCCCCCAGCGGAAAAATGGCCAAAAAACGTGTGGGCTATAGCGTTGGTGGGGGGCGTGGGCGAAGTTCGTCCGCCGGACTCGGAATGGCCCGAGACATTGCGGGCGGTCTCCGTGCGCCGAAAATAGGCCACGGGCACAGACACGCACAAAAATTAGCACCCGAAGGTCGGGGTGCCAAAACCCACCAGCGGAAAAATGGCCAAAAAACGGGTGGGCTATAGCCTTGGTGGGGGGCGTGGGCGAAGTTCGTCCTCCGGAATCAAAATGGCCCGAGACTTTGCAGGCGGCCTCCGTGAGCCAAAAATTGGCCACGGGCTGAGCCGCGACCAAAAATTAGCGCCCGAAGGTCGGGGTGCCAAAACCCCCCAGCGGAAAAATGGCCAAAAAACGTGTGGGCTATAGCCTTGGTGGGGGGGCGAGATCGTTCGCGGACTCGGAATGGCTCGAGACTTTGTAGGTGGCCTCCGTGTGCGAAAAATAGGCCACGGGACAGCCGCACCCAAAAATTAGCGCTCGAAGGTCGGAGTGCCAAAACCACCCTACGGAAAAATGGCCAAAATACGGGTGGGCTATAGCCTTGGTTGGGGGCGTGGGCGAAGTTCTTCCTCAGAACTCAGAATGGCCCAAGACTTTGCGGGTGGCCTCCGTGAGCCAAAAATTGGTCACGTGCAGTGCCGCACCCAAAAATTAGTGGCCGAAGGTCGGGGTGCCAAAACCCCCCAGCGGAAAAATGGCCAAAAAACGTGTGGGCTATAGCCTTGGTGGGGGGCGTGGGCGAAGTTCGTCCGCCGGACTCGGAATGGCCCGAGACTTTGTGGGCGGCCTCCGTGTGCCAAAAATAGGCCACGGGCACAGACACGCCAAAAAATTAGCGCCCGAAGGTCGGGGTGCCAATACCCACCAGCGGAAAAATGGCCAAAAAACGGGTGGGCTATAGCCTTGGTGGGGGGCGTGGGCGAAGTTCTTCCTCCGGACTCAGAATGGCCCGAGACTTTGCGGGCGGCCTCCGTGAGCCAAAAATTGGTCACGGGCAGTGCCGCGCCCAAAAATTAGCGCCCAAAGGTCGGGGTGCCAAAACCCCCCAGCGGAAAAATGGCCAAAAAACGTGTGGGCTATAGCCTTGGTGGGGGGCGTGGGGGAAGTTCGTCCGCCGGACTCGGAATGGCCCGAGACTTTGCGGGCAATCTCCGTGTGCCACAAATAGGCCACGGGCATAGACGCGCCCAAAATTTAGCGCCCGAAGGTCGGGGTGCCAAAACCCACCAGCGGAAAAATGGCCAAAAAACGGGTGGGCTATAGCCTTGGTGGGGGGCGTGGGCGAAGTTCGTCCTCCGGAATCAGAATGGCCCGAGACTTTGCAGGCGGCCTCCGTGAGCCAAAAATTGGCCATGGGCAGAGCCGCGCCCAAAAATTAGCGCCCGAAAGTCGGGGTGCCAAAACCCCCCAGCGGAAAAATGGCCAAAAAACGGGAGGGCTATAGCCTTGGTGGGGGGCGTGGGCGAAGTTCGTCCGCCGGACTCGGAATGGCGCGAGACTTTGTGGGCGGTCTCCGTTTGCCAAAAATAGGCCACGGGCATAGACGCGCCCAAAAATTAGCGCCCGAAGGTCGGGGTGCCAAAACCCACCAGCGGAAAAATGGCCAAAAAACGGGTGGGCTATAGCCTTGGAGGGGGGCGTGGGCGAAGTTCGTCCGCCGGACTCGGAATGGCCCGAGACTTTGCGGGCGGCCTCCGTGAGCCAAAAATTGGTCACGTGCAGTGCCGCGCCCAAAAATTAGCACCCGAAGGTCGGGGTGCCAAAACCCACCAGCGGAAAAATGGCCAAAAAACGGGTGGGCTATAGCCTTGGTGGGGGGCGTGGGCGAAGTTCGTCCTCCGGAATCAGAATGGCCCGAGAGTTTGCGGGCGGCCTCCGTGAGCCAAAAATTGGCCACGGGCAGAGCCGCGCCCAAAAATTAGCGCCCGAAGGTCGGGGTGCTAAAACCCCCAGCGGAAAAATGGCCAAAAAACGTGAGCGCTATAGCCTTGGTGGGGGGCGTGGGCGAAGTTCGTCCTCCGGGCTCAGAATGGCCCGAGAATTTGCGGGCAGCCTCCGTGTGCCAAAAATTGGTCACGCGCATAGCCGTGCCCAAAAATTAGCGCCCGAAGGTCGGGGTGCCAAAACCCCCCAGCGGAAAAATGGCCAAAAAACGTGTGGGCTATAGCCTTGGTGGGGGGCGTGGGCGAAGTTCGTCCGCCGGACTCGGAATGGCCCGAGACATTGCGGGCGGTCTCCGTGTGCCAAAAATAGGCCACGGGCACAGACGCGCCCAAAAATTAGCGCCCGAAGGTCGGGGTGCCAAAACCCACCAGCGGAAAAATTGCCAAAAAACGGGTGGGCTATAGCCTTGGTGGGGGGCGTGGGCGAAGTTCGTCCTCCGGAATCAAAATGTCCCGAGACTTTGCGGGCGGCCTCCGTGAACCAAAAATTGGCCACGGGCTGAGCCGCGACCAAAAATTAGCGCCCGAAGGTCGGGTTGCCAAAACCCCCCAGCGGAAAAATGGCCAAAAAACGTGTGGGCTATAGCCTTGGTGGGGGGCGTGGGCGAAGTTCATCCGCCGGACTCGGAATGGCTCGAGACTTTGTAGGTGGCCTCCGTGTGCCAAAAATAGGCCACGGGCACAGCCGCACCCAAAAATTAGCGCTCGAAGGTCGGGGTGCCAAAACCCCCCTACGGAAAAATGGCCAAAATACGGGTGGGCTATAGCCTTGGTTGGGGGCGTGGGCGAAGTTCTTCCTCAGAACTCAGAATGGCCCAAGACTTTGCGGGCGGCCTCCGTGAGCCAAAAATTGGTCACGTGCAGTGCCGCGCCCAAAAATTAGTGGCCGAAGGTCGGGGTGCCAAAACCCCCCAGCGGAAAAATGGCCAAAAAACGTGTGGGCTATAGCCTTGGTGGGGGGCGTGGGCGAAGTTCTTCCGCCGGACTCGGAATGGCCCGAGACTTTGCGGGCGGCCTCCGTGTGCCAAAAATAGGCCACGGGCACAGACACGCCAAAAAATTAGCGCCCGAAGGTCGGGGTGCCAAAACCCACCAGCGGAAAAATGGCCAAAAAACGGGTGGGCTATAGCCTTGGTGGGGGGCGTGGGCGAAGTTCGTCCCCCGGAATCAGAATGGCCCGAGACTTTGCAGGCAGCCTCCGTGTGCCAAAAATTGGTCACGCGCATAGCCACGCCCAAAAATTAGCGGCAAGGTCGGGTGCTAAAACCCCAGCGGAAAAATGGCCAAAAAACGTGAGCGCTATAGCCTTGGTGGGGGGCGTGGGCGAAGTTCGTCCTCCGGGCTCAGAATGGCCCGAGACTTTGCAGGCGGCCTCCGTGAGCCAAAAATTGGTCACGTGCAGTGCCGCCCAAAAATTAGCTCGAAGGTCGGGTGCCAAAACCCCCAGCGGAAAAATGGCCAAAAACAAGTGGGCTATAGCCTTGGTGGGGCGTAGGCGAGTTCATCCGCGGACTCGGAAAGGCCCGAGACTTTACGGGCGGCTTCCGTGTGCCAAAAATTGGTCACGCGCATAGCCGCTCCAAAATTAGCGCCCGACGGGGTACAAAAACCCCAGCGGAAAAATGGCCAAAAAGAGTGGGCTATAGCCTTGGAGCGTGGCGAGATTCGTCCGCCGGACTCGGAATGGCCGAGACTTTGCGGACGGCCTCCGTGTACCAAAAATAGGCCACAGGCACAGCCGCGCCCAAAAATTAGCACCCGAAGGTCGGGTGCCAAAACCCCCAGCGGAAAAATTGCCAAAAACGGGTGGGCTATAGCCTTGGTGGGGCGTGGCGAGTTCGTCCTCGAACTCAGAATGGCCCGAGACTTTGGGGGCAGTCTCCGTGTGCCAAAAATAGGCCACAGGCACAGCAGCCTTAAAAATTAGCGCCCGAAGATCGGGATACCAAAACCCCCGAGCGGAAAAATGGCCAAAAAACAGGTGGGCTATAGCCTTTGTGGGGGGCGTGGGCGAAGATCGTCCGCAAAAATCAGAATGGCCCGAGACTTTGCGGACGGCCTCAATGTGCCAAAAATTGGTCACGCGCAGAGCCGTACCAAAAAATTAGCGCCCAAAGGGCGGGGTACCAAAACCCCCCAGCGGAAAAATGGCCAAAAAACGTGTGGGCTATAGCCTGGGTGGGGGGCGTGGGGCGAGTCCGCGGACTCGGAATGGCCCGAGACTTTGCGGACGGCATCCGTGTGCCAAAAATTGGTCACGCGCATAGCCGCGCCCAAAAATTAGCTCCCAAAGGTCGGGGTGCCAAAACCCACCAGCAGAAAAATGGCCAAAAAACGGGTGGGCTATAGCCTTGGTGGGGGGCGTGGGCGAAGTTCGTCCGCCGGACTCGGAATGGCCCGAGACTTTACGGGCGGCCTCCGTGTGCCAAAAATAGGCCACGAACACAGCCGCGCCCAAAAATTAGCTTCCAAAGGTCGGGGTGCCAAAACCCACCAGCGGAAAAATGGCCACAAAACGGGTGGGCTACAGCCTTGGTGGGGGGCGTGGGCGAAGTTCGTCCGCCGGACTCGGAATGGCCCGAGACTTTGCGGGCGGCCTCCGTGTGCCAAAAATAGGCCACGCACACAGCCGCGCCCAAAAATTAGCACCCAAAGGTCGGGGTGCCAAAACCCACCAGCGGAAAAATGGCCAAAAAACGGGTGGGCTATAGCCTTGGTGGGGGGCGTGGGCGAAGTTCTTCCTCCGGACTCAGAATGGCCCGAGACTTTGCGGGCGGCCTCCGTGAGCCAAAAATTGGTCACGGGCAGTGCCGCGCCCAAAAATTAGCGCCCGAAGGTCGGGGTGCAAAAACCCCCCAGCGGAAAAATGGCCAAAAAACGTGTGGGCTATAGCCTTGGTAGGGCGTGGGGCGAGTTCGTCCGCCGGACTCGGAATGGCCCGAGACTTTGCGGGCAATCTCCGTGTGCCACAAATAGGCCACGGGCATAGACGCGCCCAAAAATTAGCGCCCGAAGGTCGGGGTGCCAAAACCCACCAGCGGAAAAATGGCCAAAAAACGGGTGGGCTACAGCCTTGGTGGGGGGCGTGGGCGAAGTTCGTCCGCCGGACTCGGAATGGCCCGAGACTTTGCGGGCGGCCTCCGTGTGCCAAAAATAGGCCACGGGCACAGACACGCCAAAAAATTAGCGCCCGAAGGTCGGGGTGCCAATACCCACCAGCGGAAAAATGGCCAAAAAACGGGTGGGCTATAGCCTTGGTGGGGGGCGTGGGCGAAGTTCTTCCTCCGGACTCAGAATGGCCCGAGACTTTGCGGGCGGCCTCCGTGAGCCAAAAATTGGTCACGGGCAGTGCCGCGCCCAAAAATTAGCGCCCGAAGGTCGGGGTGCCAAAACCCCCCAGCGGAAAAATGGCCAAAAAACGTGGGGGCTATAGCCTTGGTGGGGGGCGTGGCGAGTTCGTCCGCGGACTGGAATGGTCCGAGACTTTGCGGGCAATCTCCGTGTGCCACAAATAGGCCACGGGCAAAGACGCGCCCAAAAATAGGGGCCCGAAGGTCGGGGTGCCAAAACCCACCAGCGGAAAAATGGCCAAAAAACGGGTGGGCTACAGCCTTGGTGGGGGGCGTGGGCGAAGTTCGTCCCCCGGAATCAGAATGGCCCGAGACTTTGCAGGCGGCCTCCGTGTGCCAAAAATTGGTCACGCGCATAGCCACGCCCAAAAATTAGCGGCCGAAGGTCGGGGTGCCAAAACCCACCAGCGGAAAAATGGCCAAAAAACGGGTGGGCTACGGTGGGGGTGTGGGCGAGATTCGACCGCCGGACTCGGTATGGCCCGAGACTTTGCGGGTGGCCTCCGTGTGCCAAAAATAGGCCACGGGCACAGACACGCCAAAAAATTAGCGCCCGAAGGTCGGGGTGCCAATACCCACCAGCGGAAAAATGGCCAAAAAACGGGTGGGCTATAGCCTTGGTGGGGGGCGTGGGCGAAGTTCTTCCTCCGGACTCAGAATGGCCCGAGACTTTGCGGGCGGCCTCCGTGAGCCAAAAATTGGTCACGGGCAGTGCCGCGCCCAAAAATTAGCGCCCGAAGGTCGGGGTGCCAAAACCCCCCAGCGGAAAAATGGCCAAAAAACGTGTGGGCTATAGCCTTGGTGGGGCGTGGGCGGATTCTTCCGCGGACTCGGAATGGCCGAGACTTTGCGGGCGGCCTCCGTGCGCCAAAAATAGGCCACGGGCACAGACACGCCAAAATTAGCGCCCGAAGTTGGTGCAAAACCCACCAGCGGAAAAATGGCCAAAAAACGGGTGGGCTATAGCCTTGGTGGGGGGCGTGGGCGAAGTTCGTCCCCCGGAATCAGAATGGCCCGAGACTTTGCAGGCGGCCTCCGTGTGCCAAAAATTGGTCACGCGCATAGCCACGCCCAAAAACTAGCGGCCGAAGGTCGGGGTGCCAAAACCCACCAGCGGAAAAATGGCCAAAAAACGGGTGGGCTATAGCCATGGTGGGGGGCGTGGGCGAAGTGCGTCCTCCGGAATCAGAATGGCCCGAGACTTTGCGGTCGGCCTCCGTGTGCCAAAAATTGGTCACGTGCAGTGCCGCGCCCAAAAATTAGCGCCCGAAGGTCGGGGTGCCAAAACCCCCCAGCGTAAAAATGGCCAAAAAACGTGTGGGCTATAGCCTTGGTGGGGGGCGTGGGCGAAGTTCGTCCGCCGTACTCGGAATGGCCCGAGACTTTGCGGGCTGTCTCCGAGTGCCAAAAATAGCTCACAGGCACAGACGCGCCCAAAAATTATCGCCCGAAGGTCGGGGTTCCAAAACCCACCAGCGGAAAAATGGCCAAAAAACGGGTTGGCTATAGCCTTGGTGGGGGGAGTGGGCGAAGTTCGTCCTCCAGAATCAAAATTGCCCGAGACTTTGCGGGCGGCCTCCGTGAGCCAAAAATTGGCCACGGGAAGAGCCATGCCCAAAAATTAGCGCCCGAAGGTCGGGTTGCCAAAACCCCCAGCGGAAAAATTGCCAAAAAACGTGAGGACTATAGCCTTGGTGGGGGGCGTGGGCGAAGTTCATCCTCCGGACTCAGAATGGCCCGAAACTTTGCGGGCGGCCTCTGTGTGCCAAAAAGTGGTCACGCGCATTGCCGCGCCCAAAAATTAGCGCCCGAGGGTCGGGGTGCAAAAACCCCCCAGCGGAAAAATGGCCAAAAAACGTGAGGGCTATAGCCTTGGTGGGGGGCGTGGGCGATGTTTGTCCTCCGGAATCAGAATGGCCCGAGACTTTGCGGGCGGCCTCCGTGTCCCAAAAGTTGGTCACGCGCATAGTAAAAATTAGCACCGAAGGTCAGGTGCCAAAACCCCAGCGGAAAAATGGCCAAAAACGGGTGGGCTATAGCCTTGGTAGGGCGTGGCGAAGTTCGTCCGCCGGACTCGGATTGGCACGAGACTTTGCGGGCGGCGTCTGTGTGCCAAAAATTAGTCACGCGCACTGCAAAAATTAGCATCCTAAGGTCGGGGTGCCAAAACCCCCCAGCGGAAAAATGGCCAAAAAATGGGTGGGCTATAGCCTTGGTGGGGGGCGTGGGCGAAGTTTGTCCGCCGGACTCGGAATGGCTCGAGACTTTGTGGGTGGCCTCCGTGTGCCAAAAATAGGCCACAGGCACAGCCGCACCCAAAAATTAGTGCTCGAAGGTCGGGGTACAAAAACCCCCCGGGGAAAAATGGCAAAAATACGGGTGGGCTATAGCCTTGGTGGGGGGCGTGGGCGAAGTTCTTCCTCCGGACTCAGAATGGCCCGAGACTTTGCGAGCGGCCTCCGTTAGCCAAAAATTGGTCACGCACAGTGCCGCGCCCAAAAATTACCGCCCGAAGGTCGGGGTACCAAAACCCCCCAGCGGAAAAATGGCCAAAAAACGTGTGGGCTATAGCCTTGGTGGGGGGCGTGGGCGAAGTTCATCCTCCGGACTCAGAATGGCCTGAAACTTTGCGGGCGGCCTCCGTGTGCCAAAACGTGGTCACGCGCATTGCCGCGCCCAAAAATTAGCGCCCGAGGTCGGGTGCCAAAACCCCAGCGGAAAAATGGCCAAAAACGGGTGGGCTATAGCCTTGGTGGGGCGTGGCGAGATTCGTCCGCGGACTCGGAATGGCCCGAGACTGCGGACGGTCTCCGTGTGCCAAAAATAGGCCACAGGCACAAAGCATAAAAGTAGCGCCCAAAGGTCGGGGTGCCAAAACCCACCAGCGGAAAAATGGCCAAAAAACGGGAGGGCTATAGCATTGGTGGGGGGCGTGGGCGAATTTCGTCGTCCGGAATCAGAATGGCCCGAGACTTTGTGGGCGGCCTCCGTGAGCCAAAAATTGGCCACGGGCAGAGCCGCGCCCAAAAATTAGCGCCCGAAGGTCGGGGTGCCAAAACCCACCAGCGGAAAAATGGCCAAAAAACGTGAGGGCTATAGCCTTGGTGGGGGGCGTGGGCGAAGTTCGTCCTCCGGACTCAGAATGGCCCGAGACTTTGGGGGCAGCCTCCGTGTGCCAAAAATAGGCCACGGGCACAGCCGCGTCCAAAAATTAGCGCCCGAAGATCGGGATGCCAAAACCCCCGAGCGGAAAAATGGCCAAAAAACAGGTGCGCTATAGCCTTTGTGGGGGGTGTGGGCGAAGTTCGTCCGCCGGACTCGGAATGGCCCGAGACTTTGCGGACGGCCTCCATGTGCCAAAAATTGGTCACGCGCAGAGCCGCACCCAAAAATTAGCGCCTAAAGGACGGGGTGCCAAAACCCCCCAGCGGAAAAATGGCCAAAAAACGTGTGGGCTATAGCCTTGGTGGGGGGCGTGGGCGAAGTTCGTCCGCCGGACTCGGAATGGCCCGAGACTTTACGGGCGGCCTCCATGTGCCAAAAATAGGCCACGGGCACAGCCGCGCCAAAAAATTAGCACCCAAAGGTCGGGGTGCCAAAACCCACCAGCGGAAAAATGGCCAAAAACCGGTGGGCTATAGCCTTGGTGGGGGGCGTGTGCGAAGTTCGTCCTCTGGAATCAGAATGGTCCGAGACTTTGCGGGCGGCCTCCGTGAGCCAAAAATTGGCCACGGGCAGAGCCGCGCCCAAAAATTATCGCCCGAAGGTCGGGGTGCCAAAACCCCCCAGCGAAAAATGGCCAAAAAACGTGTGAGCTATAGCCTTGGTGGGGGGCGTGGGCGAAGTTCGTCCGCCGGACTCGGAATGGCCCGAGACTATGCGGGCGGTCTCCGTGTGCCAAAAATAGGCCACGGGCACAGCCGCGTCCAAAAATTTGCAGCCAAAGGTCGGGGTGCCAAAACCCACCAGCGGAAAAATGGCCAAAAAACGGGTGGGCTATAGCCTTGGTGGGGGGCGTGGGCGAAGTTCGTCCACCGGACTCGGAATGGCTCAAGACTTTGTGGGTGGCCTCCATCTGCCAAAAATAGGCCACGGGCACAGCCGTACCCAAAAATTAGCGCTCGAAGGTCGGGGTGCCAAAACCCCCCAGCGGAAAAATGGCAAAAATACGGGTGGGCTATAGCCTTGGTTGGGGGCGTGGGCGAAGTTCTTCCTCAGGACTCAGAATGGCCCGAGACTTTGCGGGCGGTCTCCGTGTGCCAAAAATAGGCCACGGGCAGAGCCGCGTCCAAAAATTTGCAGCCAAAGGTCGGGGTGCCAAAACCCACCAGCGGAAAAATGGCCAAAAAACGGGTGGGCTATAGCCTTGGTGGGGGGCGTGGGCGAAGTTCGTCCACCGGACTCGGAATGGCTCAAGACTTTGTAGGTGGCCTCCATGTGCCAAAAATAGGCCACGCGCATAGTCGTACCCAAAAATTAGCGCCCGAAGGTTGGGGTGCCAAAACCCCCCAGCGTAAAAATGGCCAAAAAACGTGTGGGCTATAGCCTTGGTGGGGGGCGTGGGCGAAGTTCGTCCGCCGGACTCGGAATGCCCCGAGACTTTGCGGGCGCCCTCCGTGTGCCAAAAATAGGCCACGTGCACAGCCGCGCCAAAAATTAGCGCCCAAAGGTCGGGGTGCCAAAACCCACCAGCGGAAAAATGGCCAAAAAATGGGTGGGCTATAGCCTTGGTGGGGGGCGTGGGCGAAGTTCGTCCTCCGAAATCAGAATGGCCCGAGACTTTGCGGGCGGCCTCCGTGAGCCTAAAATTGGCCACGGACAGAGCCGCGCCCAAAAATTAGCGCCCGAAGGTCGGGGTACCAAAACCCCCCAGCGGAAAAATGGCCAAAATACGGGTGGGCTATAGCCTTGGTTGGGGGCGTGGGCGAAGTTCTTCCTCAGGACTCAGAATGGCCCGAGACTTTGCGGGCGGCCTCCGTGTGCCAAAAATTGGTCACGCGCATAGTCGTACCCAAAAATTAGCGCCCGAAGGTCGGGGTGCCAAAACCCCCCAGCGTAAAAATGGCCAAAAAACGTGTGGGCTATAGCCTTGGTGGGGGCCGTGGCCGAAGTTCGTCCGCCGGACTCGGAATGCCCCGAGACTTTGCGGGCGGCCTCCGTGTGCCAAAAATAGGTCACGGGCACAGCCGCGCCCAAAAATTAGCACCCAAAGGTCGGGGTGCCAAAACCCACCAGCGGAAAAATGGCCAAAAAATGGGTGGGCTATAGCCTTGGTGGGGGGCGTGGGCGAAGTTCGTCCTCCGAAATCCGAATGGCCCGAGACTTTGCGGGCGGCCTCCGTGCGCCAAAAATTGGTCACGCGCAAAGCCGCGCCCAAAAATTAGCAACCGAAGGTCGGGGTGCGAAAACCCCCCAGCGGAAAAATGGCCAAAATACGGGTGGGCTATAGCCTTGGTGGGGGGCGTGGGCGAAGTTCTTCCTCCGGACTCAGAATGGCCCGAGACTTTGCGGGCGGCCTCCGTGAGCCAAAAATTTGTCACGGCCAGTGCCGCGCCCAAAAATTAGCGCCCGAAGGTCGGGTGCCAAAACCCCCCAGTGGAAAAATGGCCAAAAAACGTGTGGGCTATGGCATTGGTGGGGGGCGCGGGCGAAGTTCGTCCGCCGGACTCGGATTGGCCAGAGACTTTGCGGGTGGTCTCCGTGTGCCAAAAATAGGCCACGGGCACAGACGCGCCCAAAAATTAGTGCCTGAAGGTCGGGGTGCCAAAACCCACCAGCGGAAAAATGGCCATAAAACGGGTGGGCTATAGCCTTGGTGGGGGGGGTGGGCGAAGTTCGTCCTCCGGAATCAGAATGGCCCGAGACTTTGCGGGCAGCCTCTGTGAGCCAAAAATTGGCCACGGACAGAGTCGCGCCCAAAAATTAGCGCCCGAAGGTCGGGTTACCAAAACTCCCCAGCGGAAAAATGGCCAAAATACGGGTGGGCTATAGCCTTGGTGGGGGGCGTGGGCGAAGTTCTTCCTCCGGACTCAGAATGGCCCGAGACTTTGCGGGCGGCCTCCGTCAGCCAAAAATTGGTCACGGGCAGTGCCGCGCCAAAAAATTAGCACCCGAAGGTCGGGGTGCCAAAACCCCCCAGCGGAAAAATGGCCAAAAAACGGGTGGGCTATAGCCTTGGTGGGGGGCGTGGGCGAAGTTCGTCCTCCGGAATCAGAATGGGCCGAGACTTTGCGGGCGGCCTCCGTGAGCTAAAATTTGGCCACGGGCAGAGTCGCACCCAAAATTTAGCGCCCGAAGGTCGGGGTGCTAAAACCCCCCAGCGGAAAAATGGCCAAAAAACGTGAGGGCTATAGCCTTGGTGGGGGGCGTGGGCGAAGTTCGTTCTCCGGGCTCAGAATGGCCCGAGAATTTGCGGGCGGCCTCCGTGTGCCAAAAAACTGCCACGCGCATAGCCGCGTCCAAAAATTAGCGACCGAAGGTCGGGGTGCCAAAACCCACCAGCGGAAAAATGGCCAAAAAACGGGTGGGCTATAGCCTTGGTGGGGGGCGTGGGCGAAGTTCGTCCGCCGGACTCAGAATGGCTTGAGACTTTGTGGGTGGCCTCCGTGTGCTAAAAATATGCCACGGGGACAGCTGTACCCAAAAATTAGTGGTCGAAGGTCGGGGTGCCAAAACCCCCCAGCGGAAAAATGGCCAAAAAACGGGTGGGCTATAGCCTTGGTGGGGGGGGTGGGCGAAGTTCGTCCTCCGGAATCAGAATGGCCCGAGACTTTGCGGGCGGCCTCCGTGTGCCAAAAATTGGCCACGGGCAGAGTCACGCCCAAAAATTAGCGCCCGAAGGTCGGGGTGCCAAAACCCCCCAGCGGAAAAATGGCCAAAAAACGGGTGGGCTATAGCCTTGGTGGGGGGCGTGGGCGAAGTTCGTCCTCCGGAATCAGAATGGTCCGAGACTTTACGGGCGGCCTCCGTGTGCCAAAAATTGGTCACACGCATAGCCGCGCCCAAAAATTAGCGCCCGAAGGATGGGGTGCCAAAACCCCCCAGCGGAAAAATGGCCAAAATACGGGTGGGCTATAGCCTTGGTGGGGGGCGTGGGTGAAGTTCTTCCTCCGGACTCAGAATGGCCCGAGACTGCGGGCGGCCTCCGTGAGCCAAAATTGGTCACGGCAGTGCCGCGCCAAAAATTAGCGCCGAAGGTCGGGTGCCAAAACCCCAGCGGAAAAATGGCCAAAAACGGGTGGGCTATAGCCTTGGTGGGCGTGGCGGTTCGTCCTCCGGAATCAGAATGGCCGAGACTTTGGGGCGGCCTCCGTGAGCAAAAATTGGTCACGGGCAGTGCAGCAAAAATTAGCGTCCGAAGGTCGGGTGCGAACCCCAGCGGAAAAATGGCCAAAAAACGGGTGGGCTATAGCCATGGTGGGGGACGTGGGCGAAGTTCGTCCTCCGGAATCAGAATGGTCCGAGACTTTGCGGGCGGCCTCCGTGTGCCAAAAATTGGTCACACACATAGCCGCGCCCAAAAATTAGCGCCCGAAGGTCGGGGTGCCAAAACCCCCCAGCTGAAAAATGGCCAAAATACGGGTGGGCTATAGCCTTGGTGGGGGGCGTGGGCGAAGTTCTTCCTCCGGACTCAGAATGGCCCGAGACTTTGCGGACGGCCTCCGCGAGCCAAAAATTGGTCACGGGCAGTGCCGCACCCAAAAATTAGCGACCGAAGGTCGGGGTGCCAAAACCCCCCAGCGGAAAAATGGCCAAAATACGGGTGGGCTATAGCCTTGGTTGCGGGCGTGGGCGAAGTTCGTCCTTCGGAATCAGAATGGCCCGAGGATTTCCGGGCGGCTTTCGTGAGCCAAAAATTGGCCACGGGCAGAGCCGCGCCCAAAAATTAGCACCCGAAGGTCGGGATGCAAAACCCCAAGCGGAAAAATGGCCAAAAAATGTGAGTGCTATAGCCTTGGTGGGGGGCGTGGGTGAAGTTCCTCCGGGCTCATAATGGCCCGAGACTTTGCGAGCGGCCTCCGTGTGCCAAAATTGGTAAAAATTAGCGCCCGAAGGTCGGTGTGCCAAAACCCCCCAGCGGAAAAATGGCCAAAAAACGTGTGAGCTATAGCCTTGGTGGGGGGCGTGGGCGAAGTTCGTCCGCCGGACTAGGAATGGAACGAGACTTTGCGGGCGGCCTCCGTGTGCCTAAAATAGGTCAAGGGCACAGCGCGCCAAAAATTAGCGCCCGAAGGTCGGGGTGCCAAAACCCCCCAGCGGAAAAACGGCCAAAAAACGTGTGGTGGGGAGCGTGGGCGAAGTTCGTCCGCCGGACTCGGAATGGCCCGAGACTTTGCGGGCGGTCTCCGTGTGCCAAAAATAGGCCACGGGCACAGCCGCGCTAAAAAATTAGCACCCAAAGGTCGGGGTGCCAAAACCCACCAGCGGAAAAATGGCCAAAAAACGGGTGGGTTATAGCCTTGGTTGGGGGCGTGGGCGAAGTTCGTCCGCCGGACTTGGAATGGCACGAGACTTTGCGGGCGGCCTCCGTGTGCCTAAAATAGGCCGTGGCCACAGCCGCGCCCAAAAATTAGCACCCAAAGGTCGGGGTGCCAAAACCCACCAGCGGAAAAATGGCCAAAAAACGGGTGGGCTATAGCCTTGGTGGGGGGCGTGGGCGAAGTTCGTCCGCCGGACTCGGAATGGCTCGAGACTTTGTGGGTGGCCTCCGTGTGCCAAAAATAGGCCACGGGCACAGCCGCGCCCAAAAATTAGCGCCCGAAGGTCGGGGTGCCAAAACCCCCCAGCGGAAAAATGGCCAAAAAACGAGTGGGCTATAGCCTTGGAGGGGGGCTTGGGCGAAGTTCGTCTGCCGGACTCGGAATGTCCCGAGACTTTGCGGACGGCCTCCGTGTGCCCAAAATAGGCCACGGGCACAGCCGCGCTAAAAAATTAGCACCCAAAGGTCGGGGTGCCAAAACCCACCAGCGGAAAAATGGCCAAAAAACGGGTGGGCTATAGCCTAGGTGGGGGGCGTGGGCGAAGTTCGTCCTCCGGACTCAGAATGGCCCGAGACTTTGGGGACAGCCTCCGTGTACCAAAAATAGGCCACGGTCACAGCCGCGCCCAAAAATTAGCGCCCGAAGGTCGGGATGCCAAAACCCCCGAGCGGAAAAGTGGCCAAAAAACAGGTGGGCTGTAGCCTTTGTGGGGGGCGTGGGCGAAGTTCGTCCGCCGGACTCGGAATGGCCCGAGACTTTGCGGACGGCCTCCGTGTGCCAAAAATAGGCCACAGGCACAGCCGCGCTAAAAAATTAGCACCCAAAGGTCGGGGTGCCAAAACCCACCAGCGGAAAAATGGCCAAAAAACGGGTGGGCTATAGCCTTGGTGGGGGCGTGTGCGAAGTTCGTCCGCCGGACTCGGAATGGCTCGACACTTTGGGGATGGTCTCCGTGTGCCAAAAATAGGCCACGGGCACAGCCGCACCCAAAAATTAGCGCTCGAAGGTCGGGGTGCCAAAACCCCCCAGCAGAAAAATAACCAAAATACGGGTGGGCTATAGCCTTGGTGGGGGGCGTGGGCGAAGTTCTTCCTCCGGACTCAGAATGGCCCAAGACTTTGCGGGCGGCCTCCGTTAGCCAAAAATTTGGTCACGGGCAGTGCCACGCCCAAAAATTAGTGCCCGAAGGTCGGGGTGCCAAAACCCCCCAGCGGAAAAATGGCCAAAAAACGTGTGGGCTATAGCCTTGGTGGGGGGCGTGGGCGAAGTTCGTCCGCCAGACTCGGAATGGCCCGAGACTTTGCGGGCGGTCTCCGTGTGCCAAAAATAGGCCACGGGCACAGACGCGCCCAAAAATTAGCGCCCGAAAGTTGGGGTTCCAAAACGCACCAGCGGAAAAATGGCCAAAAAACGGGTGGGCTATAGCCTTGGTGGGAGGCGTGGGCGAAGTTCGTCCGCCGGACTCGGAATGGCTCGAGACTTTGTGGGTGGCCTCCGTAAGCCAAAAATAGGCCACGGGAATAGCCGTGCCCTAAAATTAGTGCCCGAAGGTCGGGGTGCCAAAACCCCCCTGCGGAAAAATTGCCAAAAAACGAGTGGGCTAAAGCCTTGGAGGGGGGCGTGGGCGAAGTTCGTCTGCCGGACTCGGAATGGCTCGAGACTTTGTGGGTGGCCTCCGTAAGCCAAAAATAGGCCACGGGAATAGCCGCGCCCTAAAATTAGTGCCCGAAGGTCGGGGTGCCAAAACCCCCCTGCGGAAAAATTGCCAAAAAACGAGTGGGCTAAAGCCTTGGAGGGGGGCGTGGGCGAAGTTCGTCTGCCGGACTCGGAATGGCCCGTGACTTTGCGGACGGCCTCCGTGTGCCCAAAATAGGCCACGGGCACAGCCGCGCCCAAAAATTAGCACCCGAAGGTCGGGGTGCCAAAACCCCCCAGCGGAAAAATTGCCAAAAAACGGGCGGGCTATAGCCTTGGTGGGGGGCGTGGGCGAAGTTCATCCTCCGGGCTCAGAATGGCCCGAGACTTTGTGGGCGGCCTCCGTGTGCCAAAAATAGGCCACGGGCACAGCCGCACCCAAAAATTAGCACTCGAATGTCGGGGTGAAAACCCCCCCGCGGAAAAATGGGCAAAAAACGGGTGGGCTAAAGCCTTGGAGGGGGGCGTGGGCGAAGTTCGTCTGCCGGACTCGGAATGGCCCGAGACTTTGCGGGCGGCCTCCGTGTACCAAAAATAGGCCACGGGCACAGCCGCGCCCAAAAATTAGCACCCGAAGGTCGGGGTGCCAAAACAACCCAGCGGAAAAATGACCAAAAAACGTGTGGGCTATAGCCTTGGTGGGGGGCGTGGGCGAAGTTTGTCCGCCGGACTCGGAATGCCTCGAGACTTTGTAGGTGGCCTCCGTGTGCCAAAAATAGGCCACGGGCACAGCCGCACCCATAAATTAGCACTCGAAGGTCGGGGTGTAAAAACCCCCACGCGGAAAAATGGGCAAAAAACGGGTGGGCTATAGCCTTGGTGGGGGGCGTGGGCGAAGTTCTTCCGCCGGACTCGGAATGGCCCGAGACTTTGCGGGCGGCCTCCGTGTGCCAAAAATAGGCCACGGGCACAGCCGCGCCCAAAAATTAGCACCCGAAGGTCGGGGTGCCAAAACCACCCAGCGGAAAAATGACCAAAAAACGAGTGGGCTATAGCCTTGGTGGGGGGCGTGGGCGAAGTTCGTCCGCCGGACTCGGAATGCCTCGAGACTTTGTGGGTGGCCTCCGTGTGCCAAAAATAGGCCACGGGCACAGCCGCACCCAAAAATTAGCACTCGAAGGTCGGGGAGAAAACCCCCCCGCGGAAAAATGGGCAAAAAACGGGTGGGCTATAGCCTTGGTGGGGGTGTGGGCGAAGTTCGTCCGCCAGACTCGGAATGGCCCGAGACTTTGCGGGCGGCCTGCGTGTGCCAAAAATAGGCCACGGGCAAAGCCGCGCCCAAAAATTAGGACCCGAAGGTCGGGGTGCCAAAACAACCCAGCGGAAAAATGACCAAAAAACGTGTGGGCTATAGCCTTGGTAGGCGTGGCGGCGTCTGCCAGACTCGGAATGGCCCGAGACTTTGGGGCGGCCTCCGTGCTAAAAATAGCCACGGCACAGCGCCCAAAAATTAGCACCCAAAGGTCGGGGTGCCGAAACCCACCAGCGGAAAAATGGCCAAAAAACGGGTGGGCTATAGCCTTGGTGGGGGGCGTGGGAGAAGTTCGTCCGCTGGACTCGGAATGCCTCGAGACTTTGTGGGTGGCCTCCGAGTGCCAAAAATAGGCCACGGGCACAGCCGCACCCAAAAATTAGCGTTCGAAGGTCGGGGTGCCAAAACAACCCAGCGGAAAAATGACCAAAAAACGTGTGGGCTATAGCCTTGGTGGGGGGCGTGGGCGAAGTTCGTCCGCCAGATTCAGAATGGCCCGAGACTTTGCGGGCGGCCTCCGTGTGCCAAAAATAGGCCACGGGCACAAGCGCGACCAAAAATTAGCACCCAAAGGTCGGGGTGCCAAAACCCCCCAGCGGAAAAATGGCCAAAAAACGGGTGGGCTATAGCCTTGGTGGGGGGCGTGGGCGAAGTTCATCCGCCGGACTCGGAATGGCCCGAGACTTTGCGGGCGGCCTCCGTGTACCAAAAATAGGCCACGGGCACAGACGCGCCCAAAAATTAGCACCCGAAGGTCGGGGTGCCAAAACAACCCAGCGGAAAAATGACCAAAAAACGTGTGGGCTATAGCCTTGGTGGGGGGCGTGGGCGAAGTTCGTCCGCCAGACTCGGAATGGCCCGAGACTTTGCGGGCGGCCTCCGTGTGCCAAAAATAGGCCACGGGCACAGCGCCAAAATTAGCACCCAAAGCTCGGGGTGCGAAACCCACCTGCGGAAAAATGGCCAGCGGGTGGGCTATAGCCTTGAGTGGGCGTGGCGAGATTCGTCCGCCGGACTCGGAATGGCCCGAGACTTTGCGGGCGGCCTCCGTGTGCCAAAAATAGGCCACGGGCACAGCTGCCCCCAAAAATTAGCACCCGAAGGTCGGGGTGCCAAAACCACCCAGCGGAAAAATGACCAAAAAACGAGTGGGCTATAGCCTTGGTGGGGGGCGTGGGCGAAGTTCGTCCGCCGGACTCGGAATGGCACGAGACTTTGTGGGCGGCCTCCGTGTGCCAAAAATAGGCCACGGACACCGCCGCGGCCAAAAATTTACACCCAAAGGTCGGGGTGCCAAAACCCACCAGCGGAAAAATGGCCAAAAAACGGGTGGGCTATAGCCTTGGTGGGGGGCGTGGGCGAAGTTCGTCCGCCGGACTCGGAATGCCTCGAGACTATGTGGGTGGCCTCCGTGTGCCAAAAATAGGCCACGGGCACAGCCGCACCCAAAAATTAGCGCCTGAAGGTCGGGGTGCCAAAACCCACCAGCGGAAAAATGGACAAAAAACGGGTGGGCTATAGCCTTGGTGGGGGGCGTGGGCGAAGTTCGTCCTCCGGGATCAAAATGGCCCGAGACTTTGCGGGCGGCCTCCGTGATCCAAAAATTGGCCTCGGGCAGAGCCGCACCCAAAAATTATCGCCCGAAGGTCGGGGTGCAAAAACCCCCCAGCGGAAAAATGGCCAAAAAACGTGAGGGATATAGCCTTGGTGGGGGGCGTGGGCGAAGTTCGTCCTCCGGACTCAGAATGGCCCGAGACTTTGCGGGCGGCCTCCGTGTGCCAAAAAATTGGTCACGCGCATAGCCGTGCCCAAAAATTAGCTCCCGAAGGTCGGGTTGCCAAAACCCCCCAGCGGAAAAATGGCCAAAAAACGTGTGGGCTGTAGCGTTGGTGGGTGGCGTGGGCGAAGTTCGTCCGCCGGACTCGGAATGGCACGAGACTTTGCGGGCGGCCTCCGTATGCCAAAAATAGCCCACGGGCACAGCCGCGCTCAAAAATTAGCACCCAAAGGTCGGGGTGCCAAAACCACCAGCGGAAAAATGGCCAAAAAACGGGTGGGCTATAGCCTTGTTAGGCGTGGGAGGAAGTTCGTCCGCGGACTCGGAATGCCTCGAGACTTTTGGGTGGCCTCCGGGTGCCAAAAAAATGAGCACAGCCGCACTCAAAAATTAGCGCCCGAAGGTCGGGGTGCAAAACCCACCAGCGGAAAAATGGACAAAAAATGGGTGGGCTATAGCCTTGGTGGGGGGCGTGGGCGAAGTTCGTCCTCCGGGATCAAAATGGCCCGAGACTTTGCGGGCGGCCTCAGTGAGCCAAAAATTGGCCTCGGGCAGAGCCGCACCCAAAAATTAGCGCCCGAAGGTCGGGGTGCCAAAACCCCCCAGCGGAAAAATGGCCAAAACGTGAGGCTATAGCCTTGGTGGGGGGCGTGGGCGAAGTTCGTGCTCTGGACTCAGAATGGCCCGAGACTTTGCGGGCGGCCTCCGTGTACCAAAAAATTGGTCACGGGCATAGCGCAAATTAGCTCCCGAAGGTCGGGGTGCCAAAACCCCAGCGGAAAAATGGCCGCGTGTGGGCTATAGCCTTGGTGGGGCGTGGCGAGATTCGTCCCCGGACTCGGAATAGCACGAGACTTTGCGGGGCGGCCTCCGTGTGCCAAAGATAGGCCACAGGCACAGCGCCAAAAATTAGCACCCAAAGGTCGGGGTGCCAAAACCCACCAGCGGAAAAATGGCCAAAAGCGGGTGGGCTATAGCCTTGGTGGGCGTGGGCGAGTTCGTCCTCCGGAATCAGAATGGCCCGAGACTTTGCAGGCGGCCTCCGTGAGCCAAAAATTGGCCACGGGCAGAGTCGCCAAAAATTAGCGCCGAAGGTCGGGTGCCAAAACCCCAGCGCAAAATGGCCAAAAATGTGAGGCTATAGCCTTGGGGCGTGGGCCAATTCGTCCTCCGGACTCAAAATGTCCCAAGACTTTGCGGGCGGCCTCCGTGTGCCAAAAATTGGCAACGGGCACAGCCGCAGCTAAAAATTAGCGCCCAAAGGTCAGGTACCAAAACCCCAGCAGAAAAATGGCCAAAACACGGGTGGGCTATAGCCTTGAGTGGGGGCGTGGCGAGTTCGTCCGCGGACTCGGAATGGCTCGAGACTTTGTAGGTGGCCTCCGTGTGCCAAAAATAGGCCACGCAGGCACAGCCGTACCCAAAAATTAGCGCTCGAAGGTGGGGTGCCAAAACCCCAGTGGAAAAATGACCAAAACATGAGTGCGCTATAGCCTTGGTGGGGGGCGTGGGCGAAGTTCGTCCGCCGGACTCGGAATGGCCCGAGACTTTGCGGGCGGCCTCCGTGTGCCAAAAATAGGCCACGGCCATAGCCACGCCCATAAATTAGCGCCCAAAGGTCAGGGTGCCAAAACCCCCAAGCAGAAAAATTGCCAAAAAACAGGTGGACTATTGCCTTTGTGGGGGGCGTGGGCGAAGTTCGTCCTCCGGACTCAGAATGGCCCGAGACTTTGCGGGCAGCCTCCGTGAGCCAAAAATTGGCCACGGGCAGAGCGCGCCAAAAATTAGCGCCCGAAGGTCAGGGTGCCAAAACCCCAATGGAAAAATAGCCAAAAAACGTGAGGCTATAGCCTTGAGTGGGCGTGGCGAGATTCGTCCTCCGGACTCGAGAATGGCCTGAGACTTTGCGGGGCGGCCTCCGTGTGCTAAAAATTGGTCACGCGCACCCAAAAATTAGTGCCCGAAGGTCGGGGTACCAAAACCCACCAGAGGACAAATGGCCAAAAAACGGGAGGGCGATAGACTTTGTGGGGGGCGTGGGCGAAGTTCGTCCGCCGGACTCTGAATGGCCCGAGACTTTGCGGGCGGCCTCCGTGTGCCAAAAATAGGCCACGCACAAGGCAGCGCCCAAAAATAAGCAACCAAAGGTCGGGTGCCAAAACCCACCAGTGGAAAAATGGCCAAAAGCGGGTGGGCTATAGCCTTGGTGGGGGGCGTGGGCGAAGTTCGTCCTCCGGAATCAGAATGGCCCTAGACTTTGCGGGCGGCCTCCATGAGCCAAAAATTGGCCACGGGCAGAGCCGCGCCCAAAAATTAGCGCCCGAAGGTCGGGGTGCCAAAACAACCCAGCGGAAAAATGGCCAAAAAATGAGAGGTCTATAGCCTTGGTGGGGCGTGGCGAGTTCGTCCTCCGGGCTCAACGGCCCGAGACTTTGCGGGCGGCCTCCGTGTGCCAAAAATGTTCACGCCCATAGCGCCCAAAAATTAGCACCCGAAGGTCGGGGTGCCAAAACCACCCAGCGGAAAAATGGCCAAAAAACGTGTGGGCTATAGCCTTGGTGGGGGGCGTGGGCGAAGTTCGTCCGCCGGACTCGGAATGGCTCGAGACTTTGTTGGCGGCCTCCGTGTGCCAAAAATAGGCCACGCAACCGCGCCCAAAAATTAGCACTCGAAGGTCGGGGTGCCAAAACCCCCCAGCGGAAAAATAGCCAAAATACGGGTGGTATATAGTCTTGGTGGGGGGCGTGGGCGAAGTTCTTCCTCCGGACTCAGAATGGCCCGAGACTTTGCGGGCGGACTCCGTGAGCCAAAATTGGTCACGGGCAACGCGCCAAAAATTAGCACCGAAGGTGGGGTGCCAAAACCCCAGCGCAAAAATGGCCAAAAATGTGAGGGCTATAGCCTTGGGGCGTGGCGAAGATCGTCCTTCGGACTCGGAATGGCCCGAGACTTTGAGGGTGGCCTCCGTGTGCAAAACTTAGGCCACAGGCACAGCGCAAAAATTAGCACCCCAAGGTCGGGGTACCAAAACCACCCAGCGGAAAAATGGCGAAAAAACGTGTGGGCTATAGCCTTGGTGGGGGGTGGGGAAGTTCGTCCGCCGGACTCGGAATGGCACGAGACATTGCGGGCGGCCTCCGTGTGCCAAAAATAGGCCACGGACACAGCCGCCAAAAATTAGCACCCAAAGTGGTGCCAAACCCACCAGCGGAAAAATGGCCAAAAATGGGGGCTATAGCCTTGGTGGGGCGTGGCGAAGCTCCTCCGGACTCGGAATGGCTCGAGACTTTGTGGGTGGCCTCCGTGTGCCAAAAATAGGGCACGCGCAAAGCCGCACACGAGCTTAGGCGCTCGAAGGTCGGGTTTCAGAAAACGCCAGCGGGAGAAAGGCCAAAAAACGGGAGGGCTATAGCCTTGGGGGGGGGCGTGGGCGATGTTCGTCCTCAGGACTCAGAATGTCCCTAGACTTTGCGGGCGGCCTCCGTGTGCCAAAAATTAGTCGCGCGCATAGCCGCGCCCAAAAAGTAGCGCCCGAAGGTCGGGGTACAAAAACCCCCCAGCGGAAAAATGGCCAAAAAACGTGAGGGCTATAGCCTTGGTGGGTGGCGTGGCGAGTCGTCCTCCCGGACTCAGAATGGCCCGAGACTTTGCGGGCGGCCTCCGTGTGCCAAAAATTGGTGCGCATAGCGCCCAAAATTAGCGCCCGAAGGTCGGGGTGCAAAAACCCCACCGGAAAAATGGCCAAAACGTGAGGGCTATAGCGTTGGTGGGGCGTGGCGAGATTCGTCCTCGGACTCAGAATGGCCCGAGACTTTGCGGGCGGCCTCCGTGTGCCAAAAATTGGTCAGCGCATAGCGCCAAAAATTAGCACCGAAGGTCGGGTGCCAAAACCACCCAGCGGAAAAATGGCCAAAACGTGTGGGCTATAGCCTTGGTGGGGCGTGGGCGAGATTCGTCCGCGGACTCGGAATGGCACGAGACTTTGTGGCGGCCTCCGTGTGCTAAAAATAGGCCACGGGTGGGTGCCCAAAAATTAGCACCCAAAGGTCGGGGTGCCAAAACCCACCAGCGGAAAAATGGCCAAAAAACGGGTGGGCTATAGCCTTGGTGGGGGGCGTGGGCGAAGTTCCTCCGCCGGACTCGGAATGGCTCGAGACTTTGTGGGTGGCCTCCGTGTGCCAAAAATAGGCCACGGGCGCCCAAAAATTAGCACCCAAAGGTCAGGGTGCCAAAACCCTGTGGAAAAATGGCCAAAAAACGGGTGGGCTATATCCTTGGTGGGGGGCGTGGGCGAAGTTCCTCCGCCGGACTCGGAATGGCTCGAGACTTTGTGGGTGGCCTCCGTGTGCCAAAAATAGGCCACGGGCACAGCCGCACCCAAAAATTAGTGCTCGAAGGTCGGGGTGCCAAAACCCCCAGCGGAAAAAAGGCCAAAAAACGTGAGGGCTATAGCCTTGGTGGGGGGCGTGGGCGAAGTTCGTCCTCCGGACTCAGAATGGCCCGAGACTTTGCAGGCGGCCTCCGTGTGCCAAAAATTGGTCGCGCGTATAGCCGCGCCCAAAAATTAGCGCCCGAAAGTCGGGGTGCAAAAAAACCCCCCAGCGGAAAAATGGCCAAAAAACGTGAGGGCTATAGCCTTGGTGGGGGGCGTGGGCGAAGTTCGTCCTCCGGACTCAGAATGGCCCGAGACTTTGCGGGCGGCCTCCGTGTGCCAAAAATTAGTCACGCTCATAGCCGCGCCCAAAAATTAGCACCCGAAGGTCGGGGTGCCAAAACCACCCAGCGGAAAAATGGCCAAAAACGTGGGCTATAGCCTTGGTAGGCGTGGGCGAGAATCCGCCGTACTCTGAATGGCACGAGACTTTGCGGGCGGCCTCCGTGTGCTAAAAATAGGCCACGGGTCGGGGTGCCCAAAAATTAGCACCCAAAAGGTCGGGGTGCCAAAACCCACCAGCGGAAAAATGGCCAAAAAACGGGTGGGCTATAGCCTTGGTGGGGGGCGTGGGCGAAGTTCCTCCGCCGGACTCGGAATGGCTCGAGACTTTGTGGGTGGCCTCCGTGTGCCAAAAATAGGCCACGGGCACAGCCGCACCCAAAAATTAGTGCTCGAAGGTCGGGTTACAAAACCCCCAGCGGAAAAAAGGCCAAAAAACGTGAGGGCTATAGCCTTGGTGGGGCGCGTGGGCGAAGTTCGTCCTCCGGACTCAGAATGGCCCGAGACTTTGCGGGCGGCCTCCGAGTGCCAAAAATTAAAAGCGCCCGAAGGTCGGGGTGCAAAAACCCCCCAGCGGAAAAATGGCCAAAAAACGTGAGGGCTATAGCCTTGGTGGGGGGCGTGGGCGAAGTTCGTCCTCCGGACTCAGAATGGCCCGAGACTTTGCGGGCGGCCTCCGTGTGCCAAAAATTGGTCACGCGCATAGCCGCGCCCAAAAATTAGCACCCGAAGGTCGGGGTGCCAAAACCACCCAGCGGAAAAATGGCCAAAAAACGTGTGGGCTATAGCCTTGGTGGGGGGCGTGGGCGAAGTTCGTCCGCCGGACTCGGAATGGCACGAGACTTTGCGGGCGGCCTCCGTGTGCTAAAAATAGGCCACGGGTCGGGGTGCCCAAAAATTAGCACCCAAAGGTCGGGGTGCCAAAACCCACCAGCGGAAAAATGGCCAAAAAACGGGTGGGCTATAGCCTTGGTGGGGGGCGTGGGCGAAGTTCCTCCGCCGGACTCGGAATGGCTCGAGACTTTGTGGGTGGCCTCCGTGTGCCAAAAATGAGGCCACAGGCACAGCGCCAAAAATTAGCCCCCAAAGGTCGGGGTGCCAAAACCCACCAGCGGAAAAATGGCCAAAAAACGGGTGGGCTATAGCCTTGGTGGGGGGCGTGGGCGAAGTTCCTCCGCCGGACTCGGAATGGCTCGAGACTTTGTGGGTGGCCTCCGTGTGCCAAAAATAGGCCACGGGCACAGCCGCACCCAAAAATTAGTGCTCGAAGGTCGGGTTACAAAACCCCCAGCGGAAAAAAGGCCAAAAAACGTGAGGGCTATAGCCTTGGTGGGGCGTGGCGAGTTCGTCCTCCGGACTCAGAATGGCCCGAGACTGCGGGCGGCCTCCGTGTGCCAAAAATTGGTCGCGCATGCAGCGCCAAATTAGCGCCTTGAAGGTCGGGGTGCAAAAACCCCCCAGCGTAAAAATGGCCAAAAATCGTGAGGGCTATAGCCTTGGTGGGGGGCGTGGGCGAAGTTCGTCCTCCGGACTCAGAATGGCCCGAGACTTTGCGGGCGGCCTCCGTGTGCCAAAAATAGGACACGCGAATAGCGCCCTTAAAAATTAGCACCCGAAGGTCGGGGTGCCAAAACCACCCAGCGGAAAAATGGCCAAAAAACGTGTGGGCTATAGCCTTGGTGGGGGGCGTGGGCGAAGTTCGTCCGCCGGACTCGGAATGGCACGAGACTTTGCGGGCGGCCTCCATGTGCTAAAAATAGGCCACGGGTCGGGGTGCCGAAAAATTAGCACCCAAAGGTCGGGGTGCCAAACCCACCAGCGGAAAAATGGCCAAAAAACGGGTGGGCTATAGCCTTGGTGGGGGGCGTGGGCGAAGTTCCTCCGCCGGACTCGGAATGGCTCGAGACTTTGTGGGTGGCCTCCGTGTGCCAAAAATAGGCCACGGGCACAGCCGCACCCAAAAATTAGCGCTCGAAGGTCGGGGTGCCAAAACCCCCAGCGGAAAAATGGCCAAAAAACGTGAGGGCTATAGCCTTGGTGGGAGGCGTGGGCGAAGTTCGTCCTCCGGACTCAGAATGGCCCGAGACTTTGCGGGCGGCCTCCGTGTGCCAAAAATTGGTCGCGCGCATAGCCGCTCCCAAAAATTAGCGCCCGAAGGTCGGGGTGCAAAAACCCCCCAGCGGAAAAATGGCCAAAAAACGTGAGGGCTATAGCCTTGGTGGGGGGCGTGGGCGAAGTTCGTCCTCCGGACTCAGAATGGCCCGAGACTTTGCGGGCGGCCTCCGTGTGCCAAAACTTGGTCACGCGCATAGCCGCGCCAAAAAATTAGCACCCGAAGGAGGGGGTGCCAAAACCACCCAGCGGAAAAATGGCCAAAAAACGTGTGGGCTATAGCCTTGGTGGGGGGCGTGGGCGAAGTTCGTCCGCCGGACTCGGAATGGCACGAGACTTTGCGGGCGGCCTCCGTGTGCCAAAAATAGGACACGGGCACAGCCGCGCCCAAAAATTAGCACCCAAAGGTCGGGGTGCCAAAACCCACCAGCGGAAAAATGGCCAAAAAACGGGTGGGCTATAGCCTTGGTGGGGGGCATGGGCGAAGTTCCTCCGCCGGACTCGGAATGGCTCGAGACTTTGTGGGTGGCCTCCGTGTGCCAAAAATAGGCCACAGGCACAGCCGCACCGAAAAATTAGCGCTCGAAGGTCGGGGTGCAAAAACCCCCCCCCGGAGAAATGGCCAAAATACGGGTGGGCTATAGCCTTGGTGGGGGGCGTGGGCGAAGTTCCTCCGCCGGACTCGGAATGGCTCGAGACTTTGTGGGTGGCCTCCGTGTGCCAAAAATAGGCCACGGGCACAGCCGCACCCAAAAATTAGCGCTCGAAGGTCGGGGTGCAAAAACCCCCCAGCGGAAAAATCGCCAAAAAACGGGTGGGCTATAGCCTTGGTGGGGGGCGTGGGCGAAGTTCATCCTGTGGACTCAGAATGGCCCGAGACTTTGCGGGCGGCCTCCGTGAGCCAAAAATTGGCCAGCCCGCAGGCAGAGCGCCAAAAATTAGCTCACAAAGGTAGGGGTGCCAAAACCCCCCAGCGGAAAAATGGCCAAAAAACGTGAGGGCTATAGCCTTGGTGGGGGGCGTGGGCGAAGTTCATCCTGTGGACTCAGAATGGCCCGAGACTTTGCGGGCGGCCTCCGTGAGCCAAAAATTGGTCACGCGCAGTGCCGCGCCCAAAAATTAGCGCCCGAAGGTCGGGGTGCCAAAACCCCCCAGCGGAAAAATGGCCAAAAAATAGGTGGGCTATAGCCTTTGTGGGGGGCGTGGGCGAAGTTCGTCCGCCGGACTCGGAATGGCCCGAGACTTTGCGGACGGCCTCCATGTGCCAAAAATTGGTCACGCGCAGAGCCGTACCCAAAAATTAGCGCACAAAGGACGGGGTGCCAAAACCCCCCAGCGGAAAAATGGCCAAAAAACGAGTGGGCTATAGCCTTGGTGGGGGGCGTGGGCGAAGTTCGTCCGCCGGACTCGGAAAGGCCCGACACTTTATGGGCGGCCTCCGTGTGCCAAAAATTAGCGCCCGAAGGTCGGGGTGCCAAAACCCCCCAGCGGAAAAATGGCCAAAAAACGAGTGGGCTATAGCCTTGGAGGGGGGCGTGGCCGAAGTTCGTCCGCCGGACTCGGAATGGCCCGAGACTTTCCGGACGGCCTCCGTGTGCCAAAAATAGGCCAAGGGCACAGCCGCGCCCAAAAATTAGCACCCAAAGGTCGGGGTGCCAAAACCCCCCAGCGGAAAAATTGCCAAAAAACGGGTGGGCTATAGCCTTGGTGGGGGGCGTGGGCGAAGTTCGTCCTCCGGAATCAGAATGGCCCGAGACTTTGTGGGCGGCCTCCGTGAGCCAAAAATTGGCCACGAGCAGAGCCGCGCCCAAAAATTAGCACCCAAAGGTAGGGGTGCCAAAACCCCCCAGCGGAAAAATGGCCAAAAAACTTGAGGGCTATAGCCTTGGTGGGGGGCGTGGGCGAAGTTCGTCCTGTGGACTCAGAATGGCCCGAGACTTTGCGGGCGGCCTCCGTGAGCCAAAAATTGGTCACGCGCAGTGCCGCGCCCAAAAATTAGCGCCCGAAGGTTGGGGTGCCAAAACCCCCCAGCGGAAAAATTGCCAAAAAACGAGTGGGCTATAGGCTTGGAGGGGGGCGTGGGCGAAGTTCGTCCGCCCGACTCGGAATGGCCCGAGACTTTCCGGACGGCCTCCGTGTGCCAAAAATAGGCCAAGGGCACAGCCGCGCCCAAAAATTAGCACCCGAAGGTTGGGGTGCCAAAACCCCCCAGCGGAAAAATTGCCAAAAAACGGGTGGGCTATAGCCTTGGCGGGGGGCATGGGCGAAGTTCGTCCTCCGGAATCAGAATGGCCCGAGACTTTGTGGGCGGCCTCCGTGAGCCAAAAATTGGCCACGAGCAGAGCCGCGCCCAAAAATTAGCACCCAAAGGTAGGGGTGCCAAAACCCCCCAGCGGAAAAATGGCCAAAAAACGTGAGGGCTATAGCCTTGGTGGGGGGCGTGGGCGAAGTTCGTCCTGTGGACTCAGAATGGCCCGAGACTTTGCGGGCGGCCTCCGTGAGCCAAAAATTGGTCACGCGCAGTGCCGCGCCCAAAAATTAGCGCCCGAAGGTCGGGGTGCCAAAACCCCCCAGCGGAAAAATGGCCAAAAAACGTGTGGGCTATAGCCTTGGTGGGGGGGGTGGGCGATGTTCGTCCGCCGGACTCGGAATGGCCCGAGACTTTGGGAGCGGCCTCCGTGTGCCAAAAATAGGCCGCGGGCACAGACACCCCAAAAAATTAGCGCCCGAAGGTCGGGCTGCCAAAACCCACCAGCGGAAAAATGGCCAAAAAATGGGGGGGCTATAGCCTTGGTGGGGGGCGTGGGCGAAGTTCGTCCTCCGGACTCAGAATGGCCCGAGACTTTGGGGGCAGCCTCCGTGTGCCAAAAATAAGCCACGGGCACAGGCGCGCCCGAAAATTAGCGCCCGAAGATCGGGATGCCAAAACCCCCGAGCGGAAAAATGGCCAAAAAACAGGTGGGCTATAGCCTTTGTGGGGGGCGTGGGCGAAGTTCGTCCGCCGGACTCGGAATGGCCCGAGACTTTGCGGACGGCCTACATGTGCCAAAAATTGGTCACGCGCAGAGCCGTACCCAAAAATTAGCGCACAAAGGACGGGGTGCCAAAACCCCCCAGCGGAAAAATGGCCAAAAAACGTGTGGGCTATAGCCTTGGTGGGGGGCGTGGGCGAAGTTCGTCCTGTGGACTCAGAATGGCCCGAGACTTTGCGGGCGGCCTCCGTGAGCCAAAAATTGGTCACGCGCAGTGCCGCGCCCAAAAATTAGCGCCCGAAGGTCGGGGTGCCAAAACCCCCCAGCAGAAAAATGGCCAAAAAACGTGTGGGCTATAGCCTTGGTGGGGGGCGTGGGCGAAGTTCGTCAGCTGGACTCGGAATGGCCCGAGACTTTGCGGGCGGCCTCCGTGTGCCAAAAATAGGCCACGGGCACAGCCGCGCCCAAAAATTAGCGCCCAAAGGTCGGGGTGCCAAAACCCACCAGCGGAAAAATGGCCAAAAAACGGGGGGGCTATAGCCTTGGTGGGGGGCTTGGGCGAAGTTTTTCCTCCGGACTCAGAATGGCCCGAGACTTTGGGGGCAGCCTCCCTGTGCCAAAAATAGGCCACGGACACAGCCGCGCACAAAAATTAGCACCCAAAGGTCGGGGTGCCAAAACCCCCCAGCGGAAAAATGGCCAAAAAACGTGTGGGCTATAGCCTTCGTGGGGGGCGTGGACGAAGTTCGTCCGCCGGACTCGGAATGGCCCGAGACTTTGCGGGCGGTCTCCGTGTGCAAAAAATAGGCCACGGGCACAGACGCGCCCAAAAATTAGCGCCCGAAGGTCGGGGTGCCAAAACCCACCAGCGGAACAATGGCCAAAAAACGGGTGGGCTATAGCCTTGGTGGGGGGCGTGGGCGAAGTTCGTCCGCCGGACTCGGAATGGCCCGAGACTTTGCGGGCGGCCTCCGTGTGCCAAAAATAGGCCACGGGCACAGACACGCCAAAAAATTAGTGCCCGAAGGTCGGGGTACCAAAACCCACCAGCGGAAAAATGGCCAAAAAACGGGTGGGCTATAGCCTTGGTGGGGGGCATGGGCGAAGTTCGTCCTCCGGAATCAGGATGGCCCGAGACTTTGCGGGCGGCCTCCGTGAGCATAAAATTGGCCACGGGCAGAGTCGCGCCGAAAAATTAGCGCCCGAAGGTCGGGGTGCCAAAACCCCCCAGCGGAAAAATGGCCAAAAAACATGAGGGCTATAGCCTTGGTGGGGGGCGTGGGCGAAGATCGTCCTCCGGGCTCAGAATGGCCCGAGACTTTGCGCGCGGCCTCCGTGTGCCAAAAAACTGTCACGCGCATAGCCGTGCCCAAAAATTAGCGCCCGAAGGTCGGGGTGCCAAAACCCACCAGCGGAAAAATGGCCAAAAAACGGGTGGGCTATAGCCTTGGTGTGGAGCGTGGGCGAAGTTCGTCGTCCGGAATCAGAATGGCCCGAGACTTTGCGGGCGGCCTCCGTGAGCCAAAAATTGGCCACGGGCAGAGCTGCGCCCAAAAATTAGCGCCCGAAGGTCGGGGTGCCAAAACCCCCCAGCGGAAAAATGGCCAAAATACGGGTGGCCTATAGCCTTGGTGGGGGGCGTGGGCGAAGTTCTTCCTCCGGAATAAGAATGGCCCGAGACTTTGCAGGCGGCCTCCGTGAGCCAAAAATTGGCCACGGGCAGAGCCGCCCCCAAAAATTAGCGCCCGAAGGTCGGGATGCCAAAACCCCCCAGCGGAAAAATGGCCAAAAAACGTGAGGGCAATAGCCTTGGTGGGGGGCGTGGGCGAAGTTCGTCCTCCGGGCTCAGAATGGCCCGAGACTTTACGGGCGGCCTCCGTGTGCCAAAAATTGGTCACGCGCATAGCCGCGCCCAAAAATTAGCGCCCGAAGGTCGGGGTGCCAAAACCCCCCAGCGGAAAAATGGCCAAAAAACGTGTGAGCTATAGCCTTGGTGGGGGGCGTGGGCGAAGTTCTTCCGCTGGACTCGGAATGGCCCGAGACTTTGCGAGCGGCCTCCGTGTGCCAAAAATAGGCCACGGGCACAGCCGCGCCCAAAAATTAGCACCCGAAGGTCGGGGTGCCAAAACCTCCCAGCGGAAAAATTGCCAAAAAACAGGTGGGCTATATAGCCTCGGTGGGGGGCGTGGGCGAAGTTCGTCCTCCGGACTCAGAAAGGCCCGAGATTTTGGGGGCAGCCTCCGTGTGCCAAAAATAGGCCACGGGCACAGCCGCGCCCAAAAATTAGCGCCCGAAGGTCGGGATGCCAAAACCCCGAGCGGAAAAATAGCCAAAAAACGGGTGGGCTATAGCCTTTGTGGGGGGCGTGGGCGAAGTTCGTCCGCCGGACTCGGAATGGCCCGAGACATTGCGGGCCGCCTCCTTGTGCCAAAAATAGGGCACGGGCACAGCCGCGCCCAAAAATTAGCACCCAAAGGTCGGGGTGCCAAAACCCACCAGCGGAAAAATGGCCAAAAAACGGGTGGGCTATAGCCTTGGTGGGGGGCGTGGGCGAAGTTCGTCCGCCGGACTCGGAATGGCTCGAGACTTTGTGGGTGGCCTCCGTGTGCCAAAAATAGGCCACGGGCACAGCCGCACCCAAAAATTAGCACTCGAAGGTCGGGGTGCCAAAACCCCCCAGCGGAAAAATAGCCAAAATACGGGTGGGCTATAGCCTTGGTGGGGGGCGGGGGCGAAGTTCTTCCTCCGGACTCAGAATGGCCTGAGACTTTGCGGGAGGCCTCCGTGAGCCAAAAATTGGTCACGGACAGTGCCGCGCCCAAAAATTAGAGCCCGAAGGTCGGGGTGCCAAAACCCCCCAGCGGAAAAATGGCCAAAAAACGTGTGGGCTATAGCCTTGGTGGGGGGCGTGGGCGAAGTTCGTCCGCCGGACTCGGAATGACCCGAGACTTTACGGGCGGTCTCCGTGTGCCAAAAATAGGCCACGGGCACAGACGCGCCCAAAAATTAGCTCCTGAAGGTCGGGGTGCCAAAACCCACCAGCAGAAAAATGGCCAAAAAACGGGTGGGCTATAGCCTTGGTGGGGGGCGTGGGCGAAGTTCGTCCTCCGGACTCAGAAAGGCCCGAGATTTTGGGGGCAGCCTCCGTGTGCCAAAAATAGGCCACGGGCACAGCCGCGCCCAAAAATTAGCGCCCGAAGGTCGGGATGCCAAAACCCCGAGCGGAAAAATAGCCAAAAAACGGGTGGGCTATAGCCTTTGTGGGGGGCGTGGGCGAAGTTCGTCCGCCGGACTCGGAATGGCACGAGACTTTGCGGGCGGGCTCCGTGTGCCAAAAATTGGCCATGGAGAGAGCCGCGCCCAAAAATTAGCGCCCGAAGGTCGGGGTGCCAAAACCCCCCAGCGGAAAAATCGCCAAAAAACGTGAGGGCTATAGCCTTGGTGGGGGGCGTGGGCGAAGTTCGTCCTCCGGACTCAGAATGGCCCGAGACTTTGCGGGCGGGCTCCGTGTGCCAAAAATTGGTCACGCGCATAGCCGCGCCCAAAAATTAGCGCCCGAAGGACGGGGTGCCAAAACCCCCCAGCGGAAAAATGGGCAAAAAACGTGTGGGCTATAGCCTTGGTGGGGGGCGTGGGCGAAGTTCGTCCTCCGGACTCAGAAAGGCCCGAGATTTTGGGGGCAGCCTCCGTGTGCCAAAAATAGGCCACGGGCACAGCCGCGCCCAAAAATTAGCGCCCGAAGGTCGGGATGCCAAAACCCCGAGCGGAAAAATAGCCAAAAAACGGGTGGGCTATAGCCTTTGTGGGGGGCGTGGGCGAAGTTCGTCCGCCGGACTCGGAATGGCCCGAGACATTGCGGGCCGCCTCCTTGTGCCAAAAATAGGGCACGGGCACAGCCGCGCCCAAAAATTAGCACCCAAAGGTCGGGGGGCCAAAACCCACCAGCGGAAAAATGGCCAAAAAACGGGTGGGCTATAGCCTTGGTGGGGCGAAGTTCGTCCGCCGGACTCGGAATGGCTCGAGACTTTGTGGGTGGCCTCCGTGTGCCAAAAATAGGCCACGGGCACAGTCGCACCCAAAAATTAGCACTCGAAGGTCGGGGTGCCAAAACCCCCCAGCGGAAAAATAGCCAAAATACGGGTGGGCTATAGCCTTGGTGGGGGGCGGGGGCGAAGTTCTTCCTCCGGACTCAGAATGGCCTGAGACTTTGCGGGAGGCCTCCGTGAGCCAAAAATTGGTCACGGACAGTGCCGCGCCCAAAAATTAGAGCCCGAAGGTCGGGGTGCCAAAACCCCCCAGCGGAAAAATGGCCAAAAAACGTGTGGGCTATAGCCTTGGTGGGGGGCGTGGGCGAAGTTCGTCCGCCGGACTCGGAATGACCCGAGACTTTACGGGCGGTCTCCGTGTGCCAAAAATAGGCCACGGGCACAGACGCGCCCAAAAATTAGCGCCCGAAGGTCGGGGTGCCAAAACCCACCAGCAGAAAAATGGCCAAAAAACGGGTGGGCTATAGCCTTGGTGGGGGGCGTGGGCGAAGTTCGTCCTCCGGAATCAGAATGGCCCGAGACTTTGCAGGCGGCCTCCGTGAGCCAAAAATTGGCCATGGAGAGAGCCGCGCCCAAAAATTAGCGCCCGAAGGTCGGGGTGCCAAAACCCCCCAGCGGAAAAATCGCCAAAAAACGTGAGGGCTATAGCCTTGGTGGGGGGCGTGGGCGAAGTTCGTCCTCCGGACTCAGAATGGCCCGAGACTTTGCGGGCGGGCTCCGTGTGCCAAAAATTGGTCACGCGCATAGCCGCGCCCAAAAATTAGCGCCCGAAGGACGGGGTGCCAAAACCCCCCAGCGGAAAAATGGGCAAAAAACGTGTGGGCTATAGCCTTGGTGGGGGGCGTGGGCGAAGTTCGTACGCCAGACTCGGAATGGCACGAGACTTTCCGGACGGCCTCCGTGTGCCAAAAATAGGCCACGGGCACAGCCGCGGACAAAAATTAGCGCCCGAAGGTCGGGGTGCCAAAACCCCCCAGCGGAAAAATGGCCAAAAAACGTGAGGGCTATAGCCTTGGTGGGGGGCATGGACGAAGTTCGTCCGCCGGACTCGGAATGGCCCGAGACTTTTTGGGTGGCCTCCATGTGCCAAAAATAGGCAATGGGCACAGCCGTACCCAAAAATTAGCGCCCAAAGGTCGGTGTGCCAAAACCCCCCAGCGGAAAAATGGCCAAAACACGGGTGGGCTATAGCCTTGGTGGGGGGCGTGGGCGAAGTTCGTCCGCCGGACTCGGAATGGCCCGAGACTTTTTGGGTGGCCTCCATCTGCCAAAAATAGGCAATGGGCACAGCCGTACCCAAAAATTAGCGCCCGAAGGTCGGGGTGCCAAAACCCCCCAGCGGAAAAATGGCCAAAATACGGGTGGGCTATAGCCTTTGTTGCGGGCGTGGGCGAAGTTCTTCCTCAGGACTCAGAATGGCCCGAGACTTTTCGGGCGGCCTCCGTGTGCCAAAAATTGGTCACGCGCATAGCTGCGCCCAAAAATTAGCGCCCGAAGGTCGGGGTGCCAAAACCCCCTAGCGGAAAAATGGCCAAAAAACGGGTGGGCTATAGCCTTGGTGGGGGGCATGGGCGAAGTTCGTCCGCCGGACTCGGAATGGCTCGAGACTTTGTGGGTGGCCTACGTGTGCCAAAAATAGGCCACGGGCACAGCCGCACCCAAAAATTAGCGCTCGAAGGTCGGGGTGGAAAAACCCCCCCGCGGAAAAATGGCCAAAATACGGGTGGGCTATAGCCTTGGTGGGGGGCGTGGGCGAAGTTCGTCCTCCGGAATCATAATGGCCCGAGCCTTTGCGGGCGGCCTCCGTGAGAAAAAAAAATTGGCCACGGGCAGAGCCGCCCCCAAAAATTAGCGCCCGAAGGTTGGGATGCCAAAACCCCCCAGCGGAAAAATGGCCAAAAAACGTGAGGGCTATAGCCTTGGTGGGGGGCGTGGTCGAAGTTCGTCCTCCGGGCTCAGAATGGCCCGAGACTTTGTGGGCGGCCTCCGTGTCCCAAAATTTTGCCACGGGCAGAGCCGCGACCAAAAATTAGCGCCCGAAGGTCGGGGTGCCAAAACCCCCTAGCGGAAAAATCGCCAAAAAACGTGAGGGCTATAGCCTTGGTGGAGGGCGTGGGCGAAGTTCGTCCTCCGGACTCAGAATGGCCCGAGACTTTGCGGGTGGCCTCCGTGTGCCAAAAATTTGTCACGCGCATAGCCGCGCCCAAAAATTAGCGCCCGAAGGTCGGGGTGCCAAAACCCCCCCGCGGAAAAATGGCCAAAATACGGGTGGGCTATAGCTTTGGTGGGGGGCGTGGGCGAAGTTCTTCCTCCGGACTCAGAATGGCCCGAGACTTTGCGGGCGGCCTCCGTGAGCCAAAAATTGCAACGCGCAGAGCCGCGCCCAAAAATTAGCGCCCGAAGGTCAGGGTGCCAAAACCCCCCAGCGGAAAAATGGCCAAAAAACGTGTGGGCTATAGCCTTGGTGGGGGGCGAGGGCGAAGTTCGTCCTCCGGAATCAGAATGGCCCGAGACTTTGCGGGCGGCCTCCGTGAGCCAAAAATTGGCCATGGGCAGAGCCGCGCCCAAAAATTAGCGCCCGAAGGTCGGGGTGCCAAAACCCCCCAGCGGAAAAATCGCCAAAAAACGGGTGGGCTATAGCCTTGGTGGGGGGCGTGGGCGAAGTTCGTCCTCCGGAATCAGAATGGCCCGAGACTTTGCGAGCGGCCTCCGTGTGCCAAAAATTGGTCACGCGCATAGCCGCGCCCAAAGGTCGGGGTGCCAAAACCCCCCAGCGGAAAAATGGCCAAAAAACGTGAGGGCTATAACCTTGGTGGGGGGCGTGGGCGAAGTTCGTCCGCCGGACTCGGAATGGCCGGAGACTTTTTAGGTGGCCTCCGTGTGCCAAAAATAGGCAACGGGCACAGCCGCACCCAAAAATTAGCGCCCTAAGGTCGGTGTACCAAAACCCCCCAGCGGAAAAATGGCCAAAACACGGGTGGGCTATAGCGTTGGTGGGGGGCGTGGGCGAAGTTCGTCCTCCGGACTCAGAATGGCCCGAGACTTTGCGGGCGGCCTCCGTGTGCCAAAAATAGGCCATGGGCACACGCGCCCAAAATTAGCGCCCAAGATCGGGTGCCAAAACCCACCAGCGGAAAAATGGCCAAAAACGGGTGGGCTATAGCCTTGGTGGGCGTGGGCGAGTTCGTCCTCCAGAATCAAATGGCCCGAGACTTTGCGGGCGGGCTCCGTGAGCCAAAAGTTTCCACGGGCAGACGCGCCCAAAAATTAGCGCCCGAAGATCGGGGTGCCAAAACCCACCAGCGGAAAAATGGCCAAAAAACGGGTGGGCTATAGCCTTGGTGGGGGGCGTGGGCGAATTTCGTCCTCCGGAATCAGAATGGCACGAGACGTTGCAGGCGGCCTCCGTGAGCCAAAAATTGGCCACGGGCAGAGCCGCACCCAAAAATTAGCGCCCGAAGGTCGGGGTGCCAAAACCCCCCAGCGGAAAAATCGCCAAAAAACGGGTAGGCTATAGCCTTGGTGGGGGGCGTTGGCGATGTTCGTCCTCCGGAATCAGAATGGCCCGAGACTTTGCGAGCGGCCTCCGTGTGCCAAAAATTGGTCACGCATAGCATTAAAAATTAGCGACCGAAGGTCGGGTGCCAAAACCCCAGCGGAAAAATGGCCAAAAACGTGTGGGCTATAGCCTTGGTGGGGCGTGGCGGTTCGTCCGCCGGACTCGGAATGGCCCGAGACTTTGCGGGCGGTCTCTGTGTGCCAAAAATAGGCCACGGGCACAGCCGCTCCCAAAAATTAGCACCCGAAGGTCGGGCTGCCAAAACCCCCCAGCAGAAAAATGGCCAAAAAACGGGTGGGCTATAGCCTTGGTGGGGGCGTGGCGAAGTTCATCCTCCGGAATCAGAATGGCCCGTGACTTTACGGGCGGCCTCCGTGAGCCAAAAATTGGCCACGGGCAGAGCCGCGCCAAAAATTAGCGCCGAAGGTCGGGTACCAAAACCCCAGCGGAAAAATGGCCAAAAACGTGAGGGCTATAGCCTTGGTGGGGGCGTGGCGAATTCGTCCGCGGACTCGGAATGGCCGGAGACTTTTTGGGGGCCTCCGTGTGCCAAAAATAGGCAAGGCAGAGCCGCGCTAAAAATTAGCAACCGAAGGTCGGGGTGCCAAAACCCACCAGCAGAAAAATGGCCAAAAAACGGGTGGGCTATAGCCTTGGTGGGGGGCGTGGGCGAAGTTCATCCTCCGGAATCAGAATGGCCCGTGACTTTACGGGCGGCATCCGTGAGCCAAAAATTGGCCACGGGCAGAGCCGCGCCCAAAAATTAGCGCCCGAAGGTCGGGGTGCCAAAACCCCCCAGCGGAAAAATGGCCAAAAAACGTGAGGGCTATAGCCTTGGTGGGGGGCGTGGGCGAAGTTCGTCCGCCGGACTCGGAATGGCCGGAGACTTTTTGGGGGGCCTCCGTGTGCCAAAAATAGGCAACGGGCACAGCCGCGCCCAAAAATTAGCAACCGAAGGTCGGGGTGCCAAAACCCCCCAGCGGAAAAATGGCCAAAAAACGTGTGGGCTATAGCCTTGGTGGGGGGCGTGGGCGAAGTTCGTCCGCCGGACTCGGAATGGCCCGAGACTTTGCGGACGGTCTCCGTGTGCCAAAAATAGGCCACGGGCACAGACGCGCCCAAAAATTAGCAACCGAAGGTCGGGGTGCCAAAACCCACCAGCAGAAAAATGGCCAAAAAACGGGTGGGCTATAGCCTTGGTGGGGGGCGTGGGCGAAGTTCATCCTCCGGAATCAGAATGGCCCGTGACTTTACGGGCGGCCTCCGTGAGCCAAAAATTGGCCACGGGCAGAGCCACGCCCAAAAATTAGCACCCGAAGGTCGGGGTGCCAAAACCACCCAGCGGAAAAATGGCCAAAACACGGGTGGGCTATAGCCTTGGTGGGGGGCGTGGGCGAAGTTCGTCCTCCGGAATCAGAATGGACCGAGACTTTGCGGGCGGCCTCCGTGAGCCAAAAATTGGCCACGGGCAGAGCCGCGCCCAAAAATTAGCGCCCGAAGGTCGGGGTGCCAAAACCCCCCAGCGGAAAAATCGCCAAAAAACGGGCTGGCTATAGCCTTGGTGGGGGGCGTGGGCGAAGTTCGTCCTCCGGAATCAGAATGGCCCGAGACTTTGCGAGCGGCCTCCGTGTGCCAAAAATTGGTCACGCGCATAGCCGCGCCCAAAAATTAGCGACCGAAGGTCGGGGTGCCAAAACCCCCCAGCGGAAAAATGGCCAAAAAACGTGTGAGCTATAGCCTTGGTGGGGGGCGTGGGCGAAGTTCGTCCGCCGGACTCGGAATGGCACGAGACTATGCGGGCGGCCTCCGTGTGCCAAAAATAGGCCACGGGCACAGCCGCGCCCAAAAATTAGCACCCAAAGGTCGGGGTGCCAAAACCCACCAGCGGAAAAATGGCCAAAAAACGGGTGGGCTATAGCCTTGGTGGGGGGCGTGGGCGAAGTTCGTCCGCCGGACTCGGAATGGCCCGAGACTTTGCGGGTGGTCTCCGTGTGCCAAAAATAGGCCACGGGCACAGACGCGCCCAAAAATTAGCGCCCGAAGGTCGGGGTGCAAAAACCCACCAGCGGAACAATGGCCAAAAAACGGGTGGGCTATAGCCTTGGTGGGGGCCGTGGGCGAAGTTCGTCCGCCGGACTCGGAATGGCCCGAGACTTTGCGGGCGGTCTCCGTGTGCCAAAAATAGGCCACGGGCACAGACACGCCAAAAAATTAGCGCCCGAAGGTCGGGGTGCCAAAACCCACCAGCGGAAAAATGGCCAAAAAACGGGTGGGCTATAGCCTTGGTGGGGGGCGTGGGCGAAGTTCGTCCTCCGGAATCAGAATGGCCCGAGACTTTGCGGGCGGCCTCCGTGAGCCAAAAATTGGCCAAAGGCAGAGTCGCGCCCAAAAATTAGCGCCCGAAGGTCGGGGTGCCAAAACCCCCCAGCGGAAAAATGGCCAAAAAACGTGAGGGCTATAGCCTTGGTGGGGGGCGTGGGCGAAGTTCGTCCTCCGGGCTCAGAATAGCCCGAGACTTTGCGGGCGGCATCCGTGTGCCAAAGAACTGTCATGCGCATAGCCGCGCCCAAAAATTAGCGCCCGAAGGTCGGGGTGCCAAAACCCCCCAGCGGAAAAATGGCCAAAAAACGTGTGAGCTATAGCCTTGGTGGGGGGCGTGGGCGAAGTTCTTCCGCTGGACTCGGAATGGCCCGAGACTTTGCGCGCGGCATCCGTGTGCCAAAAATAGGCCACGGGCACAGCCGCGCCCAAAAATTAGCACCCGAAGGTCGGGGTGCCAAAACCTCCCAGCGGAAAAATTGCCAAAAAACAGGTGGGCTATATAGCCTCGGTGGGGGGCGTGGGCGAAGTTCGTCCTCCGGACTCAGAAAGGCCCGAGATTTTGGGGGCAGCCTCCGTGTGCCAAAAATAGGCCACGGACACAGCCGCGCCCAAAAATTAGCGCCCGAAGGTCGGGATGCCAAAACCCACCAGCGGAAAAATGGCCAAAAAACGGGTGGGCTATAGCCTTGGTGGGGGGCGTGGGCGAAGTTCGTCCGCCGGACTCGGAATGGCTCGAGACTTTGTGGGTGGCCTCCGTGTGCCAAAAATAGGCCACGGGCACGGCCGCACCCAAAAATTAGCACTCGAAGGTCGGGGTGCCAAAACCCCCCAGCGGAAAAATAGCCAAAATACGGGTGGGCTATAGCCTTGGTGGGGGGCGGGGGCGAAGTTCTTCCTCCGGACTCAGAATGGCCTGAGACTTTGCGGGAGGCCTCCGTGAGCCAAAAATTGGTCACGGGCAGTGCCGCGCCCAAAAATTAGCGCCCGAAGGTCGGGGTGCCAAAACCCCCCAGCGGAAAAATGGCCAAAAAACGTGTGGGCTATAGCCTTGGTGGGGGGCGTGGGCGAAGTTCGTCCGCCGGACTCGGAATGACCCGAGACTTTGCGGGCGGTCTCCGTGTGCCAAAAATAGGCCACGGGCACAGACGCGCCCAAAAATTAGCGCCCGAAGGTCGGGGTGCCAAAACCCACCAGCAGAAAAATGGCCAAAAAACGGGTGGGCTATAGCCTTGGTGGGGGGCGTGGGCGAAGTTCGTCCGCCGGACTCGGAATGGCCCGAGACATTTTGGGTGGCCTCCATGTGCCAAAAATAGGCAATGGGCACAGCCGTACCCAAAAATTAGCGCCCAAAGGTCGGTGTGCCAAAACCCCCCAGCGGAAAAATGGCCAAAATACGGGTGGGCTATAGCCTTTGTTGCGGGCGTGGGCGAAGTTCTTCCTCAGGACTCAGAATGGCCCGAGACTTTTCGGGCGGCCTCCGTGTGCCAAAAATTGGTCACGCGCATAGCTGCGCCCAAAAATTAGCGCCCGAAGGTCGGGGTGCCAAAACCCCCTAGCGGAAAAATGGCCAAAAAATGGGCGGGCTATAGCCTTGGTGGGGGGCATGGGCGAAGTTCGTCCGCCGGACTCGGAATGGCTCGAGACTTTGTGGGTGGCCTCCGTGTGCCAAAAATAGGCCACGGGTACAGCCGCACCCAAAAATTAGCGCTCGAAGGTCGGGGTGGAAAAACCCCCCCGCGGAAAAATGGCCAAAATACGGGTGGGCTATAGCCTTGGTGGGGGGCGTGGGCGAAGTTCTTCCTCCGGACTCATAATGGCCCGAGACTTTGCGGGCGGCCTCCGTGAGCCAAAAATTGGTCACCTGCAGTGCCGCACCCAAAAATTAGCGCCCGAAGGTCGGGGTACCAAAACCGCCCAGCGGAAAAATGACCAAAAAACGTGTGGGCTATAGCCATGGTGGGGGGCGTGGGCGAAGTTCGTCCGCCGGACTCGGAATGGCCCGAGACTTTGCGGGCGGTCTCCGTGTGCCAAAAATAGGCCACGGGCACAGACGCGCCCAAAAATTAGCGCCCGAAGGTCGGGGTGCCAAAACCCCCCAGCGGAAAAATGGCCAAAAAACGGGTGGGCTATAGCCTTGGTGGGGGGCGTGGGCGAAGTTCGTCCTCCAGAATCAAAATGGCCCGAGACTTTGCGGGCGGCCTCCGTGAGCCAAAAATTTGCCGCGGGCAGAGCCGCGCCCAAAAATTAGCGCCCAAAGGTCGGGGTGCCAAAACCCCCCAGCGGAAAAATGGTCAAAAAACGTGAGGGCTATAGCCTTGGTGGGGGGCGTGGGCGAAGTTCGTCCGCCGGACTCGGAATGGCCCGAGACTTTGCGAGCGGTCTCCGTGTGCCAAAAATAGGCCACGGCCACAGACGCGCCCAAAAATTAGCGCCCGAAGGTCGGGGTGCCAAAACCCACCAGCGGAAAAATGGCCAAAAAACGGGTGGGCTATAGCCTTGGTGGGGGGCGTGGGCGAAGTTCGTCCTCCAGATTCAAAATGGCCCGAGACTTTGCGGGCAGCCTCCGTGAGCCAAAAATTTGCCACGGGCAGAGCCGCGCCCAAAAATTAGCGCCCGAAGGTCGGGGTGCCAAAACCCCCCAGCGGAAAAATGGCCAAAAAACGTGAGGGCTATAGCCTTGGTGGGGGGCGTGGGCGAAGTTCATCCTCCGGACTCAGAATGGCCCGAGACTTTGCGGGCGGCCTCCGTGTGCCAAAAATTGGTCACGTACAGTGCCGCACCCAAAAATTAGCAACCGAAGGTCGGGGTGCCAAAACCCCCCAGCGGAAAAATGGCCAAAAAACGTGTGGGCTATAGCCTTGGTGGGGGGCGTGGGCGAAGTTCGTCCTCCGGAATCAGAATGGCCCGAGACTTTGCGAGCGGCCTCCGTGTGCCAAAAATTGGTCACGCGCATAGCCGCGCCCAAAAATTAGCGACCGAAGGTCGGGGGGCCAAAACCCCCCAGCGGAAAAATGGCCAAAAAACGTGTGGGCTGTAGCCTTGGTGGGGGGCATGGGCGAAGTTCGTCCGCCGGACTCGGAATGGCCGGAGACTTTTTGGGTGGCCTCCGTGTGCCAAAAATAGGCCACGGGCACAGACGCGCCCAAAAATTAGCAACCGAAGGTCGGGGTGCCAAAACCCACCAGCAGAAAAATGGCCAAAAAACGGGTGGGCTATAGCCTTGGTGGGGGGCGTGGGCGAAGTTCATCCTCCGGAATCAGAATGGCCCGTGACTTTGCGGGTGGCCTCCGTGAGCCAAAAATTGGCCACGGGCAGAGCCGCGCCCAAAAATTAGCACCCGAAGGTCGGGGTGCAGAAACCCCCCAGCGGAAAAATGGCCAAAAAACGTGAGGGCTATAGTCTTGGTGGGGGGCGTGGGCGAAGTTCGTCCGCCGGACTCGGAATGGCCGGAGACTTTTTGGGTGGCCTCCGTGTGCCAAAAATAGGCAATGGGCACAGCTGCACCCAAAAATTATGCCCTAAGGTCGGTGTGCCAAAACCCCCCAGCGGAAAAATGGCCAAAACACGGGTGGGCTATAGCCTTGGTGGGGGGCGTGGGCGAAGTTCGTCCGCCGGACTCGGAATGGCTCGAGACTTTGTAGGTTGCCTCCGTGTGCCAAAAATAGGCCACGGGCACAGCCGCACCCAAAAATTAGCACTCGAAGGTCGGGGTGCCAAAACCCCCCAGCGGGAAAATGGCCAAAACACGGGTGGGCTATAGCCTTGGTGGGGGGCGTGGGCGAAGTTCGTCCGCCGGACTCGGAATGGCTCGAGACTTTGTGGGTGGCCTCCGTGTGCCAAAAATAGGCCACGGGCACAGCCGCACCCAAAAATTAGCGCTCGAAGGTCGGGGTGGAAAAACCCCCCCGCGGAAAAATGGCCAAAATTTGGGTGGGCTATAGCCTTGGTGGGGGGCGTGGGCGAAGTTCTTCCTCAGGACTCAGAATGGCCCGAGACTTTTCGGGCGGCCTCCGTGTGCCAAAAATTTGTCACGCACATAGCCGCGCCCAAAAATTAGCGCCCGAAGGTCGGGGTTCCAAAACCCCCCAGCGGAAAAATGGCCAAAAAACGGGTGGGCTATAGCCTTGGTGGGGGGCGTGGGCGAAGTTCGTCCGCCGGACTCGGAATGGCTCGAGACTTTGTGGGTGGCCTCCGTGTGCCAAAAATAGGCCACGGGCACAGCCGCACCCAAAAATTAGCGCTCGAAGGTCGGGGTGGAAAAACCCCCCCGCGGAAAAATTGCCAAAATATGGGTGGGCTATAGCCTTGGTGGGGGGCGTGGGCGAAGTTCTTCCTCCGGACTCAGAATGGCCCGAGACTTTGTGGGCGGCCTCCGTGAGCCAAAAATTGGTTACGCACAGTGCCGCGCCCAAAAATTAGCGCCCGAAGGTCGGGGTGCCAAAACCCCCCAGCGGAAAAATGGCCAAAATACGGGTGGGCTATAGCCTTGGTGGGGGGCGTGGGCGAAGTTCTTCCTCCGGACTCAGAATGGCCCGAGACTTTGCGGGCGGCCTCCGTGAGCCAAAAATTGGTCACGCGCAGTGCCGCGCCCAAAAATTAGCGCCCGAAGGTCGGGGTACCAAAACCCCCCAGTGGAAAAATGACCAAAAAATGTGTGGGCTATAGCCTTGGTGGGGGGCGTGGGCGAAGTTCGTCCGCCGGACTCGGAATGGCCCGAGACTTTGCGGGCGGTCTCCGTGTGCCAAAAATAGGCCACGGGCACAGACGCGCCCAAAAATTAGCGCCCGAAGGTCGGGGTGCCAAAACCCACCTGCGGAAAAATGGCCAAAAAACGGGTGGGCTATAGCCTTGGTGGGGGGCGTGGGCGAAGTTCGTCCTCCAGAATCAAAATGGCCCGAGACTTTGCGGGCGGCCTCCGTGAGCCAAAATTTTGCCACGGGCAGAGCCGCGAAAAAAAATTAGCGCCCGAAGGTCGGGGTGCCAAAACCCCCTAGCGGAAAAATCGCCAAAAAACGTGAGGGCTATAGCCTTGGTGGAGGGCGTGGGCGAAGTTCGTCCTCCGGACTCAGAATGGCCCGAGACTTTGCGGGCGGCCTCCGTGTGCCAAAAATTTGTCACGCGCATAGCCGCGCCCAAAAATTAGCGCCCGAAGGTCGGGGTGCCAAAACCCCCCCGCGGAAAAATGGCCAAAATACGGGTGGGCTATAGCTTTGGTGGGGGGCGTGGGCGAAGTTCTTCCTCCGGACTCAGAATGGCCCGAGACTTTGCGGGCGGCCTCCGTGAGCCAAAAATTGGTAACGCGCAGTGCCGCGCCCAAAAATTAGCGCCCGAAGGTCGGGGTGCCAAAACCCCCCAGCGGAAAAATGGCCAAAAAACGTGTGGGCTATAGCCTTGGTGGGGGGCGAGGGCGAAGTTCGTCCTCCGGAATCAGAATGGCCCGAGACTTTGCGGGCGGCCTCCGTGAGCCAAAAATTGGCCATGGGCAGAGCCGCGCCCAAAAATTAGCGCCCGAAGGTCGGGGTGCCAAAACCCCCCAGCGGAAAAATCGCCAAAAAACGGGTGGGCTATAGCCTTGGTGGGGGGCGTGGGCGAAGTTCGTCCTCCGGAATCAGAATGGCCCGAGACTTTGCGAGCGGCCTCCGTGTGCCAAAAATTGGTCACGCGCATAGCCGCGCCCAAAAATTAGCGCCCAAAGGTCGGGGTGCCAAAACCCCCCAGCGGAAAAATGGCCAAAAAACGTGAGGGCTATAGCCTTGGTGGGGGGCGTGGGCGAAGTTCGTCCGCCGGACTCGGAATGGCCGAAGACTTTTTAGGTGGCCTCCGTGTGCCAAAAATAGGCTACGGACACAGCCGCACCCAAAAATTAGCGCCCTAAGGTCGGTGTACCAAAACCCCCCAGCGGAAAAATGGCCAAAACACGGGTGGGCTATAGCGTTGGTGGGGGGCGTGGGCGAAGTTCGTCCGCCGGACTCGGAATGGAGCGAGACTTTACGGGCGGTCTCCGTGTGCCAAAAATAGGCCATGGGCACAGACGCGCCCAAAAATTAGCGCCCGAAGATCGGGGTGCCAAAACCCACCAGCGGAAAAATGGCCAAAAAACGGGTGGGCTATAGCCTTGGTGGGGGGCGTGGGCGAAGTTCGTCCTCCAGAATCAAAATGGCCCGAGACTTTGCGGGCGGGCTCCGTGAGCCAAAAAGTTTCCACGGGCAGAGCCGCGCCCAAAAATTAGCGCCCGAAGGTCGGGGTGCCAAAACCCCCCAGCGGAAAAATCGCCAAAAAACATGAGGGCTATAGCCTTGGTGGGGGGCGTGGGCGAATTTCGTCCTCCGGAATCAGAATGGCACGAGACTTTGCAGGCGGCCTCCGTGAGCCAAAAATTGGCCACGGGCAGAGCCGCACCCAAAAATTAGCGCCCGAAGGTCGGGGTGCCAAAACCCCCCAGCGGAAAAATCGCCAAAAAACGGGTAGGCTATAGCCTTGGTGGGGGGCGTTGGCGAAGTTCGTCCTCCGGAATCAGAATGGCCCGAGACTTTGCGAGCGGCCTCCGTGTGCCAAAAATTGGTCACGCGCATAGCCGCGCCCAAAAATTAGCGACCGAAGGTCGGGGTGCCAAAACCCCCCAGCGGAAAAATGGCCAAAAAACGTGTGGGCTATAGCCTTGGTGGGGGGCGTGGGCGAAGTTCGTCCGCCGGACTCGGAATGGCCCGAGACTTTGCGGGCGGTCTCCGTGTGCCAAAAATAGGCCACGGGCACAGACGCGCCCAAAAATTAGCAACCGAAGGTCGGGGTGCCAAAACCCACCAGCAGAAAAATGGCCAAAAAACGGGTGGGCTATAGCCTTGGTGGGGGGCGTGGGCGAAGTTCATCCTCCGGAATCAGAATGGCCCGTGACTTTACGGGCGGCCTCCGTGAGCCAAAAATTGGCCACGGGCAGAGCCGCGCCCAAAAATTAGCGCCCGAAGGTCGGGGTACCAAAACCCCCCAGCGGAAAAATGGCCAAAAAACGTGAGGGCTATAGCCTTGGTGGGGGGCGTGGGCGAAGTTCGTCCGCCGGACTCGGAATGGCCGGAGACTTTTTGGGGGGCCTCCGTGTGCCAGAAATAAGCAACGGGCAGAGCCGCGCCGAAAAATTAGCACCCAAAGGTCGGGGTGCCAAAACCCACCAGCGGAAAAATGGCCAAAAAACGGGTGGGCTATAGCCTTGGTGGGGGGCGTTGGCGAAGTTCGTCATCCGGGCGCAGAATGGCCCGAGACTTTGCGGGCGGCCTCCGTGTGCCAAAAATTGGTCACGCACATAGCCGCGCGCAAAAATTAGCGCCCGAAGGTTGGGCTGCCAAAACCCCCCAGCGGAAAAATGGCCAAAAAACGTGTGGGCTATAGCCTTGGTGGGGGGCGTGGGCGAAGTTCGTCCGCCGGACTCGGAATGGCCCGAGACATTGCGGGTGGCCTCCGTGTGCCAAAAATAGGCCACGCACACAGCCGCGCCCAAAAATTAGCATCCAAAGGTCGGGGTGCCAAAACCACCAGCGGAAAAGTGGCCAAAAAACGGGTGGGCTATAGCCTTGGTGGGGGGCGTGGGCGAAGTTCGTCCTCCGGAATAAGAATGGCCCGAGACTTTGCGGACGGCCTCCGTGTGCCAAAAATAGGCCACGGGCACAGCCGCGCCCAAAAATTAGCACCCGAAGGTCGGGGTGCCAAAACCCCCCAGCGGAAAAATTGCCAAAAAACGGGTGGGCTATAGCCTTGGTGGGGGGCTTGGGCGAAGATCGTCCTCCGGACTCAGAATGGCCCGAGACTTTGGGGGCAGCCTCCGTGTGCCAAAAATAAGCCAACGGCACAGCCGCACCCAAAAATTAGCGTCCGAAGGTCGGGGTGCCAAAACCTCCCAGCGGAATAATGGCCGCTATAGCCTTGGTGGGGGGCGTGGGCGAAGTTCGTCTTCCGGGCTCAGAATGGCCCGAGACTTTGTGGGCAGCCTTCATGTGCCAAAAATTGGTCACGCGCATAGCCGCGCGCAAAAATTAGCGCCCGAAGGTCGGGCTGCCAAAACCCCCCAGCGGAAAAATGGCCAAAAAACGTGTGGGCTATAGCCTTGGTGGGGGATGTGGGCGAAGTTCGTCCGCCGCACTCGGAATGGCCCGAGACTTTGCGGGCAGCCTCCGTGTGCCAAAAACAGGCCACGGACACAGACCCGCCAAAAAATTAGAGCCCGAAGGTCGGTGTGCCAAAACCCACCAGCGGAAAAATGGCCAAAAAACGGGTGGGCTATAGCCCTGGTGGGGACGTGGGGGAAGTTCGTCCTCCGGAATCAGAATGGCCCGAGACTTTGCGGGCAGCCTCCGTGAGCCAAAAATTGGCCACGGGCAGAGCCGCGCCCAAAAATTAGCGTCCGAATGTCGGGGTGCCAAAACCTCCCAGCGGAAAAATGGCCGCTATAGCCTTGGTGGGGGGCGTGGGCGAAGTTCGTCATCCGGGCTCAGAATGGCCCGAGACTTTGTGGGCAGCCTCCGTGTGCCAAAAATTGGTCACGCGCATAGCCGCGCGCAAAAATTAGCGCCCGAAGGTCGGGCTGCCAAAACCCCCCAGCGGAAAAATGGCCAAAAAACGTGTGGGCTATAGCCTTGGTGGGGGGCATGGGCGAAGTTCGTCCGCCGGACTCGGAATGGCCCGAGACTTTGTGGGCGGCCTCCGTGTGCCAAAAATAGGCCACGCACACAGCTGCGCCCAAAAATTAGCACCCAAAGGTCGGGGTACCAAAACCACCAGCGGAAAAATGGCCAAAAAACGGGTGGGCTATAGCCTTGGTGGGGGGCGTGGGCGAAGTTCGTCCGCCGGACTCGGAATGGCCCGAGACTTTGCGGACGGCCTCCATGTGCCAAAAATTGGTCACGCATAGAGCCGCACCCAAAAATTAGCGCATAAAGGACGGGGTGCCAAAAACCCCAGCGGAAAAATGGCCAAAAAACGTGTGGGCTATAGCCTTGGTGGGGGATGTGGGCGAAGTTCGTCCGCCGCACTCGGAATGGCCCGAGACTTTGCGGGCAGCCTCCGTGTGCCAAAAACAGGCCACGGACACAGACCCGCCAAAAAATTAGAGCCCGAAGGTCGGTGTGCCAAAACCCACCAGCGGAAAAATGGCCAAAAAACGGGTGGGCTATAGCCCTGGTGGGGACGTGGGGGAAGTTCGTCCTCCGGAATCAGAATGGCCCGAGACTTTGCGGGCAGCCTCCGTGAGCCAAAACTTGGCCACGGGCAGAGCCGAGCCCATAAATTACCGTCCGAATTTCGGGGGTCCTAAACCACCCAGACTAAAATTGGGCGCTATAGCCTTGGTGGGGGGCGTGGGCGAAGTTCGTCATCCGGGCTCAGAATGGCCCGAGACTTTGTGGGCAGCCTCCGTGTGCCAAAAATGGGTCACGCGCATAGCCGCGCGCAAAAATTAGCGCCCGAAGGTCGGGCTGCCAAAACCCCCCAGCGGAAAAATGGCCAAAAAACGTGTGGGCTATAGCCTTGGTGGGGGGCGTGGGCGAAGTTCGTCCGCCGGACTCGGAATGGCCCGAGACTTTGCGGGCGGCCTCCGTGTGCCAAAAATAGGCCACGCACACAGCTGCGCCCAAAAATTAGCACCCAAAGGTCGGGGTACCAAAACCACCAGCGGAAAAATGGCCAAAAAACGGGTGGGCTATAGCCTTGGTGGGGGGCGTGGGCGAAGTTCGTCCGCCGGACTCGGAATGGCTCGAGACTTTGTGGGTGGCCTCCGTGTGCCAAAAATAGGCCACGGCACAGCCGCACCCAAAAATTTGCGCTCGAAGGTCGGGGTGCCAAAACCCCCCAGCGGAAAAATGGCCAAAATACGGGTGGGCTATAGCCTTCGTGGGGGGCGTGGGCGAAGTTCTTCCTCCGGACATAGAATGGCCCGAGACATTGCGGGCGGCCTCCGTGAGCCAAAAATTAGTCACGGGGACAGACGCGCCAAAAAATTAGCGCCCGAAGGTCGGGGTGCCAAAACCCAGCAGCGGAAAAATGGCCAATAAACGGGTGGGCTATAGCCTTGGTGGGGGGCGTGGGCTAAGTTCGTCCTCCGGAATAAGAATGGCCCGAGACTTTGCGGGCGGCCTCCGTGAGCCAAAAATTGGCCACGGGCAGAGCCGCGCCCAAAAATTAGCGCCCGAAGGTCGAGGTGTCAAAACCCCCCAGCGGAAAAATGGCCAAAAAACGTGTGAGCTATAGCCTTGGTGGGGGGCGTGGGCGAAGTTAGTCCTCCGGAATCAGAATGGCCCGAGACTTTGCGGGCGGCCTCCGTGAGCAAAAAATTGGCCACGGGCAGAGCCGCGCCCAAAAATTAGTGCCCGAAGGTCGGGGTGCCAAAACCCCCCAGCGGAAAAATGGCCAAAATACGGATGGGCTATAGCCTTGGTGGGGGGCGTGGGCGAAGTTCTTCCTCCGGACTCAGAATGGCCCGAGACTTTGCGGGCGGCCCCAGTGTGCCAAAAAACTGTCACGCGCATAGCCTCGCCCAAAAATTAGCACCCAAAGGTCGGGGTGCCAAAACCCACCAGCGGAAAAATGCCCAAAAAACGGGTGGGCTATAGCCTTGGTGGGGGGCGTGGGCGAAGTTCGTCCGCCGGACTCGGAATGGCCCGAGACTTTGCGGGCGGCCTCCGTGTGCCAAAAATAGGCCACGGGCACAGACGCGCCAAAAAATTTGCGCTCGAAGGTCGGGGTGCCAAAACCCCCCAGCGGAAAAATGGCAAAAATACGGGTGGGCTATAGCCTTCGTGGGGGGCGTGGGCGAAGTTCTTCCTCCGGACATAGAATGGCCCGAGACATTGCGGGCGGCCTCCGTGAGCCAAAAATTAGTCACGGGGACAGACGCGCCAAAAAATTAGCGCCCGAAGGTCGGGGTGCCAAAACCCAGCAGCGGAAAAATGGCCAATAAACGGGTGGGCTATAGCCTTGGTGGGGGGCGTGGGCTAAGTTCGTCCTCCGGAATAAGAATGGCCCGAGACTTTGCGGGCGGCCTCCGTGAGCCAAAAATTGGCCACGGGCAGAGCCGCGCCCAAAAATTAGCGCCCGAAGGTCGAGGTGTCAAAACCCCCCAGCGGAAAAATGGCCAAAAAACGTGTGAGCTATAGCCTTGGTGGGGGGCGTGGGCGAAGTTAGTCCTCCGGAATCAGAATGGCCCGAGACTTTGCGGGCGGCCTCCGTGAGCAAAAAATTGGCCACGGGCAGAGCCGCGCCCAAAAATTAGTGCCCGAAGGTCGGGGTGCCAAAACCCCCCAGCGGAAAAATGGCCAAAATACGGATGGGCTATAGCCTTGGTGGGGGGCGTGGGCGAAGTTCTTCCTCCGGACTCAGAATGGCCCGAGACTTTGCGGGCGGCCCCAGTGTGCCAAAAAACTGTCACGCGCATAGCCGCGCCCAAAAATTAGCACCCAAAGGTCGGGGTGCCAAAACCCACCAGCGGAAAAATGCCCAAAAAACGGGTGGGCTATAGCCTTGGTGGGGGGCGTGGGCGAAGTTCGTCCGCCGGACTCGGAATGGCCCGAGACTTTGCGGGCGGCCTCCGTGTGCCAAAAATAGGCCACGGGCACAGACGCGCCAAAAAATTAGCACCCGAAGGTCGGGGTGCCAAAACCCACCAGCGGAAAAATGGCCAAAAAACGGGTGGGCTATAGCCTTGGTGGGGGCCGTGGGCGAAGTTCGTCCTCCGGAATTAGAATGGCCCGAGACTTTGCGGGCGGCCTCCGTGAGCGAAAAAATTGTCCACGGGCAGAGCCGCGCCCAAAAATTAGCGCCCGAAGGTCGGGTTGCCAAAACCCCCCAGCGGAAAAATGGCCAAAAAACGTGTGAGCTATAGCCTTGGTGGGGGGCGTGGGCGAAGTTCGTCCGCCGGACTCGGAATGGCCCGAGACTTTGCGGGCGGCCTCCGTGTGCCAAAAATAGGCCACGGGCACAGGCGCGCCGAAAAATTAGCACCCAAAGGTCGGGGTGCCAAAACCCACCAGCGGAAAAATGACCAAAAAACGGGTGGGCTATAGCCTTGGTGGGGGGCGTGGGCAAAGTTCGTCCGCCGGACTCGGAATGGCTCGAGACATTGTAGGTGGCCTCCGTGTGCCAAAAATAGGCCACGGGCACAGCCGCACGCAAAAATTAGCGCTCGAAAGTCGGGGTGCCAAAACCCCCCAGCGGAAAAATGGCCAAAATACGGGTGGCCTATAGCCTTGGTGGGGGGCGTGGGCGAAGTTCGTCCTCCGGAATCAGAATGGCCCGAGACTTTGCGGGCGGCCTCCGTGTGCCAAAAATTGGTCACGCGCATAGCCGCGCCCAAAAATTAGCGCCCGAAGGTCGGGGTGCCAAAACCCCCCAGCGGAAAAATGGCCAAAACACGGGTGGTCTATAGCCTTGGTGGGGGGTGTGGGCGAAGTTCATCCGCCGGACTCGGAATGGCTCGAGACTTTGTAGGTGGCCTCCGTGTGCCAAAAATAGGCCACGGGCACAGCCGTACCCAAAAATTAGCGCTCGAAGGTCGGGGTGCCAAAACCCCCCAGCGGAAAAAGGGCCAAAATACGGGTGGGCTATAGCCTTTGTTGGGGGCGTGGGCGAAGTTCTTCCTCAGGACTCAGAATGGCCCGAGACTTTTCGGGCGGCCTCCGTGTGCCAAAAATTGGTCACGCGCATAGCCGCCCCAAAAAATTAGCGCCCTAAGGTCCGGGTGCCAAAACCCCCCAGCGGAAAAATGGCCAAAAAACTGGTGGGCTATAGCCTTGGTGGGGGGCGTGGGCGAAGTTCGTCCGCCGGACTCGGAATGGCTCGAAACTTTGTAGGTGGCCTCCGTGTGCCAAAAATAGGCCACGGGCACAGCCGCACCCAAAAATTAGCGCTCGAAGGTCGGGGTGCCAAAACCCCCCAGCGGAAAAAAGGCCAAAATACGGGTGGGCTATAGCCTTGGTGGGGGGCGTGGGCGAAGTTCTTCCTCCGGACTAAGAATGGACCGAGACTTTGCGGGCGGCCTCCGTGAGCCAAAAATTGGTCACGCGCAGTGCCGCACCCAAAAATTAGCTCCCGAAGGTCGGGGTACCAAAACCCCCCAGCGGAAAAATGACCAAAAAACGTGTGGGCTATAGCCTTGGTGGGGGGCGTGGGCGAAGTTCGTCCGCCGGACTCGGAATTGCCCGAGCCTTTGCGGGCGGTCTCCGTGTGCCAAAAATAGGCCACAGGCACAGACGCGCCCAAAAATTAGCGCCCGAAGGTCGGGCTGCCAAAACCCACCAGCGGAAAAATGACCAAAAAACGTGTGGGCTATAGCCTTGGTGGGGGGCGTGGGCGAAGTTCGTCCGCCGGACTCGGAATTGTCCGAGACTTTGCGGGCGGTCTCCGTGTGCCAAAAATAGGCCACGGGCACAGACGCGCCCAAAAATTAGCGCCCGAAGGTCGGGGTGCCAAAACCCACCAGCGGAAAAATGGCCAAAAAACGGGTGGGCTATAGCCTTGGTGGGGGGCGTGGGCGAAGTTCGTCCTCCAGAATCAAAATGGCCCGATACTTTGCGGGCGGCCTCCGTGAGCCAAAAATTGGCCACGGGCAGAGCCGCGCCCAAAAATTAGCACCCGAAGGTCGGGGTGCCAAAACCCCCCAGCGGAAAAATGGCCAAAAAACGTGAGGGCTATAGCCTTGGTGGGGCGCGTGGGCGAAGTTCGTCCTCCGGACTCAGAATGGCCCGAGACTTTGCGGGCAGCCTCCATGTGCCAAAAATTGGTCACGCGCATAGCCACGCCCAAAAATTAGCGCCTGAAGGTTGGGGTGCCAAAACCTCCCAGCGTAAAAATGGCCAAAAAACGTGTGGGCTATAGCCTTGGTGGGGGGCGTGGGTGAAGTTCGTCCGCCGGACTCGGAATGGCCCGAGACTTTGCGGGCGGTCTCCGTGTGTCAAAAATAGGCCACTGGCACAGACGCGCCCAAAAATTAGCGCCCGAAGGTCGGGGTGCCAAAACCCACCAGCGGAAAAATGGCCAAAAAACGGGTGGGCTATAGCCTTGGTGGGGGGCGTGGGCGAAGTTCGTCCTCCGGACTCAGAATGGCCCGAGACTTTGCGGGCGGCCTCTGTGTGCCAAAAATTGGTCATGTGCAGTGCCGCGCCCAAAAATTAGCGTCCGAAGGTCGGGGTGCCAAAACCCCCCAGCGGAAAAATGGCCAAAAAATGTGTGGGTTATAGCCTTGGTGGGGGCGTGGGCGAAGTTCGTCCGCTGGACTCGGAATGGCCCGAGACTTTGCGGGCGGTCTTCGTGTGCCAAATATAGGCCACGGGCATAGACGCACCCAAAAATTAGCGCCCGAAGGTCGGTGTACCAAAACCCACCAGCGGAAAAATGGCCAAAGAACGGGTGGGCTATAGCCTTGGTGGGGGGCGTGGGCGAAGTTCGTCCTCCGGAATCAGAATGGCCCGAGACTTTGCGGGCGGCCTCCGTGAGCCAAAAATTGGCCACGGGCAGAGCCGCGCCGAAAAATTAGCACCCAAAGGTCGGGGTGCCAAAACCCCCCAGCGGAAAAATGGCCAAACAACGTGTGGGCTATAGCCTTGGTGGGGGGCGTGGGCGAAGTTCGTCCGCCGGACTCGGAATGGCCCGAGACTTTGCGGGTGGTCTCCGTGTTCCAAAAATAGGCCACGGGCACAGATGCGCCCAAAAATTAGAGCCCGAAGGTCGGGGTGCCAAAAACCCACCAGCGGAAAAATGGCCAAAAAACGGGTGGGCTATAGCCTTGGTGGGGGGCGTGGGCGAAGTTCATCCTGTGGACTCAGAATGGCCCGAGACTTTGCGGGCGGCCTCCGTGTGCCAAAAATTGGTCACGCGCATAGCCGCACCCAAAAATTAGCGCCCGAATGTCGGGGTGCCAAAACCCCCCAGCGGAAAAATGGCCAAACAACGTGTGGGCTATAGCCTTGGTGGGGGGCGTGGGCGAACTTCGTCCGCCGGACTCGGAATGGCCCGAGACTTTGCGGGCGGTCTCCGTGTGCCAAAAATAGGCCACGGGCACAGACGCGCCCAAAAATTAGAGCCCGAAGGTCGGGGTGCCAAAACCCACCAGCGGAAAAATGGCCAAAAAACGGGTGGGCTATAGCCTTGGTGGGGGGCGTGGGCGAAGTTCGTCCTCCGGAATCAGAATGGCCCGAGACTTTGTGGGCGGCCTCCGTGAGCCAAAAATTGGCCACGGGCAGAGCCGCACCCAAAAATTAGCGCCCGAAGGTCGGGGTGCCAAAACCCCCCAGCGGAAAAATGGCCAAAAAACGGGTGGGCTATAGCCTTGGTGGGGGGCGTGGGCGAAGTTCGTCCTCCGGAATCAGAATGGCTCGAGACTTTCGGGCGGCCTCCGTGAACAAAAAATTGGCCACGGGCAGAGCCGCGCCCAAAAATTAGCGCCCGAAGGTCGTGGTGCAAAAACCCCCCAGCGGAAAAATGGCCAAAAAACGTGTGGGCTATAGCCTTGGTGGGGGGCGTGGGCGAAGTTCATCCGCCGGACTCGGAATGGCCCGAGACTTTGCGGGCGGCCTCCGTGTGCCAAAAATAGGCCACGGGCACAGACACGCCAAAAAATTAGCGCCCGAAGGTCGGGGTGCCAAAACCCCCCGCCGGAAAAATGGCAAAAAAACGAGTGGGCTATAGCCTTGGAGGGGGCGTGGGCGAAGTTCGTCCGCCGGACTCGGAATGGCCCGAGACTTTACGGACGGCCCCTGTGTGCCAAAAATAGGCCATTGGTACAGCCGCGCCCAAAAATTAGCACCCGAAGGTCGGGGTGCCAAAACCCCTCAGCGGAAAAATTGCCAAAAAACGGGTGGGCTATAGCCTTGGTGGGGGGCGTGGGCGAAGTTCGTCCTCCGGACTCAGAATGGCCCGAGATTTTGGGGGCAGCCTCCGTGTGCCAAAAATAGGCCACGGGCACAGCCGCGCCCAAAAATTAATGCCCGAAGATCGGGATGCCAAAACCCCCGAGCGGAAAAATGGCCAAAAAACAGGTGGGCTATAGCCTTTGTGGGGGGCGTGGGCGAAGTTCGTCCGCCGGACTCGGAATGGCCCGAGACTTTGCGGGCGGCCTCCGTGTGCCAAAAATAAGCCACGGGCACAGGCGCTCCAAAAAATTAGCCCCCGAAGGTCGGGGTACCAAAACCCACCAGCGGAAAAATGGCCAAAAAATGGGTGGGCTATAGCCTTGGTGGGGGGCGTGGGCGAAGTTCGTCCTCCGGAATCTGAATGGCCCGAGACTTTGCGGGCGGCCTCCGTGAGCCAAAAATAGGCCACGGGAAGAGCCAAAAATTAGCGCGCCGAAGGTGGTGCCAAAACCCCCCAGCGGAAAACTGTCCAAAAAACGGGTGGGGTATAGCCTTGGTGGGGGGCGTGGGCGTAGTTCGTCCGCCGGACTCGGAATGGCTCGTGACTTTGTAGGTGGCCTCCGTGTGCCAACAATAGGCCACGGGCACAGACGCGCCCAAAAATTAGCGCCCGAAGGTCGGGGTGCCAAAACCCACCAGCGGAATAATGGCCAAAAAACGGGTGGGCTATAGCCTTTGTGGGGGGCGTGGCGAGTTCGTCCGGACTCGAAATGGCTCGCGACTTTGTAGGTGGCCTCCGTGTGCCAAAAATAGGCCACGGGCACAGCCGCACCCAAAAATTAGCTCGAATGTCGGGTGCCAAAACCCCCCAGCGGAAAAATGGCCAAACTACGGGTGGGCTATAGCCTTGGTTGGGGGCGTGGGCGAAGTTCTTCCTCAGGACTCAGAATGGTCCGAGACTTTGCGAGCGGCCTCCGTGAGCCAAAAATTGGCCACGGGCAGAGCCGCGCCCAAAAATTAGCGCCCGAAGGTCGGGGTGCCAAAACCCCCCAGCGGAAAAATGGCCAAAAAACGGGTGGGCTATAGCCTTGGTGGGGGGCGTGGGCGAAGTTCGTCTGCTGGACTCGGAATGGCTTGAGACTTTGTAGGTGGCCTCCGTGTGCCAAAAATAGGCCACGGGCACAGCCGCCCCAAAAATTAGCGCTCAAAGGTCGGGGTGCCAAAACCCCCCAGCGGAAAAATGGCCAAAATACGGGTGGGCTATAGCCTTGGTTGGGGGCGTGGGCGAAGTTCTTCCTCAGGACTCAGAATGGCCCGAGACTATGCGAGCGGCTTCCGTGAGCCAAAAATTGGTCACGTGCAGTGCCGCGCCAAAAAATTAGCGCCCGAAGGTCGGTGTGCCAAAACCCCCCAGCGGAAAAATGGCCAAAAAACGTGTGGGCTATAGCCTTGGTGGGGGGCGTGGGCGAAGTTCGTCCGCCGGACTCGAAATGGCCCGAGACTTTGCGGACGGCCTCGGTGTGCCAAAAATAGGCCACGGGTACAGCCGCGCCCAAAAATTAGCATCCGAAGGTCGGGGTGCCAAAACCACCCAGCGGAAAAATGGCCAAAAAACGTGTGGGCTATAGCCTTGGTGGGGGGCGTGGGCGAAGTTCGTCCGCCGGACTCGGAATTGCCCGAGACTTTACGGGCGGTCTCCGTGTGCCAAAAATAGGCCACGGGCACAGACTCGCCCAAAAATTAGCTCCCGAAGGTCGGGGTGCCAAAACCACCCAGCGGAAAAATGGCCAAAAAACGTGTGGGCTATAGCCTTGGTGGGGGGCGTGGGCGAAGTTCGTCCGCCGGACTCGAAATGGCCCGAGACTTTGCGGACGGCCTCGGTGTGCCAAAAATAGGCCACGGGTACAGCCGCGCCCAAAAATTAGCATCCGAAGGTCGGGGTGCCAAAACCACCCAGCGGAAAAATGGCCAAAAAACGTGTGGGCTATAGCCTTGGTGGGGGGCGTGGGCGAAGTTCGTCCGCCGGACTCGGAATTGCCCGAGACTTTGCGGGCGGTCTCCGTGTGCCAAAAATAGGCCACGGGCACAGACTCGCCCAAAAATTGGCGCCCGAAGGTCGGGGTGCCAAAACCACCCAGCGGAAAAATGGCCAAAAAACGTGTGGGCTATAGCCTTGGTGGGGGGCGTGGGCGAAGTTCGTCCTCCGGAATCAAAATGGCCCGAGACTTTGCGGGCGGTCTCCGTGTGCCAAAAATAGGCCACGGGCATAGACGCGCCCAAAAATTAGCGCCCGAAGGTCGGGGTGCCAAAACCCACCAGCGGAAAAATGGCCAAAAAACGGGTGGGCTATAGCCTTGGTGGGGGGCGTGGGCGAAGTTCGTCCTCCAGAATCAAAATGGCCCGAGACTTTGCAGGCGGCCTCCGTGAGCCAAAAATTCGTCACGGGCAGTGCCGTGCCCAAAAATTAGCGCCCGAAGGTCGGGGTGCCAAAACCCCCCAGCGGAAAAATGGCCAAAAAACGTGTGGGCTATAGCCTTGGTGGGGGGCGTGGGCGAAGTTCGTCCGCCGGACTCGGAATGGCCTGAGACTTTGCGGGCGGTCTCCGTGTGCCAAAAATAGGCCACGGGCACAGATGCGCCCAAAAATTAGCGCCCGAAGGTCGGGGTGCCAAAACCACCCAGCGGAAAAATGGCCAAAAAACGTGTGGGCTATAGCCTTGGTGGGGGGCGTGGGCGAAGTTCTTCCTCCGGACTCGGAATGGCACGAGACTTTGCGGGCGGCCTCCGTGAGCCAAAAATTGGTCACGTGCAGTGCCGCACCCAAAAATTAGTGCCCGAAGGTCGGGGTACCAAAACCCCCCACCGGAAAAATGACAAAAAAACGTGTGGGCTATAGCCTTGGTGGGGGGCGTGGGCGAAGTTCGTCCGCCGGACTCGGAATGGCCCGAGACTATGCGGTCGGTCTCCGTGTGCCAAAAATAGGCCACGGGCACAGACGCGCCCAAAAATTAGCGCCCGAAGGTCTGGGTGCCAAAACCCACCAGCGGAAAAATGGGCAAAAAACGGGTGGGGTATAGCCTTGGTGCGGGGCGTGGGCGAAGTTCGTCCTCCAGAATCAAAATGGCCCGAGACTTTTCAGGCGGCCTCCGTTAGCCAAAAATTGGCCACGGGCAGAGCCGCGCCCAAAAATTAGCCCCCGAAGGTCGGGGTGCCAAAACCGGCCAGCGGAAAAATTGCCAAAAAACGTGTGGGCTATAGCCTTGGTGGGGGGCGTGGGCGTAGTTCGTCCGCCGGACTCGGAATGGCTCGAGACTTTGTAGGTGGCCTCCGTGTGCCAACAATAGGCCACGGGCACAGACGCGCCCAAAAATTAGCGCCCGAAGGTCGGGGTGCCAAAACCCACCAGCGGAATAATGGCCAAAAAACGGGTGGGCTATAGCCTTTGTGGGGGGCGTGGGCGAAGTTCGTCCGCCGGACTCGAAATGGCTCGCGACTTTGTAGGTGGCGTCCGTGTGCCAAAAATAGGCCACGGGCACAGCCGCACCCAAAAATTAGCGCTCGAAGGTCGGGGTGCCAAAACCCCCCAGCGGAAAAATGGCCAAAATACGGGTGGGCTATAGCCTTGGTTGGGGGCGTGGGCGAAGTTCTTCCTCAGGACTCAGAATGGCCCGAGACTTTGCGGGCGGCCTCCGTGAGCCAAAAATTGGTCACGTGCAGTGCCGCGAAAAAAAATTAGCGCCCGAAGGTCGGGGTGCCAAAACCCACCAGCGAAAAAATGGCCAAAAAACGGGTGGGCTATAGCCTTGGTGGGGGGCGTGGGCGAAGTTCGTCCTCCGGAATCAGAATGGCCCGAGACTTTGCGAGCGGCCTCCGTGAACCAAAAATTGGCCACGGGGAGAGCCGCGCCCAAAAATTAGCGCCCGAAGGTCGGGGTGCCAAAACCCCCCAGCGGAAAAATGGCCAAAAAACGGGTGGGCTATAGCCTTGGTGGGGGGCGTGGGCGAAGTTCGTCCGCCGGACTCGGAATGGCTCGAGACTTTGTAGGTGGCCTCCGTGTGCCAAAAATAGGCCACGGGCACAGCCGCACCCAAAAATTAGCGCTCGAAGGTCGGGGTGCCAAAACCCCCCAGCGGAAAAATGGCCAAAATACGGGTGGGCTATAGCCTTGGTTGGGGGCGTGGGCGAAGTTCTTCCTCAGGACTCAGAATGGCCCGAGACTTTGCGGGCGGCCTCCGTGAGCCAAAAATTGGTCACGTGCAGTGCCGCGCCCAAAAATTATCACCCGAAGGTCGGGGTGCCAAAACCCACCAGCGGAAAAATGGCCAAAAAACGTGTGGGCTATAGCCTTGGTGGGGGGCGTGGGCGAAGTTCGTCCGCCGGACTCGGAATGGCCCGAGACTTTGCGGACGGCCTCTGTGTGCCAAAAATAGGCCACGGGTACAGCCGCACCCAAAAATTAGCATCCGAAGGTCGGGGTGCTAAAACCCCCCAGCGGAAAAATTGCCAAAAAACGGGTGGGCTATAGCCTTGGTGGGGGGCGTGGGCGAAGTTCGTCCTCCGGACTCAGAATGGCCCGAGATTTTGGGGGCAGCCTCCGTGTACCAAAAATAGGCCACGGGCACAGCCGCGCCCAAAAATAAACGCCCGAAGGTCGGGGTGCCAAAACCACCCAGCGGAAAAATGGCCAAAAAACGTGTGGGCTATAGCCTTGGTGGGGGGCGTGGGCGAAGTTCGTCCCCCGGACTCGGAATGGCCCGAGACTTTGCGGGCGGTCTCCGTGTGCCAAAAATAGGCCACGGGCACAGACGCGCCCAAAAATTAGCGCCCGAAGGTCGGGGTGCCAAAACCGCCCAGCGGAAAAATTGCCAAAAAACGTGTGGGCTATAGCCTTTGTGGGGGGCGTGGGCGAAGTTCGTCCGCCGGACTCGAAATGGCTCGCGACTTTGTAGGTGGCGTCCGTGTGCCAAAAATAGGCCACGGGCACAGCCGCACCCAAAAATTAGCGCTCGAAGGTCGGGGTGCCAAAACCCCCCAGCGGAAAAATGGCCAAAATACGGGTGGGCTATAGCCTTGGTTGGGGGCGTGGGCGAAGTTCTTCCTCAGGACTCAGAATGGCCCGAGACTTTGCGGGCGGCCTCCGTGAGCCAAAAATTGGTCACGTGCAGTGCCGCGAAAAAAAATTAGCGCCCGAAGGTCGGGGTGCCAAAACCCACCAGCGGAAAAATGGCCAAAAAACGGGTGGGCTATAGCCTTGGTGGGGGGCGTGGGCGAAGTTCGTCCTCCGGAATCAGAATGGCCCGAGACTTTGCGAGCGGCCTCCGTGAACCAAAAATTGGCCACGGGGAGAGCCGCGCCCAAAAATTAGCGCACGAAGGTCGGGGTGCCAAAACCCCAGCGGAAAAATTGCCAAAAACGTGGGCTATAGCCTTGGTGGGGGCGTGGCGAAGTTCGTCGCGGACTCGGAATGGCACAAGACTTTGCAGGCGGTCTCCGTGTGCCAAAAATAGGCCACGGGAACAGACGCGCTCAAAAATTAGCGCCCGAAGGTCGGGGTGCCAAAACCCCCCTGCAGAAAAATGGCCAAAAAACGTGTGGGCTATAACCTTGGTGGGGGGCGTGGGCGAAGTTCGTCCGCCGGACTCGGAATGGCACGATACTTTGGCGGCCTCCGTGAGCCAAAATTGGTCACGCAGTGCCGCCCAAAAATTAGTGCCCAAGGTCGGGTACCAAAACCCCAGCGGAAAAATGACCAAAAAACGTGTGGGCTATAGCCTTGGTGGGGGCGTGGCGAAGTCGCGGACTCGGAATGGCCCGAGACTTTGCGGGCGGTCTCCGTGTGCCAAAAATAGGCCACGGGCACAGACGCGCCCAAAAATTAGCGCCCGAAGGTCTGGGTGCCAAAACCCACCAGCGGAAAAATGGCCAAAAAACGGGTGGGGTATAGCCTTGGTGCGGGGCGTGGGCGAAGTTCGTCCTCCAGAATCAAAATGGCCCGAGACTTTTCAGGCGGTCTCCGGTAGCCAAAAATTGACCACGGGCAGAGCCGCGCCCAAAAATTAGCGCCCGAAGGTCGGGGTGCCAAAACCGCCCAGCGAAAAAATTGCCAACAAACGTGTGGGCTATAGCCTTTGTGGGGGGCGTGGGCGAAGTTCGTCCGCCGGACTCGAAATGGCTCGCGACTTTGTAGGTGGCGTCCGTGTGCCAAAAATAGGCCACGGGCACAGCCGCACCCAAAAATTAGCGCTCGAAGGTCGGGGTGCCAAAACCCCCCAGCGGAAAAATGGCCAAAATACGGGTGGGCTATAGCCTTGGTTGGGGGCGTGGGCGAAGTTCTTCCTCAGGACTCAGAATGGCCCGGAATTTGCGGGCGGCCTCCGTGAGCCAAAAATTGGTCACGTGCAGTGCCGCGAAAAAAAATTAGCGGCCGAAGGTCGGGGTGCCAAAACCCACCAGCGAAAAAATGGCCAAAAAACGGGTGGGCTATAGCCTTGGTGGGGGGCGTGGGCGAAGTTCGTCCTCCGGAATCAGAATGGCCCGAGACTTTGCGGGCGGCCTCCGTGAGCCAAAAATTGGCCACGGGCAGAGCCGCGCCCAAAAATTAGCGCCCGAAGGTCGGGGTGCCAAAACCCCCCAGCGGAAAAATGGCCAAAAAACGGGTGGGCTATAGCCTTGGTGGGGGGCGTGGGCGAAGTTCGTCCGCTGGACTCGGAATGGCTCGAGACTTTGTAGGTGGCCTCCGTGTGCCAAAAATAGGCCACGGGCACAGCCGCACCCAAAAATTAGCGCTCGAAGGTCGGGGTGCCAAAACCCCCCAGCGGAAAAATGGCCAAAATACGGGTGGGCTATAGCCTTGGTTGGGGGCGTGGGCGAAGTTCTTCCTCAGGACTCAGAATGGCCCGAGACTATGCGGGCGGCCTCCGTGAGCCAAAAATTGGTCACGTGCAGTGCCGCGCCCAAAAATTATCACCCGAAGGTCGGGGTGCCAGAACCCACCAGCGGAAAAATGGCCCAAAAACGGGTGGGCTATAGCCTTGGTGGGGGGCGTGCGCGAAGTTCGTCCTCCGGAATCAGAATGGCCCGAGACTTTGCGGGCGGTCTCCGTGAGCCAAAAATTGGCCACGGGCAGAGCCGCGCCCAAAAATTAGCGCCCGAAGGTCGGTGTGCCAAAACCCCCCAGCGGAAAAATGGCCAAAAAACGTGTGGGCTATAGCCTTGGTGGGGGGCGTGGGCGAAGTTCGTCCGCCGGACTCGGAATGGCCCGAGACTTTGCGGACGGCCTCTGTGTGCCAAAAATAGGCCACGGGTACAGCCGCACCCAAAAATTAGCATCCGAAGGTCGGGGTGCTAAAACCCCCCAGCGGAAAAATTGCCAAAAAACGGGTGGGCTATAGCCTTGGTGGGGGGCGTGGGCGAAGTTCGTCCTCCGGACTCAGAATGGCCCGAGATTTTGGGGGCAACCTCCGTGTACCAAAAATTGGTCACGTGCACAGCCGCGCCCAAAAATAAACGCCCGAAGGTCGGGGTGCCAAAACCACCCAGCGGAAAAATGGCCAAAAAACGTGTGGGCTATAGCCTTGGTGGGGGGCGTGGGCGAAGTTCGTCCGCCGGACTCGGAATGGCCCGAGACTTTGCGGGCGGTCTCCGTGTGCCAAAAATAGGCCACGGGCACAGACGCGCCCAAAAATTAGCGCCCGAAGGTCGGGGTGCCAAAACCACCCAGCGGAAAAATGGCCAAAAAACGTGTGGGCTATAACCTTGGTGGGGGGCGTGGGCGAAGTTCTTCCTCCGGACTCGGAATGGCACGATACTTTGCGGGCGGCCTCCGTGAGCCAAAAATTGGTCACGCGCAGTGCCGCGCCCAAAAATTAGTGCCCGAAGGTCGGGGTACCAAAACCCCCCAGCGGAAAAATGACCAAAAAACGTGTGGGCTATAGCCTTGGTGGGGGGCGTGGGCGAAGTTCGTCCGCCGGACTCGGAATGGCCCGAGACTTTGCGGGCGGTCTCCGTGTGCCAAAAATAGGCCACGGGCACAGACGCGCCCAAAAATTAGCGCCCGAAGGTCTGGGTGCCAAAACCCACCAGCGGAAAAATGGCCAAAAAACGGGTGGGGTATAGCCTTGGTGCGGGGCGTGGGCGAAGTTCGTCCTCCAGAATCAAAATGGCCCGAGACTTTTCAGGCGGTCTCCGGTAGCCAAAAATTGGCCACGGGCAGAGCCGCGCCCAAAAATTAGCGCCCGAAGGTCGGGGTGCCAAAACCGCCCAGCGGAAAAATTGCCAAAAAACGTGTGGGCTATAGCCTTTGTGGGGGGCGTGGGCGAAGTTCGTCCGCCGGACTCGAAATGGCTCGCGACTTTGTAGGTGGCGTCCGTGTGCCAAAAATAGGCCACGGGCACAGCCGCACCCAAAAATTAGCGCTCGAAGGTCGGGGTGCCAAAACCCCCCAGCGGAAAAATGGCCAAAATACGGGTGGGCTATAGCCTTGGTTGGGGGCGTGGGCGAAGTTCTTCCTCAGGACTCAGAATGGCCCGAGAATTTGCGGGCGGCCTCCGTGAGCCAAAAATTGGTCACGTGCAGTGCCGCGAAAAAAAATTAGCGGCCGAAGGTCGGGGTGCCAAAACCCACCAGCAAAAAAATGGCCAAAAAACGGGTGGGCTATAGCCTTGGTGGGGGGCGTGGGCGAAGTTCGTCCTCCGGAATCAGAATGGCCCGAGACTTTGCGAGCGGCCTCCGTGAACCAAAAATTGGCCACGGGCAGAGCCGCGCCCAAAAATTTGCGCCCGAAGGTCGGGGTGCCAAAACCCGCCAGCGGAAAAATGGCCAAAAAACGGGTGGGCTATAGCCTTGGTGGGGGGCGTGCGCGAAGTTCGTCCTCCGGAATCAGAATGGCCCGAGACTTTGCGGGCGGTCTCCGTGAGCCAAAAATTGGCCACGGGCAGAGCCCCGCCCAAAAATTAGCGCCCGAAGGTCGGTGTGCCAAAACCCCCCAGCGGAAAAATGGCCAAAAAACGTGTGGGCTATAGCCTTGGTGGGGGGCGTGGGCGAAGTTCGTCCGCCGGACTCGGAATGGCCCGAGACTTTGCGGACGGCCTCTGTGTGCCAAAAATAGGCCATGGGTACAGCCGCACCCAAAAATTAGCATCCGAAGGTCGGGGTGCTAAAACCCCCCAGCGGAAAAATTGCCAAAAAACGGGTGGGCTATAGCCTTGGTGGGGGGCGTGGGCGAAGTTCGTCCTCCGGACTCAGAATGGCCCGAGATTTTGGGGGCAGCCTCCGTGTGCCAAAAATAGGCCACGGGCACAGCCGCGCCCAAAAATTAACGCCCGAAGGTCGGGGTGCGCAACCACCCAGCGGAAAAATGGCCAAAAAACGTGTGGGCTATAGCCTTGGTGGGGGGCGTGGGCGAAGTTCGTCCGCCGGACTCGGAATGGCCCGAGACTTTGCGGGCGGTCTCCGTGTGCCAAAAATAGGCCACGGGCACAGACGCGCCCAAAAATTAGCGCCCGAAGGTCGGGGTGCCAAAACCACCCAGCGGAAAAATAGCCAAAAAACGTGTGGGCTATAGCCTTGGTGGGGGGCGTGGGCGAAGTTCTTCCTCCGGACTCGGAATGGCACGATACTTTGCGGGCGGCCTCCGTGAGCCAAAAATTGGTCACGCGCAGTGCCGCACCCAAAAATTAGTGCCCGAAGGTCGGGGTACCAAAACCCCCCAGCGGAAAAATGACCAAAAAACGTGTGGGCTATAGCCTTGGTGGGGGGCGTGGGCGAAGTTCGTCCGCCGGACTCGGAATGGCCTGAGACTTTGTGGGCGGTCTCCGTGTGCCAAAAATAGGCCACGGTCACAGACGCGCCCAAAAATTAGCGCCCGAAGGTCGGGGTGCCAAAACCCACCAGCGGAAAAATGGCCAAAAAACGGGTGGGCTATAGCCTTGGTGGGGGGCGTGGGCGAAGTTCGTCCTGTGGACTCAGAATGGCCCGCGACTTTGCGGGCGGCCTCCGTTTGCCAAAAATTGGTCACGTGCATAGCCGCACCTGAAAATTAGCGCCCGAAGGAAGGGGTGCCAAAACCCCCCGGCGGAAAAATGGCCAAAAAACGTGTGGGCTATAGCCTTGGTGGGAGGCGTGGGCGAAGTTCGTCCGTCGGACTCGGAATGGCCCGAGACTTTTTGGGCGGTCTCCGTGCGCCAAAAATAGGCCACGGGCACAGACGTGCCCAAAAATTAGCGCCCGAAGGTCGGAGTGCCAAAACCCACCAGCGGAGAAATGGCCAAAAAACGGGTGGGCTATAGCCTTGGTGCGGGGCGTGGGCGAAGTTCGTCCTCCGGACTCAGAATGGCCCGAGACTTTGCGGGCGGCCTCCGTGTGCCAAAAATTGGTCACGTGCAGTGCCGCGCCCAAAAATTAGCGCCCGAAGGTCGGGGTGCCAAAACCCCCCAGCGGAAAAATGGCCAAAAAACGTGTGGGCTATAGCCTTGGTGGGGGGCGTGGGCGAAGTTCGTCCGCCGGACTCGGAATGGCACGAGATTTTTGCGGGCGGCCTCCATGTACCAAATATTGGTCACGCGCAGTGCCGCGCCCAAAAATTAGCGCCCGATGGTCGGGGTGCCAAAACCCCCCAGCGGAAAAATGGCCAAAAAATGTGTGGGCTATTGCCTTGGTGGGGGGCGTGGGCGAAGTTCTTCCGCTGGACTCGGAATGGCACGAGACTTTGCGGGCGGCCTCCGTGAGCCAAACATTGGTCACGCGCAGTGCCGCGCCCAAAAATTAGCGCCCGAAGGTCGGTGTGCCAAAACCCACCAGCGGAAAAATGGCCAAAAGACGGGTGGGCTATAGCCTTGGTGGGGGGCGTGGGCGAAGTTCGTCCTCCAGAATCAGAATGGCCCGAGACTTTGCGGGCGGCCTCCGTGAGCCAAAAATTGGCCACGGGCCGAGCCGTCCCCAAAAATTAGCACCCAAAGGTCGGGGTGCCAAAACCCCCCAGCGGAAAAATGGCCAAAAAACGTGAGGGCTATAGCCTTGGTGGGGGGCGTGGGCGAAGTTCGTCCTGTGGACTCAGAATGGCCGGAGACTTTGCGGGCGGCCTCCGTTTGCCAAAAATTGGTCACGCGCATAGCCGCACCTGAAAATTAGCGCCCCAAGGTAGGGGTGCGAAAACCCCCCAGCGGAAAAATGGCCAAACAACGTGTGGGCTATAGCCTTGGTGGGGGGCGTGGGCGAAGTTCGTCCGCCGGACTCGGAATGGCCCGAGACTTTGCGGGCAGTCTCCGTGTGCCAAAAATAGGCCACGGGCACAGACGCGCCCAAAAATTAGCGCCCGAAGGTCGGGGTGCCAAAACCCACCAGCGGAAAAATGGCCAAAAAACGGGTGGGCTATAGCCTTGGTGGGGGGCGTGGGCGAAGTTCGTCCTCCAGAATCAAAATGGCCCGAGACTTTGCAGGCGGCCTCCGTGTGCCAAAAATTGGTCACTCGCATAGCCGCGCCCAAAAATTAGCGCCCGAAGGTCGGGTTGCCAAAACCCCCAGCGGAAAAATGGCCAAAAAACGTGAGGGCTATAGCCTTGGTAGGGGGCGTGGGCGAAGTTCGTCCTCCGGACTCAGAATGGCCCGAGACTTTGCGGGCGGCCTCCGTGTGCCAAAAATTGGTCACGCACATAGCGCCTAAAAATTAGCCAAAGGTCGGGTGCCAAAACCCCCCTGCGGAAAAATGGCCAAAATACGGGTGGGCTATAGCCTTGGTGGGGGGCGTGGGCGAAGTTCTTCCTCCGGACTCAGAATTGCCCGAGACTTTGTGAGCGGCCTCCGTGAGCCAAAAATTGGTCACGGGCAGTGCCGCGCCCAAAAATTGGCGTCCGAAGGTCGGGGTGCCAAAACCCCTCAGCGGAAAAATGGCCAAAAAACGGGTGGGCTATAGCCTTGTTGGGGGGCGTGGGCGAAGTTCGTCCTCCGGAATCAGAATGGCCCGAGACTTTGCCGGCGTCCTCCGTGAGCCAAAAATTTGTCACGGGCAGTGCCGCGCCCAAAAATTAGCGTCCGAAGGTCGGGGTGCCAAAACCCCCCAGCGGAAAAATGGCCAAAAAACGGGTGGGCTATAGCCTTGGTGGGGGGCATGGGCGAAGTTCGTCCTCCGGAATCAGAATGGCCCGAGACTTTGCGGGCGGCCTCCGTGAGCCAAAAATTGGCCACGGGCAGAGCCGCGCCTGAAGGTCGGGATGCCAAAACCCCCCAGCGGAAAAATGGCCAAAAAACGTGAGGGCTATAGCCTTGGTGGGGGGCGTGGGCGAAGTTCGTCCTCCGGGCTCAGAATGGCCCGAGACTTTGCGGGCGGCCTCCGTGTGCCAAAAATAGGCCACGGGCACAGCCGCGCCCAAAAATTAGCACCCAAAGGTCGGGGTGCCAAAACCCACCAGCGGAAAAATGGCCAAAAAACGGGTGGGCTATAGCCTTGGTGGGGTGCGTGGGCAAAGTTCGTCCTCCGGAATCAGAATGGCCCGAGACATTACGCGCGGCCTCCGTGAGCAATAACTCGGCCACGGGCAGTTCCGAGCCCATATATTAGCGCCCGAAGGTCGGGGTGCCAAATACCCCCAGCGGAAAAATGGCCAAAAAACGTGAGGGCTATAGCCTTGGGGGCGTGGCGGTTCGTCCTCCGGACTCAGAATGGCACGAGACTTTGCGGGCGGCCTCCGTGTGCCAAAAATTTGTCACGCGCATAGCCACGCCCAAAAATTAGCGACCGAAGGTCGGGGTGCCAAAACCCCCCAGCGGAAAAATGGCCAAAATACGGGTGGGCTATACCCTTGGTGGGGGTCGTGGGCGAAGTTCTTCCTCCGGACTCAGAATGGCCCGAGACTTAGCGGGCGGCCTCCGTGAGCCAAAAATTGGTCACGGGCAGTGCCGCGCCCAAAAATTAGTATCCGAAGGTCGGGGTGCCAAAACCCCCCAGCGGAAAAATGGCCAAAAAACGGGTGGGCTAAAGCCTTGGTGGGGATCGTGGGCGAAGTTCGTCCTCCGGAATCAGAATGGCCCGAGACTTTGCGGGCGGCCTCCGTGTGCCAAAAATAGGCCACGGGCACAGCCGCGCCCAAAAATTAGCACCCAAAGGTCGGGGTGCCAAAACCCACCAGCGGAAAAATGGCCAAAAAACGGGTGGGCTATAGCCTTGGTGGGGGGCGTGGGCAAAGTTCGTCCTCCGGAATCAGAATGGCCCGAGACTTTACGGGCGGCCTCCGTGAGCCAAAAATTGGCCACGGGCAGTGCCGCGCCTATAAATTAGCGCCCGAAGGTCGGGGTGCCAAATACCCCCAGCGGAAAAATGGCCAAAAAACGTGAGGGCTATAGCCTTGGTGGGGGGCGTGGGCGAAGTTCGTCCTCCGGACTCAGAATGGCACGAGACTTTGCGGGCGGCCTCCGTGTGCCAAAAATTTGTCACGCGCATAGCCACGCCCAAAAATTAGCGACCGAAGGTCGGGGTGCCAAAACCCCCCAGCGGAAAAATGGCCAAAATACGGGTGGGCTATACCCTTGGTGGGGGTCGTGGGCGAAGTTCTTCCTCCGGACTCAGAATGGCCCGAGACTTAGCGGGCGGCCTCCGTGAGCCAAAAATTGGTCACGGGCAGTGCCGCGCCCAAAAATTAGTATCCGAAGGTCGGGGTGCCAAAACCCCCCAGCGGAAAAATGGCCAAAAAACGGGTGGGCTAAAGCCTTGGTGGGGATCGTGGGCGAAGTTCGTCCTCCGGAATCAGAATGGCCCGAGACTTTGAGTGAGCCAAAATTGGCCGGCAGAGACAAAAAAAATTAGAGCCCGAACGGTCGGGATGGCGGCCAAAAAAAATGGCCGAAAAAACGTGGGCTATAGCCGTGGGGGCGTGTTCGTCCCGAATGGCCCGAGAGAGGTGGCCGCCACGGGGCGCCAAAAATTAGGCCCCTAAAAGGTCGGGTATTAATGGTTACCAAAATTAGGTCGGGGGTGGAAAAATGGCCAAAAAACTAAAAAGTTCGCCCTCCGGAATCAGAATGGCCCGAGACTTTGGCGGCCTCCGTGTGCAAAATAAAGCCCGGGTCGGGTGCCAAAACCCACCAGCGGAAAAATGGCCAAAAAACGGGTGGGCTATAGCCTTTGTGGGGGGCGTGGGCGAAGTTCGTCCGCCGGACTCGGAATGGCCCGAGACTTTGCGGGCGGCCTCCGTGTGCCAAATATAGGCCACGGGCACAGCCGCGCCCAAAAATTAGCACCCAAAGGTCGGGGTGCCAAAACCCACCAGCGGAAAAATGGCCAAAAAACGGGAGGGTTATAGCCTTGGTGGGGGGCGTGGGCGAAGTTCGTCCTCCGGGCTCAGAATGGCCCGAGACTTTGCGGGCGGCCTCCGTGTGCCAAAAAACTATCACGTGCATAGCCGCGCCCAAAAATTAGCGCCCGAAGGTCGGGGTGCCAAAACTCCCAGCGGAAAAATGGCCAAAAAACGTGTGAGCTATAGCCTTGGTGGGGGGCGTGGGCGAAGTTCGTCCGCCGGACTCGGAATTGCCCGAGACTTTGCGGGCGGCCTCCGTGTGCCAAAAATAGGCCATGGGCACAGCCGCGCCAAAAAATTAGCACCCAAAGGTCGGGGTGCCAAAACCCACCAGCGGAAAAATGGCCAAAAAACGGGTGGGCTATAGCCTTGGTGGGGGGCGTGGGCGAAGTTCGTCCTCCGGAATCAGAATGGCCCGAGACTTTGCGGGCGGCCTCCGTGTGCCAAAAAGTGGTCAAAAATTAGCGACCAAAGGTCGGGTGCAAAAACCCCAGCGGAAAAATGGGCAAAATACGGGTGGGCTATAGCCTTGGTGGGGGGCGTGGGCGAAGTTCTTCCTCCGGACTCAGAATGGCCCGAGACTTAGCGGGCGGCCTCCGTGAGCCAAAAATTGGTCACGGGCAGTGCCGCGCCCAAAAATTAGCGCCCGAAGGTCGGGGTGCCAAAACCCCCCAGCGGAAAAATGGCCAAAAAACGGGTGGGCTATAGCCTTGGAGGGGGGCGTGGGCGAAGTTCGACCGCCGGACTCGGAATGGCCCGAGACTTTGCCGACGGCCTCCGTGTGCCCAAAATAGGCCACGGGCACAGCCGCGCCCAAAAATTAGCACCCAAAGGTCGGGGTGCCAAAACCCACCAGCGGAAAAATGGCCAAAATACGGGTGGGCTATAGCCTTGGTGGGGGGCGTGGGCGAAGTTCTTCCTCCGGACTCAGAATGGCCCGAGACTTAGCGGGCGGCCTCCGTGAGCCAAAAATTGGGCATGGGCAGAGCCGCGCCCAAAAATTAGCGCCCGAAGGTCGGGTTGCCAAAACCCCCCAGCGGAAAAATGGCCAAAAAACGTGAGGGCTATAGCCTTGGTGGGGGGCGTGGGCGAAGTTCGTCCTCCGGACTCAGAATGGCCCGAGACTTTGCGGGCGGCCTCCGTGTGCCAAAAATTGGTCACGCGCATAGCCACGCCCAAAAATTAGCGCCCGAAGGTCGGGGTGCCAAAACCCCCCAGCGGAAAAATGGCCAAAAAACGAGTGGGCTATAGCCTTGGAGGGGGGCGTGGGCGAAGTTCGTCCGCCGGACTCGGAATGGCCCGAGACTTTGCGGGCGGCCTCCGTGAGCCAAAAATTGGTCACGTGCAGTGCCGCGCCCAAAAATTAGCGCCCGAAGGTCGGGGTGCCAAAACCCACCAGCGGAAAAATGGCGAAAAAACGGGTGGGCTATAGCCTTGGTGGGGGGCGTGGGCGAAGTTCGTCCTCCGAAATCAGAATGGCCCGAGACTTTGGGGGCGGCCTCCGTGAGCCAAAATTGGCCACGGGCAGAGCACCCAAAATTAGCGCCGAAGGTCGGGGTGCTAAAACCCCCAGCGGAAAAATGGCCAAAAAACGTGAGCGCTACAGCCTTGGTGGGGGGCGTGGGCGAAGTTCGTCCTCCGGGGTCAGAATGGCCCGAGACTTTGCGGGCAGCCTCCGTGTGCCAAAAATTGGTCACGCGCATAGCCGCGCCCAAAAATTAGTGCCCGAAGGTCGGGGTGCCAAAACCCCCCAGCGGAAAAATGGCCAAAAAACGTGTGGGCTATAGCCTTGGTGGGGGGCGTGGGTGAAGTTCGTCCTCCGGAATCAGAATGGCCCGAGAGTTTGTGGGCGGCCTCCGTGAGCCAAAAATTGGCCACGGGCAGAGCCGCACCCAAAAATTAGCGCCCGAAGGTCGGGGTGCTAAAACCCCCAGCGGAAAAATGGCCAAAAAACGTGAGCGCTATAGCCTTGGTGGGGGGCGTGGGCGAAGTTCGTCCTCCGGGCTCAGAATGGCCCGAGAATTTGCGGGCAGCCTCCGTGTGCCAAAAATTGGTCACGCGCATAGCCGTGCCCAAAAATTAGAGCCCGAAGGTCGGGGTGCCAAAACCCCCCAGCGGAAAAATGGCCAAAAAACGTGTGGGCTATAGCCTTGGTGGGGGGCGTGGGCGAAGTTCGTCCGCCGGACTCGGAATGGCCCGAGACATTGCGGGCGGTCTCCGTGTGCCAAAAATAGGCCACGGGCACAGACGCGCCCAAAAATTAGCGCCCGAAGGTCGGGGTGCCAAAACCCACCAGCGGAAAAATTGCCAAAAAACGGGTGGGCTATAGCCTTGGTGGGGGGCGTGGGCGAAGTTCGTCCTCCGGAATCAAAATGTCCCGAGACTTTGCGGGTGGCCTCCGTGAACCAAAAATTGGCCACGGGCTGAGCCGCGACCAAAAATTAGCGCCCGAAGGTCGGGTTGCCAAAACCCCCCAGCGGAAAAATGGCCAAAAAACGTGTGGCCTATAGCCTTGGTGGGCGGGCGGTTCGTCCGCCGGACTCGGAATGGCTCGAGACTTTGTAGGTGGCCTCCGTGTGCCAAAAATAGGCCACGGGCACAGCCGCACCTAAAAATTAGCGCTCGAAGGTCGGGGTGCCAAAACCCCCCTACGGAAAAATGGCCAAAATACGGGTGGGCTATAGCCTTGGTTGGGGGCGTGGGCGAAGTTCTTCCTCAGAACTCAGAATGGCCCAAGAATTGCAGGCGGCCTCCGTGAGCCAAAAATTGGTCACGTGCAGTGCCGCGCCCAAAAATTAGTGGCCGAAGGTCGGGGTGCCAAAACCCCCCAGCGGAAAAATGGCCAAAAAACGTGTGGGCTATAGCCTTGGTGGGGGGCGTGGGCGAAGTTCTTCCGCCGGACTCGGAATGGCCCGAGACTTTACGGGCGGCCTCCGTGTGCCAAAAATAGGCCACGGGCACAGACACGCCAAAAAATTAGCGCCCGAAAGTCGGGGTGCCAAAACCCACCAGCGGAAAAATGGCCAAAAAACGGGTGGGCTATAGCCTTGGTGGGGGGCGTGGGCGAAGTTCATCCTCCGGGCTCAGACTTGGTGGGCTGAAGGTCGGGGTGCCAAAACCCACTAGCGGAAAAATGGCCAAAAAACGGGTGGGCTATAGCCTTGGTGGGGGGCGTGGGCGAAGTTCGTCCTCCGGAATCAGAATAGCCCGAGACTTTACGGTCGGCCTCCGTGAGCCAAAAATTGGCCACGGGCAGAGCCGCGCCCAAAAATTAGAACCCGAAGGTCGGGGTGCCAAAACCCCCCATCGGAAAAATGGCCAAAAAACGTGAGGGCTATAGCCTTGGTGGGGGGCGTGGGCGAAGTTCGTCCGCCGGACTCGGAATGGCCCGAGACTTTGCGGGCTGTCTCCGAGTGCCAAAAATAGCTCACAGGCACAGACGCGCCCAAAAATTATCGCCTGAAGGTCGGGGTTCCAAAACCCACCAGCGGAAAAATGGCCAAAAAACGGGTGGGCTATAGCCTTGGTGGGGGGCGTGGGCGAAGTTCGTCCTCCAGAATCAAAATGGCCCGAGACTTTGCGGGCGGCCTCCGTGAGCCAAAAATTGCCCACGGGAAGAGCCGTGCCCAAAAATTAGCGCCCGAAGGTCGGGTTGCCAAAACCCCCAGCGGAAAAATTGCCAAAAAACGTGAGGACTATAGCCTTGGTGGGGGGCGTGGGCGAAGTTCATCCTCCGGACTCAGAATGGCCCGAAACTTTGCGGGCGGCCTCTGTGTGCCAAAAAGTGGTCACGCGCATTGCCGCGCCCAAAAATTAGCGCCCGAGGGTCGGGGTGCAAAAACCCCCCAGCGGAAAAATGGCCAAAAAACGTGAGGGCTATAGCCTTGGTGGGGGGCGTGGGCGATGTTTGTCCTCCGGAATCAGAATGGCCCGAGACTTTGCGGGCGGCCTCCGTGTGCCAAAAATTGGTCACGCGCATAGCCGCGCGCAAAAATTAGCACCCGAAGGTCGGGGTGCCAAAACCCCCCAGCGGAAAAATGGCCAAAAAACGGGTGGGCTATAGCCTTGGTGGGGGGCGTGGGCGAAGTTCGTCCGCCGGACTCGGAATGGCACGAGACTTTGCGGGCGGCCTCCGTGTGCCAAAAATTGGTCACGCGCACTGCCGCGCCCAAAAATTAGCATCCTAAGGTCGGGGTGCCAAAACCCCCCAGCGGAAAAATGGCCAAAAAATGGGTGGGCTATAGCCTTGGTGGGGGGCGTGGGCGAAGTTTGTCCGCCGGACTCGGAATGGCTCGAGACTTTGTGGGTGGCCTCCGTGTGCCAAAAATAGGCCACAGGCACAGCCGCACCCAAAAATTAGTGCTCGAAGGTCGGGGTACAAAAACCCCCCGGGGAAAAATGGCAAAAATACGGGTGGGCTATAGCCTTGGTGGGGGGCGTGGGCGAAGTTCTTCCTCCGGACTCAGAATGGCCCGAGACTTTGCGAGCGGCCTCCGTTAGCCAAAAATTGGTCACGCACAGTGCCGCGCCCAAAAATTACCGCCCGAAGGTCGGGGTACCAAAACCCCCCAGCGGAAAAATGGCCAAAAAACGTGTGGGCTATAGCCTTGGTGGGGGGCGTGGCGAAGTTCATCCTCCGGACTCGAATGGCCTGAAACTTTGCGGGCGGCCTCCGTGTGCCAAAAAGTGGTCACGCGCACTGCCGCGCCCAAAAATTAGCGCCCGAAGGTCGGGGTGCCAAAACCCCCCAGCGGAAAAATGGCCAAAAAACGGGTGGGCTATAGCCTTGGTGGGGGGCGTGGGCGAAGTTCGTCCGCCGGACTCGGAATGGCCCGAGACTTTGCGGACGGTCTCCGTGTGCCAAAAATAGGCCACGGGCACAGACGCGCCAAAAAAGTAGCGCCCGAAGGTCGGGGTGCCAAAACCCACCAGCGGAAAAATGGCCAAAAAACGGGAGGGCTATAGCATTGGTGGGGGGCGTGGGCGAATTTCGTCCTCCGGAATCAGAATGGCCCGAGACTTTGTGGGCGGCCTCCGTGAGCCAAAAATTGGTCACGGGCAGTGCCGCGCCCAAAAATTAGCGTCCGAAGGTCGGGGTGCCGAAAACCCCAGCGGAAAAATGGCCAAAAAACGGGTGGGCTATAGCCATGGTGGGGGGCGTGGGCGAAGTTCGTCCTCCGGAATCAGAATGGTCCGAGACTTTGCGGGCGGCCTCCGTGTGCCAAAAATTGGTCACACGCATAGCCGCGCCCGAAAATTAGCGCCCGAAGGTCGGGGTGCCAAAACCCCCCAGCGGAAAAATGGCCAAAATACGGGTGGGCTATAGCCTTGGTGGGGGGCGTGGGCGAAGTTCTTCCTCCGGACTCAGAATGGCCCGAGACTTTGCGGACGGCCTCCGCGAGCCAAAAATTGGTCACGGGCAGTGCCGCGCCCAAAAATTAGCGACCGAAGGTCGGGGTGCCAAAACCCCCCAGCGGAAAAATGGCCAAAATACGGGTGGGCTATAGCCTTGGTTGCGGGCGTGGGCGAAGTTCGTCCTTCGGAATCAGAATGGCCCGAGGATTTCCGGGCGGCCTTCGTGAGCCAAAAATTGGCCACGGGCAGAGCCGCGCCCAAAAATTAGCACCCGAAGGTCGGGATGCCAAAACCCCCCAGCGGAAAAATGGCCAAAAAATGTGAGTGCTATAGCCTTGGTGGGGGGCGTGGGTGAAGTTCGTCCTCCGGGCTCAGAATGGCCCGAGACTTTGCGAGCGGCCTCCGTGTGCCAAAAATTGGTCACGCGCATAGCCGCGCCCAAAAATTAGCGTCCGAAGGTCGGTGTGCCAAAACCCCCCAGCGGAAAAATGGCCAAAAAACGTGTGAGCTATAGCCTTGGTGGGGGGCGTGGGCGAAGTTCGTCCGCCGGACTAGGAATGGAACGAGACTTTGCGGGCGGCCTCCGTGTGCCTAAAATAGGTCACGGGCACAGCCGCGCCCAAAAATTAGCACCCAAAGGTCGGGGTGCCAAAACCCACCAGCGGAAAAATGGCCAAAAAACGGGTGGGCTATAGCCTTGGTGGGGGGCGTGGGCGAAGTTCGTCCGCCGGACTCGGAATGGCTCGAGAATTTGTGGGTGGCCTCCGTGTGTCAAAAATAGGCCACGGGCACAGCCGCGTCCAAAAATTAGCGCCCGAAGGTAGGGGTGCCAAAACACCCCAGCGGAAAAATGGCCAAAAAACGAGTGGGCTATAGCCTTGGAGGTGGGCGTGAGCGAAGTTCGTCTGCCGGACTCGGAATGTCCCGAGACTTTGCGGACGGCCTCCGTGTGCCCAAAATAGGCCACGGGCACAGCCGCGCCCAAAAATTAGCGCCCGAAGGTCGGGGTGCCAAAACCCCCCAGCGGAAAAATTGCCAAAAAACGAGTGGGCTATAGCCTTGGAGGGGGGCTTGGGCGAAGTTCGTCTGCCGGACTCGGAATGTCCCGAGACTTTGCGGACGGCCTCCGTGTGCCCAAAATAGGCCACGGGCACAGCCGCACCCAAAAATTAGCGCTTGAAGGTCGGGGTGCCAAAACCCCCCAGCGGAAAAATAGCCAAAATACGGGTGGGCTATAGCCTTGGTGGGGGGCGTGGGCGAAGTTCTTCCTCCGGTCTCAGAACGGCCTGAGACTTTGCGGGCGGCCTCCGTGAGCAAAAACTTGGTCACGGACAGTGCCGCGCCCAAAAATTAGCGCCCGAAGGTCGGAGTGCCAAAACCCCCCAGCGGAAAAATGTCCAAAAAACGTGTGGGCTATAGCCTTGGTGGGGGGCGTGGGCGAAGTTCGTCCGCCGGACTCGGAATGGCCCGAGAATTTGCGGGCGGTCTCCGTGTGCCAAAAATAGGCCACGGGCAGAGCCGCGCCCAAAAATTAGCGCCCGAAGGTCGGGGTGCCAAAACCCACCAGCGGAAAAATGGCCAAAAAACGTGACGGCTATAGCCTTGGTGGGGGGCGCGGGCGATGTTCGTCCTCCGGACTCAGAATGGCCCGAGACTTTGCGGGCGGCCTCCGTGTGCCAAAACTTGGCCATGGGCAGAGCCGCGCCCAAAAATTAGCGCCCGAAGGTTGGGGTGCCAAAACCCCCCAGCGGAAAAATGGCCAAAAAACGTGTGGGCTATAGCCTTGGTGGGGGGCGTGGGCGAAGTTCGTCCGCCGGACTCGGAATGGCACGAGACTTTGCGGGCGGCCTCCGTGTGCCAAAAATAGGCCACGGGCACAGCCGTGCCCAAAAATTAGTACCCAAAGGTCGGGGTGCGAAAACCCACCAGCGGAAAAATGGCCAAAAAACGGGTGGGCTACAGCCTTGGTGGGGGGCGTGGGCGAAGTTCGTCCGCCGGACTCGGAATTCCTCGAGACTTTGTGGGTGGCCTCCTTGTGCCAAAAATAGGCCACGGGCACAGCCGCACCCAAAAATTAGTGCTCGAAGGTCGGGGTGCAAAAACCCCCCCGCGGAAAAATGGGCAAAAAACGGGTGGGCTATAGCCTTGGTGGGGGGCGTGGGCGAAGTTCGTCCGCCAGACTCGGAATGGCCCGAGACTTTGCGGCCGGCCTCCGTGTGCTAAAAATAGGCCATGGACACAGCCGCGTCCAAAAATTAGCACCCGAAGGTCGGGGTGCCAAAACCACCCACGGAAAAATGACCAAAAAACGAGTGGGCTATAGCCTTGGCGGGGGGCGTGGGCGATGTTCGTCCGCCGGACTCGGAATGGCACGAGACTTTGCGGGTGGCCTCCGTGTGCCAAAAATAGGCCACGGACACAGCCGTGCCCAAAAATTAGCACCCGAAGGTCGGGGTGCCAAAACCACCCACGGAAAAATGACCAAAAAACGAGTGGGCTATAGCCTTGGCGGGGGGCGTGGGCGATGTTCGTCCGCCGGACTCGGAATGGCACGAGACTTTGCGGGCGGCCTCAGTGTGCCAAAAATAGGCCACGGGCACAGCCGCACCCAAAAATTAGGGCTCGAAGGTCGGGGTGCAAAAACCCCCCCGCGGAAAAATGAGTAAAAAATGGGTGGGCTATAGCCTTGGTGGGGGGCGTGGGCGAAGTTCGTCCGCCGGTCTCGGAATGGCCCGAGACTTTGCGGGCAGCCTCCGTGTGCCAAACATAGGCCACGGGCACAGCCGCGCCCAAAAATTAGCACCCGAAGGTCGGGGTGCCAAAACCACCCACGGAAAAATGACCAAAAAACGAGTGGGCTATAGCCTTGGCGGGGGGCGTGGGCGATGTTTGTCCGCCGGACTCGGAATGGCACGAGGCTTTGCGGGCGGTCTCAGTGTGCCAAAAATAGGCCACGGGCACAGCCGCACCCAAAAATTAGCGCTCGAAGGTCGGGGTTAAAAAACCCCCCCGCGGAAAAATGGGCAAAAAATGGGTGGGCTATAGCCTTGGTGGGGGGCGTGGGCGAAGTTCGTCCGCCGGACTCGGAATGGCACGAGACTTTGCGGGCGGCCTCCGTGTGCCAAAAATAGGCCACGGGCACAGCCGCGTCCAAAAATTAGCACCCAAAGGTCGGGGTGCCAAAACCCACCAGCGGAAAAATGGCCAAAAAACGGGTGGGCTATAGCCTTGGTGGGGGGCGTGGGCGAAGTTCGTCCGCCGGACTCGGAATGCTTCGAGACTTTGTGGGAGGCCTCCGTGTGCCAAAAATAGGCCACGGGCACAGCCGCACCCAAAAATTAGCGCTCGAAGGTCGGGGTGCAAACCCCCCCCCCCGGAAAAATTGCCAAAATACGGGTTTGCTATAGCCTTGGTGGGGGGGCGTGGGCGAAGTTCGTCCGCCGGACTCGGAATGGCTCAAGACTTTGCGGGCGGCCTCCGTGTGCCAAAAATAGGCTACGGGTGGGCTATAGCCTTGGTGGGGGGCGTGGGCGAAGTTCATCCTCTGGAATCAGAATGGCCCGAGACTTTGCGGGCGGCCTCCGTGAGCCAAAAATAGGCCACGGGCTCAGCCGCACCCAAAAATTAGGGCTCGAAGGTCGGGGTGCAAAACCCCCCCCGCGGAAAAATGGCCAAAATACGGGTGGGCTATAGCCTTGGTGGGGGGCGTGGGCGAAGTTCGTCCGCCGGACTCGGAATGGCTCGAGACTTTGTGGGCGGTCTCCGTGTGCCAAAAATTGGTTACGCACATAGCCGCGCCCAAAAATTAGCGCCCGAAGGTCGGGGTGCCAAAACCCCCCAGTGGAAAAATGGCAAAAAAACGTGTGGGCTAAAGCCTTGGTGGGGGGCGTGGGCGAAGTTCGTCCGCGGGACTCGGAATGGCTCGAGACTTTGTGGGCGGCCTCCATGTGCCAAAAATAGGGCACGAGCACAGCCGCACCCAAAAATTAGCGCTCGAAGGTCGGAGTGCCAAAACCCCCCAGCGGAAAAATGGGCAAAATACGGGTGGACTATAGCCTTGGTGGGGGGCGTGGGCGAAGTTCTTCCTCCGGACTCAGAATGGCCCGAGACTTTGCGGGCGGCCTCCGTGTGCCAAAAATTGGTTACGCACATAGCCGCGCCCATAAATTAGCGCCCGAAGGTCGGGGTGCCAAAACCCCCCAGTGGAAAAATGGCCAAAAAACGTGTGGGCTAAAGCCTTGGTGGGGGGCGTGGGCGAAGTTCGTCCGCCGGACTCGGAATGGCCCGAGACTTTGCGGGCGGCCTCCGTGTGCCAAAAATAGGCCACGGGCATAGCCGCGCCCATAAATTAGCACCCGAAGGTTGGGGTGCCAAAACCCACCAGCGGAAAAATGGCCAAAAAACGGGTGGGCTATAGCCTTGGTGGGGGGCGTGGGCGAAGTTCGTCCGCCGGACTCGGAATGCCTCGAGACTTTGTGGGTGGACTCCGTGTACCAAAAATAGGCCACGGGCACAGCCACACCCAAAAATTAGGGCTCGAAGGTCGGGGTGCAAAAACCCCCCCCGGAAAAATTGCCAAAATATGGGTTTGCTATAGCCTTGGTGGGGGGCGTGGGCGAAGTTCGTCCGCCGGACTGGGAATGGCTCGAGACTTTGTGGGCGGCCTCCATGTGCCAAAAATAGGGCACGGGCACAGCCGCACCCAAAAATTAGCGCTCGAAGGTCGGAGTGCCAAAACCCCCCAGCGGAAAAATGTGCAAAATACGGGTGGACTATAGCCTTGGTGGGGGGCGTGGGCGAAGTTCTTCCTCCGGACTCAGAATGGCCCGAGACTTTGCGGGCGGCCTCCGTGTGCCAAAAATTGGTTACGCACATAGCCGCGCCCAAAAATTAGCGCCCGAAGGTCAGGGTGCCAAAACCCCCCAGTGGAAAAATGGCCAAAAAACGTGTGGGCTAAAGCCTTGGTGGGGGGCGTGGGCGAAGTTCGTCCGCCGGACTCGGAATGGCCCGAGACTTTGCGGGCGGCCTTCGTGTGCCAAAAATAGGCCACGGGCATAGCCGCGCCCATAAATTAGCGCCCGAAGGTCGGGGTGCCAAAACCCACCAGCGGAAAAATGGCCAAAAAACGGGTGGGCTATAGCCTTGGTGGGGGGCGTGGGCGAAGTTCGTCCGCCGGACTCGGAATGCCTCGAGACTTTGTGGGTGGACTCCGTGTGCCAAAAATAGGCCACGGGCACAGCCGCACCCAAAAATTAGGGCTCGAAGGTCGGGGTGCAAAAACCCCCCCCGGAAAAATTGCCAAAATACGGGTTTGCTATAGCCTTGGTGGGGGGCGTGGGCGAAGTTCGTCCGCCGGACTCGGAATGGCTCGAGACTTTGTGGGCGGCCTCCGTGTGCCAAAAATAGGCCAAGGTCACAGCCGCGCCCAAAAATTAGCACCCGAAGGTCGGGGTGCCAAAACCACCAGCGGAAAAATGACCAAAAAATGAGTGGGCTATAGCCTTGGTGGGGGGCGTGGGCGAAGTTCGTCCGCCGGACTCGGAATGGCCCGAGACTTTACGGGCAGCCTCCATGTGCCAAAAATAGGCCACGGGCACAGCCGCACCCAAAAATTAGCACCCAAAGGTCGGGGTGCCAAAACCCACCAGCGGAAAAATGGCCAAAAAAAGGGTGGGCTATAGCCTTGGTGGGGGGCGTGGGAGAAGTTCGTCCGCCGGACTCGGAATGCCTCGAGACTTTGTGGGTGGCCTCCGTGTGCCAAAAATAGACCACGGGCTCAGCCGCACCCAAAAATTAGGGCTCGAAGGTCCGGGTGCAAAAACCCCCCCGCGGAAAAATGGCCAAAATACGGGTGGGCTATAGCCTTGGTGGGGGGCGTGGGCGAAGTTCGTCCGCCGGACTCGGAATGGCTCGAGACTTTGTGGGCGGCCTCCATGTGCCAAAAATAGGGCACGAGCACAGCCGCACCCAAAAATTAGCGCTCGAAGGTCGGAGTGCCAAAACCCCCCAGCGGAAAAATGGGCAAAATACGGGTGGACTATAGCCTTGGTGGGGGGCGTGGGCGAAGTTCTTCCTCCGGACTCAGAATGGCCCGAGAATTTGCGGGCGGCCTCCGTGTGCCAAAACTTGGTTACGCACATAGCCGCGCCCAAAAATTAGCGCCCGAAGGTCGGGTGCCAAAACCCCCCAGTGGAAAAATGGCCAAAAAACGTGTGGGCTAAAGCCTTGGTGGGGGGCGTGGGTGAAGTTCGTCCGCCGGACTCGGAATGGCCCGAGACTTTGCGGGCGGCCTCCGTGTGCCAAAAATAGGCCACGGGCACAGCCGCGCCCAAAAATTAGCACCCGAAGGTCGGGGTGCCAAAACCCCCCAGCGGAAAAATGACCAAAAAACGAGTGGGCTATAGCCTTGGTGGGGGGCGTGGGCGAAGTTCGTCCGCCGGACTTGGAATGGCCCGAGTGTTTCCGGGCGGCATCCGTGTGCCAAAAATAGGCCATGGGCACAGCCGCGCCCATAAATTAGCGCCCGAAGGTCGGGGTGCAAAAACCCCACAGCGGAAAAATGGGCAAAAAACGGGTGGGCTATAGCCTTGGTGGGGGGCGTGGGCGAAGTTCATCCGCCGGACTAGGAATGGCCCGAGACTTTCCGGGCGGCATCCGTGTGCCAAAAATAGGCCATGGGCATAGCCGCGCCCATAAATTAGCGCCCGAAGGTCGGGGTGCAAAAACCCCACAGCCGAAAAATGGCCAAAATACGGGTGGGCTATAGCCTTGGTGGGGGGCGTGGGCGAAGTTCGTCCTCCGGACTCAGAATGGCCCGAGACTTTACGGACGGCCTCCGTGTGCCAAAAATTGGTCACGGGCACAGACGCGCCCAAAAATTAGCGCCCGAAGGTCGGGGTGCCAAAACCCACCAGCGGAAAAATGGCCAAAAAACGGGTGGGCTATAGCCTTGGTGGGGGGCGTGGGCGAAGTTCGTCCTCCAGAATCAAAATGGCCCGAGACTTTGCGGGCGGCCTCCGTGAGCCAAAAATTGGCCATGGACAGAGCCGCGCCCAAAATTTAGCGCCCGAAGGTCGGGTTGCCAAAACCCCCAGCGGAAAAATGGCCAAACAACGTGTGGGCTATAGCCTTGGTGGGGGGCGTGGGCGAAGTTCGTCACCCAGAATCAAAATGGCCCGAGACTTTGCGGGCGGCCTCCGTGAGCCAAAAATTGGCCACGGGCAGAGCCGCGCCCAAAAATTAGCGCCCGAAGGTCGGGTTGCCAAAACCCCCAGCGGAAAAATGGCCAAAAAACGTGAGGGCTATAGCCTTGGTGGGGGGCGTGGGCGAAGTTCGTCCTCCGGACTCAGAATGGCCCGAGACTTTACGGGCGGCCTCCGTGTGCCAAAAATTGGTCACGGGCACAGACGCGCCCAAAAATTAGCGCCCGAAGGTCGGGTTGCCAAAACCCCCAGCGGAAAAATGGCCAAAAAACATGAGGCCTATAGCCTTGGTGGGGCGTGGCGAGTTCGTCCTCCGGACTCAGAATGGCCCGAGACTTTACGGCGGCCTCCGTGTGCCAAAAATTGGTCACGGCACAGACGCGCCTAAAATTAGCGCCCGAAGGTCGGGTGCCAAAACCCACCAGCTGAAAAATGGCCAAAAACAGGGCTATAGCCTTGGTGGGGGCGTGGCGAAGTTCGTCCTCCGTAATCAAAATGGCCCGAGACTTTGCGGGCGGCCTCCGTGAGCAAAAATTGGCCACGGCAGAGCCGCCCAAAAATTAGCACCCGAAGGTCGGTTTGCCAAAACCCCAGCGGAAAATGGCCAAAAACGTGAGGGCTATAGCCTTGGTGGGGGCGTGGCGGTTCGGACTCGAATGGCCCGAGACTTTGCGGGCAAACCCGTGTGCCAAAAGTTGGTCACGCGTCAGCGCCAAAAATTAGCGTCCGAAGGTCGGGTGCCAAAACCTCCCGGAATAATGGCCGCTATAGCCTTGGGGGGCGTGGGCGAAGTTCTTCCTCCGGCTCGAATGGCCCGAGACTTTGTGGGCAGCCTCCGTGTGCCTGGTCACGCGCATAGACAAGAAAATTAGCGCCCGAAGGTCGGGCTGCCAAAACCCCAGCGGAAAATGGCCAAAAACGGCTATAGCCTTGGTGGGCGTGGCTAAGTTCGTCCGCCGGCCTCACAATGGCCCGAGACTTTACGGGCGGCCTCCGTGTGCCAAAAATTGGTCACGGGCACAGACGCGCCCAAAAATTAGCGCCCGAAGGTCGGGGTGCCAAAACCCACCAGCTGAAAAATGGCCAAAAAACAGGTGGGCTATAGCCTTGGTGGGGGGCGTGGGCGAAGTTCGTCCTCCAGAATCAAAATGGCCCGAGACTTTGCGGGCGGCCTCCGTGAGCCAAAAATTGGCCACGGGCAGAGCCGCGCCCAAAAATTAGCACCCGAAGGTCGGTTTGCCAAAACCCCCAGCGGAAAAATGGCCAAAAAACGTGAGGGCTATAGCCTTGGTGGGGGGCGTGGGCGAAGTTCGCCCTCCGGACTCAGAATGGCCCGAGACTTTGCGGGCAAACTCCGTGTGCCAAAAATTGGTCACGCGCATAGCCGCGCCCAAAAATTAGCGTCCAAAGGTCGGGGTGCCAAAACCTCCCAGCGGAATAATGGCCGCTATAGCCTTGGTGGGGGGCGTGGGCGAATTTCTTCCTCCGGGCTCAGAATGGCCCGAGACTTTGTGGGCAGCCTCCGTGTGCCAAAAATTGGTCACGCGCATAGACGCGCGCAAAAATTAGCGCCCGAAGGTCGGGCTGCCAAAACCCCCCAGCGGAAAAATGGCCAAAAAACGTGTGGGCTATAGCCTTGGTGGGGGGCGTGGGCGAAGTTCGTCCGCCGGACTCGGAATAGCCCGAGACTTTGCGGGCGGCCTCCGTGTGCCAAAAATAGGCCACGGGCACAGACGCGCCAAAAAATTAGCACCCGAAGGTCGGGGTGCCAAAACCCACCAGCGGAAAAATGGCCAAAAAACGGGTGGGCTATAGCCTTGGTGGGGGCCGTGGGCGAAGTTCGTCCTCCGGAATTAGAATGGCCCGAGACTTTGCGGGCGGCCTCCGTGAGCGAAAAAATTGTCCACGGGCAGAGCCGCGCCCAAAAATTAGCGCCCGAAGGTCGGGCTGCAAAAACCCCCAAGCGGAAAAATCGCCAAAAAAATGGTGGGCTATAGCCTTGGTGGGGGGCGTGGCGGTTCGTCCGGACTCGGAATAGCCCGAGACTTTGCGGGCGGCCTCCGTGTGCCAAAAATTGGTCACGCGCATAGCCGCGCCCAAAAATTAGCGCCCGAAGGTCGGGGTGCCAAAACCCCCCAGCGGAAAAATGGCCAAAAAACGAGTGGGCTATAGCCTTGGTGGGGGGCGTGGGCGAAGTTCTTCCTCCGGACTCAGAATGGCCCGAGACTTTGCGAGCGGCCTCCGTGAGCCAAAAATTGGTCACGTGCAGTGCCGCGCCCAAAAATTAGCGCCCGAAGGTCGGGGTACCAAAACCCCCCAGCGGAAAAATGGCCAAAAAACGTGTGGGCTATAGCCTTGGTGGGGGGCGTGGGCGAAGTTCTTCCTCCGGACTCAGAATGGCCCGAGACTTTGCGGGCGGCCTCCGTGAGCCAAAAATTGGCCACGGGCAGAGCCGCGCCCAAAAATTAGCGCCCAAAGGTCGGGTTGCCAAAACCCCCAGCGGAAAAATGGCCAAAAAACATGAGGGCTATAGCCTTGGTGGGGGGCGTGGGCGAAGTTCGTCCTCCGGACTCAGAATGGCCCGAGACTTTACGGGCGGCCTCCGTGTGCCAAAAATTGGTCACGGGCACAGACGCGCCCAAAAATTAGCGCCCGAAGGTCGGGTTGCCAAAACCCCCAGCGGAAAAATGGCCAAAAAACATGAGGGCTATAGCCTTGGTGGGGGGCGTGGGCGAAGTTCGTCCTCCGGACTCAGAATGGCCCGAGACTTTACGGGCGGCCTCCGTGTGCCAAAAATTGGACACGGGCACAGACGCGCCAAAAATTAGCGCCCAAGGTCGGTGCCAAAACCCACCAGCTGAAAAATGGCCAAAAAACAGGTGGGCTATAGCCTTGGTGGGGGGCGTGGGCGAAGTTCGTCCTCCAGAATCAAAATGGCCCGAGACTTTGCGGGCGGCCTCCGTGAGCCAAAAATTGGCCACGGGCAGAGCCGCGCCCAAAAATTAGCACCCGAAGGTCGGTTTGCCAAAACCCCCAGCGGAAAAATGGCCAAAAAACGTGAGGGCTATAGCCTTGGTGGGGGGCGTGGGCGAAGTTCGCCCTCCGGACTCAGAATGGCCCGAGACTTTGCGGGCAAACTCCGTGTGCCAAAAATTGGTCACGCGCATAGCCGCGCCCAAAAATTAGCGTCCGAAGGTCGGGGTGCCAAAACCTCCCAGCGGAATAATGGCCGCTATAGCCTTGGTGGGGGGCGTGGGCGAAGTTCTTCCTCCGGGCTCAGAATGGCCCGAGACTTTGTGGGCAGCCTCCGTGTGCCAAAAATTGGTCACGCGCATAGACGCGCGCAAAAATTAGCGCCCGAAGGTCGGGCTGCCAAAACCCCCCAGCGGAAAAATGGCCAAAAAACGTGTGGGCTATAGCCTTGGTGGGGGGCGTGGGCGAAGTTCGTCCGCCGGACTCGGAATGGCCCGAGACTTTACGGGCGGCCTCCGTGTGCCAAAAATTGGTCACGGGCACAGACGCGCCCAAAAATTAGCGCCCGAAGGTCGGGGTGCCAAAACCCACCAGCTGAAAAATGGCCAAAAAACAGGTGGGCTATAGCCTTGGTGGGGGGCGTGGGCGAAGTTCGTCCTCCAGAATCAAAATGGCCCGAGACTTTGCGGGCGGCCTCCGTGAGCCAAAAATTGGCCACGGGCAGAGCCGCGCCCAAAAATTAGCACCCGAAGGTCGGTTTGCCAAAACCCCCAGCGGAAAAATGGCCAAAAAACGTGAGGGCTATAGCCTTGGTGGGGGGCGTGGGCGAAGTTCGCCTCCGGACTCGAATGGCCCGAGACTTTGCGGGCAAACTCCGTGTGCCAAAAATTGGTCACGCGCATAGCCGCGCCCAAAAATTAGCGTCCAAAGGTCGGGGTGCCAAAACCTCCCAGCGGAATAATGGCCGCTATAGCCTTGGTGGGGGGCGTGGGCGAATTTCTTCCTCCGGCTCAGAATGGCCCGAGACTTTGTGGGCAGCCTCCGTGTGCCAAAAATTGGACACGCGCATAGACGCGCGCAAAAATTAGCGCCCGAAGGTCGGGCTGCCAAAACCCCCCAGCGGAAAAATGGCCAAAAAACGTGTGGGCTATAGCCTTGGTGGGGGGCGTGGGCGAAGTTCGTCCGCCGGACTCGGAATGGCCCGAGACTTTGCGGGCGGCCTCCGTGTGCCAAAATAGGCCACGGCACAGACGCGCAAAAATTAGCACCCAAGGTCGGGTGCCAAAACCCACCAGCGGAAAAATGGCCAAAAACGGGTGGGCTATAGCCTTGGTGGGGCCGGGCGGTTCGTCCTCCGGAATTAGAATGGCCCGAGACTTTGCGGGCGGCCTCCGTGAGCGAAAAATTGTCCACGGGCAGAGCGCGCCAAAAATTAGCGCCCAAGGTCGGGCTGCCAAAACCCCCAGCGGAAAATGGCCAAAAAACGTGTGGGCTATAGCCTTGGTGGGGGGCGTGGGCGAAGTTCGTCCGCCGGACTCGGAATGGCCCGAGACTTTACGGGCGGCCTCCGTGTGCCAAAAATTGGTCACGGGCACAGACGCGCCCAAAAATTAGCGCCCGAAGGTCGGGGTGCCAAAACCCACCAGCTGAAAAATGGCCAAAAAACAGGTGGGCTATAGCCTTGGTGGGGGGCGTGGGCGAAGTTCGTCCTCCCGACTCAGAATGGCCCGAGACTTTGCGGGCGGCCTCCGTGAGCCAAAAATTGGCCACGGGCAGAGCTGCCCAAAAATTAGCACCCGAAGGTCGGTTTGCCAAAACCCCCAGCGGAAAAATGGCCAAAAAACGTGAGGGCTATAGCCTTGGTGGGGGGCGTGGCCGAAGTTCGCCCTCCGGACTCAGAATGGCCCGAGACTTTGCGGGCAAACTCCGTGTGCCAAAAATTGGTCACGCGCATAGCCGCGCCCAAAAATTAGCGTCCAAAGGTCGGGGTGCCAAAACCTCCCAGCGGAATAATGGCCGCTATAGCCTTGGTGGGGGGCGTGGGCGAATTTCTTCCTCCGGGCTCAGAATGGCCCGAGACTTTGTGGGCAGCCTCCGTGTGCCAAAAATTGGTCACGCGCATAGAAAAAAAATTAGCGCCCGAAGGTCGGGCTGCCAAAACCCCCCAGCGGAAAAATGGCCAAAAAACGTGTGGGCTATAGCCTTGGTGGGGGGCGTGGGCGAAGTTCGTCCGCCGGACTCGGAATGGCTCGAGACTTTGGGGGTCGCCTCCGTGTGCCAAAAATAGGCCACGGGCACAGCCGCACCCAAAAATTTGCGCTCGAAGGTCGGGGTACCAAAACCCCCCAGCGGAAAAATGGCCAAAATACGGGTGGGCTATAGCCTTCGTGGGGGGCGTGGGCGAAGTTCTTCCTCCGGACTAAGAATGGCCCGAGACATTGCGGCGGCCTCCGTGAGCCAAAAATTAGTCACGGGACAGACGCGCTAAAATTAGCGCCCGAAGGTCGGGGTGCCAAAACCAAGCAGCGGACAAAAGGCCAATAAAAGGGTGGGCTATAGCCTTGGTGGGGGGCGTGGGCTAAGTTCGTCCTCCGGAATAAGAATGGCCCGAGACTTTGCGGGCGGCCTCCGTGAGCCAAAAATTGGCCACGGGCAGAGCCGCGCCCAAAAATTAGCGCCCGAAGGTCGAGGTGTCAAAACCCCCCAGCGGAAAAATGGCCAAAAAACGTGTGAGCTATAGCCTTGGTGGGGGGCGTGGGCGAAGTTAGTCCTCCGGAATCAGAATGGCCCGAGACTTTGCGGGCGGCCTCCGTGAGCCAAAAATTGGCCACGGACAGAGCCGCGCCCAAAAATTAGCGCCCGAAGGTCGGGGTGCCAAAACCCCCCAGCGGAAAAATGGCCAAAAAACGGGTGGGCTATAGCCTTGGTGGGGGGCGTGGGCGAAGTTCGTCCGCCGGACTCGGAATGGCCCGAGACTTTGCGGGCGGCCTCCGTGTGCCAAAAATAGGCCACGGGCACAGACGCGCCAAAAAATTAGCACCCGAAGGTCGGGGTGCCAAAACCCACCAGCGGAAAAATGGCCAAAAAACGGGTGGGCTATAGCCTTGGTGGGGGCCGGGCGAAGTTCGTCCGGTATTAGTATGGCCCGTGTCTTTGCGGGCGGCCTCCGTGAGCGAAAAAATTGTCCACGGGCAGAGCCGCGCCCAAAAATTAGCGCCCGAAGGTCGGGTTGCCAAAACCCCCCAGCGGAAAAATGGCCAAAAAACGTGTGAGCTATAGCCTTGGTGGGGGGCGTGGGCGAAGTTCGTCCGCCGGACTCGGAATGGCCCGAGACTTTGCGGGCGGCCTCCGTGTGCCAAAAATAGGCCACGGGCACAGCCGCGCCGAAAAATTATTACCCAAAGGTCGGGGTGCCAAAACCCACCAGCGGAAAAATGGCCAAAAAACGGGTGGGCTATAGCCTTGGTGGGGGGCGTGGGCAAAGTTCGTCCGCCGGACTCGGAATGGCTCGAGACATTGTAGGTGGCCTCCGTGTGCCAAAAATAGGCCACGGGCACAGCCGCACGCAAAAATTAGCGCTCGAAAGTCGGGGTGCCAAAACCCCCCAGCGGAAAAATGGCCAAAATACGGGTGGGCTATAGCCTTGGTGGGGGGCGTGGGCGAAGTTCGTCTTCCGGAATCAGAATGGCCCGAGACTTTGCGGGCGACCTCCGTGAGCCAAAAATTGGTCACGCGCATAGCCGCGCTCAAAAATTAGCGCCCGAAGGTCGGGGTGCCAAAACCCCCCAGCGGAAAAATGGCCAAAAAACGTGAGGGCTATAGCCTTGGTGGGGGCGTGGCGGTTCGTCCTCCGGACTCAGAATGGCCCGAGACTTTGCGGGCGGCTTCCGTGTGTCTAAAATTGGTCACGCGCATAGCCGCGCCCAAAAATTAGCGACCGAAGGTCGGGGTGCCAAACCCCCCAGCGGAAAAATGGCCAAAATACGGGTGGGCTATAGCCTTGGTGGGGGGCGTGGGCGAAGTTCGTCCGCCGGACTCTGAATGGCCCGAGACTTTGCGGGCGGTCTCCATGTGCCAAAAATAGGCCACGGGCACACACACGCCCAAAAATTAGCGCCCGAAGGTCGGGGTGCCAAAACCCACCAGCGGAAAAATGGCCAAAAAACGGGTGGGCTATATCCTTGGTGGGGGGCGTGGGCGAAGTTCGTCCTCCGGAATCAGAATGGCCCGAGACTTTGCGGACGGCCTCCGTGTGCCAAAAATTGGTCACGCAGATAGCGCTTAAAATTAACGCCCGAAGGTCGGGGTGCCAAAACCTCACAGCGGAAAAATGGCCAAAAAACGTGTGAGCTATAGCCTTGGTGGGGGGCGTGGGCGAAGTTTGTCCGCCGGACTCGGAATGGCCCGAGACTTTGTGGGCGGCCTCCGTGTGCCAAAAATAGGCCACGGGCACAGCCGCGCCCAAAAATTAGCACCCAAAGGTCGGGGTGCCAAAACCCACCAGCGGAAAAATGGCCAAAAAACGGGTGGGCTATAGCCTTGGTGGGGGGCGTGGGCGAAGTTCGTCCGCTGGACTCGGAATGGCTCGAGACTTTGTGGGCGGCCTCCGTGTGCAAAAAATAGGCCACGGGCACAGCCGCACCCAAAAATTAGCGCTCGAAGGTCGGGGTGCCAAAACCCCCCAGCGGAAAAATGGCCAAAATACGGGTGGGCTATAGCCTTGGTGGGGGGCGTGGGCGAAGTTCTTCCTCCGGACTCAGAATGGCCCGAGACTTTGCGGGCGGCCTCCGTGAGCCAAAAATTGGTCACGGGCAGTGCTGCGCCCAAAAATTAGCGCCCGAAGGTCGGGGTGCCAAAACCCCCCAGCGGAAAAATGGCCAAAAAACGTGTGAGCTATAGCCTTGGTGGGGGGCGTGAGCGAAGTTCGTCCTTCGGACTCGAAATGGCCCGAGACTTTGCGGGCGGCCTCCGTGTGCCAAAAATAGGACACGGGCACAGCCGCGCCCAAAAATTAGCACCCAAAGGTCGGGGTGCCAAAACCCACCAGCGGAAAAATGGCCAAAAAACGGGTGGGCTATAGCCTTGGTGGGGGGTTTGGGCGAAGTTCGTCCTCCAGACTCAGAATGGCCCGAGACTTTGCGGGCAGCCTCCGTGTGCCAAAAATTAGTCACGCGAATAGCCGCACCCAAAAATTAGCGACCGAAGGTCGGGGTGCCAAAACCCCCCAGCGGAAAAATGGCCAAAATACGGGTGGGCTATAGCCTTGGTGGGGGGCGTGGGCGAAGTTCTTCCTCCGGACTAAGATTGGCCCGAGACTTTGCGGGTGGCCTCCGTGTGCCAAAAATCTGTAACGCGCATAGCCGCGCCCAAAAATTAGCGCCCGAAGGTCGGGGTGCCAAAACACCCCAGCGGAAAAATGGCCAAAAAACGTGTGAGCTATAGCCTTGGTGGGGGGCGTGGGCGAAGTTCGTCCGCCGGACTCGGAATGGCCCGAGACTTTACGGGCGGCCTCCGTGTGCCAAAAATAGGCCACGGGCACAGCTGCGCCCGAAAATTAGCACCCCAAGGTCGGGGTGCGAAAACCCACCAGCGGAAAAATGGCCAAAAAACGGGTGGGCTATAGCCTTGGTGGGGGGCGTGGGCGAAGTTCGTCCTCCGGATTTAGAATGGCCCGAGACTTTGCGGGCGGCCTCCGTGAGCCAAAAATTGGCCACGGGCAGAGCCGCGCCCAAAAATTAGCGCCCGAAGGTCGGGGTGCCAAAACCCCCCAGCGGAAAAATGGCCAAAAAACGTGAGGGCTATAGCCTTGGTGGGGGGCGTGGGCGAAGTTCGTCCTCCGGACTCAGAATGGCCCGAGACTTTGCGGGCGGCCTCCGTGTGTCAGAAATTGGTCACGCGCATAGCCGCGCCCAAAAATTAGAGCCCGAAGGTCGGGGTGCCAAACCCCCCAGCGGAAAAATGGCCAAAATACGGGTGGGCTATAGGCTTGGTGGGGGGCGTGGGCGAAGTTCTTCCTCCGGACTCAGAATGGCCCTAGACTTTGCGGGCGGCCTCCGTGAGCCAAAAATTGGTCACGGGCAGCGCCGCACCCAAAAATTAGCGTCCGAAGGTCGGGGTACCAAAACCCCCCAGCGGAAAAATGGCCAAAAAACGGGGGGGCTATAGCCTTGGTGGGGGGCGTGGGCGAAGTTCGTCCTCCGGAATCAGAATGGCCCGAGACTTTGCGGGTGGCCTCCGTGAGCCAAAACTTGGCCACGGCCAGAGGCGCCCCCAAAAATTAGCGCCCGAAGGTCGGGGTGCCAAAACCCCCCAGCGGAAAAATGGCCAAAAAACGTGTGAGCTATAGCCTTGGTGGGGGCCGTGGGCGAAGTTCTTCCTCCGGACTCAGAATGGCCCTAGACTTTGCGGGCGGCCTCCGTGAGCCAAAAATTGGTCACGGGCAGTGCCGTGCCCAAAAATTAGCGTCCGAAGGTCGGGGTGCCAAAACCCCCCAGCGGAAAAATGGCCAAAAAACGTGTGAGCTATAGCCTTGGTGGGGGGCGTGGGCGAAGTTCGTCCGCCGGACTCGGAATGGCATGAGACTATGTGGGCGGCCTCCGTGTGCCAAAAATAGGCCACGGGCACAGCCGCGCCCAAAAATTAGCAACCAAAGGTCGGGGTGCCAAAACCCACCAGCGGAAAAATGGCCAAAAAACGGGTGGGCTATAGCCTTGGTGGGGGCGTGGCGATGTTCGTCCGCTGACTCGAATGGCCCGAGACTTTGCGGGCAGCCTCCGGTGCCAAAATTGGTCACGCGCATAGTCGCCAAAAATTAGCGCCCAAGGTCGGGTGCCAAAACCCCAGCGGAAAATGGCCAACAACCGAGTGGGCTATAGCCTTGGTGGGGGGCGTGGGCGAAGTTCTTCCTCCGGACTCAGAATAGCCCGAGACTTTGCGGGCGACCTCCGTGAGCCAAAAATTTGCCACGGGCAGAGCCGCGCCCAAAAATTAGCGCCCAAAGGTCGGGTTACCAAAACCCCCCAGCGGAAAAATGGCCAAAAAACGTGTGGGCTATAGACTTGGTGGGGGGCGTTGGCGAAGTTCGTCCTCCGGACTCAGAATGGCCCGAGACTTTGCGGGCAGACTCCGTGTGCCAAAAATTGTTCACGCGCATAGCCGCGCCCAAAAATTAGCGCCCGAAGGTCGGGGTGCCAAAACCCCCCAGCGGAAAAATGGCCAAAAAACGAGTGGGCTATAGCCTTGGTGGGGGGCGTGGGCGAAGTTCTTCCTCCGGACTCAGAATGGCCCGAGACTTTGCGGGCGGCCTCCGTGAGCCAAAAATTGGTCACGTGCAGTGCCGCGCCCAAAAATTAGCGCCCGAAGGTCGGGGTACCAAAACCCCCCAGCGGAAAAATGTTCAAAAAACGTGTGGGCTATAGCCCTGGTGGGGGGCGTGGGCGAAGTTCTTCCTCCGGACTCAGAATGGCCCGAGACTTTGCGGGCGGCCTCCGTGAGCCAAAAATTGGCCACGGGCAGAGCCGCGCCCAAAGGTCGGGTTGCCAAAACCCCCAGCGGAAAAATGGCCAAAAAACATGGGGCTATAGCCTTGGTGGGGGGCGTGGGCGAAGTTCGTCCTCCGGACTCAGAATGGCCCGAGACTTTACGGGCGGCCTCCGTGTGCCAAAAATTGGTCACGGGCACAGACGCGCCCAAAAATTAGCGCCCGAAGGTCGGGTTGCCAAAACCCCCAGCGGAAAAATGGCCAAAAAACATGAGGGCTATAGCCTTGGGGCGTGGCGAAGTTCGTCCTCCGGACTCAGAATGGCCCGAGACTTTACGGGCGGCCTCCGTGTGCCAAAAATTGGTCACGGGCACAGACGCACCCAAAAATTAGCGCCCGAAGGTCGGGGTGCCAAAACCCACCAGCTGAAAAATGGCCAAAAAACAGGTGGGCTATAGCCTTGGTGGGGGGCGTGGGCGAAGTTCGTCCTCCAGAATCAAAATGGCCCGAGACTTTGCGGGCGGCCTCCGTGAGCCAAAAATTGGCCACGGGCAGAGCCGCGCCCAAAAATTAGCGCCCGAAGGTCGGTTTGCCAAAACCCCCAGCGGAAAAATGGCCAAAAAACGTGAGGGCTATAGCCTTGGTGGGGGGCGTGGGCGAAGTTCGTCCTCCGGACTCAGAATGGCCCGAGACTTTGCGGGCAAACTCCGTGTGCCAAAAATTGGTCACGCGCATAGCCGCGCCCAAAAATTAGCGCCCGAAGGTCGGGGTGCAAAAACCCCCCGGCGGAAAAATAGCCAAAAAACGTGAGGGCTATAGCCTTGGTGGGGGGCGTGGGCGAAGTTCGTCCTCCGGACTCAGAATGGCCCGAGACTTTGCGGGCGGCCTCCGTGTGCCAAAAATTCGTCACGCGCGTAGCCGCGCCCAAAAATTAGAGACCGAAGGTCGGGGTGCCAAAACCACCCAGCGGAAAAATGGCCAAAAAACGTGTGGGCTATAGCCTTGGTGGGGGGCGTGGGCGAAGTTCGTCCGCCGGACTCGGAATGGCCCGAGACTTTGCGGGCGGCCTCCGTGTGCCAAAAATAGGCCACGCACACAGCTGCGCCCAAAAATTAGCACCCAAAGGTCGGGGTACCAAAACCACCAGCGGAAAAATGGCCAAAAAACGGGTGGGCTATAGCCTTGGTGGGGGGCGTGGGCGAAGTTCTTCCTCCGGACTCAGAATGGCCCGAGACTTTGCGGGCGGCCTCCGTGTGCCAAAAATTGGTTACGCACATGGCCGCGCCCGAAGGTCGGGGTGTAAAAACCCCCCCGCGGAAAAATGGCCAAAATACGGGTGGGCTATAGCCTTGGTGGGGGGCGTGGGCGAAGTTCTTCCTCCGGACTCAGAATGGCCCGAGACTCTGCGGGCGGCCTGCGTGAGCCAAAAATTGGTCACGCGCACTGCCGTGCCCAAAAATTAGCGCCCGAAGGTCGGGGTGCCAAAACCCCCCAGCGGAAAAATGGCCAAAAAACGTGTGGGCTATAGCCTTGGTGGGGGGCGTGGGCGAAGTTCGTCCTCCGGAATCAGAATGGCCCGAGACTTTGCAGGCGGCCTCCGTGAGCCAAAAATTGGCCACGGGCAGAGCAGCGCCCAAAAATTAGCGCCCGAAGGTCGGGGTGCCAAAACCCCCCAGCGGAAAAATCGCCAAAAAACGGGTGGGCTATAGCCTTGCTGGGGGGCGTGGGCGAAGTTCGTCCTCCGGAATCAGAATGGCCAGAGACTTTGCGGGCGGCCTCCGTGAGCCAAAAATTGGCCACGGGCGGAGCCGCGCCCGAAGGTCGGGGTGCCAAAACCCCCCAGCGGAAAAATGGCCAAAACACGGGTGGGCTATAGCCTTGGTGGGGGGTGTGGGCGAAGTTCATCCGCCGGACTCGGAATGGCTCGAGACTTTGTAGGTGGCCTCCGTGTGCCAAAAATAGGCCACGGGCACAGCCGTACCCAAAAATTAGCGCTCAAAGGTCGGGGTGCCAAAACCCCCGAGCGGAAAAAGGGCCAAAATACGGGTGGGCTATAGCCTTTGTTGGGGGCGTGGGCGAAGTTCTTCCTCAGGACTCAGAATGGCCCGAGACTTTTCGGGCGGCCTCCGTGTGCCAAAAATTGGTCACGCGCATAGCCGCCCCAAAAAATTAGTGCCCTAAGGTCCGGGTGCCAAAACCCCCCAGCGGAAAAATGGCCAAAAAACTGGTGGGCTATAGCCTTGGTGGGGGGCGTGGGCGAAGTTCGTCCGCCGGACTCGGAATGGCTCGAAACTTTGTAGGTGGCCTCCGTGTGCCAAAAATAGGCCACGGGCACAGCCGCACCCAAAAATTAGCGCTCGAAGGTCGGGGTGCCAAAACCCCCCAGCGGAAAAATGGCCAAAATACGGGTGGGCTATAGCCTTGGTGGGGGGCGTGGGCGAAGTTCTTCCTCCGGACTAAGAATGGACCGAGACTTTGCGGGCGGCCTCCGTGAGCCAAAAATTGGTCACGCGCAGTGCCGCACCCAAAAATTAGCGCCCGAAGGTCGGGGTACCAAAACCCCCCAGCGGAAAAATGACCAAAAAACGTGTGGGCAATAGCCTTGGTGGGGGGCGTGGGCGAAGTTCGTCCGCCGGACTCGGAATTGCCCGAGCCTTTGCGGGCGGTCTCCGTGTGCCAAAAATAGGCCACAGGCACAGACGCGCCCAAAAATTAGCGCCCGAAGGTCGGGCTGCCAAAACCCACCAGCGGAAAAATGACCAAAAAACGTGTGGGCTATAGCCTTGGTGGGCGGGCGAGTTCGTCCGGACTCGGAATTGTCCGAGACTTTGGCGGTCTCCGTGGTGCCAAAATAGGCCACAGGCACAGACGCGCCCAAAAATTAGCGCCCGAAGGTCGGGGTGCCAAAACCCACCAGCGGAAAAATGGCCAAAAAACGGGTGGGCTATAGCCTTGGTGGGGGGCGTGGGCGAAGTTCGTCCTCCAGAATCAAAATGGCCCGATACTTTGCGGGCGGCCTCCGTGAGCCAAAAATTGGCCACGGGCAGAGCCGCGCCCAAAAATTAGCGCCAGAAGGTGGGGGTGCCAAAACCACCGAGCGTAAAAATGGCCAAAAACGTGAGGGCTATAGCCTTGGTGGGGGCGTGGCGAAGTTCCTCCGGACTCAGAATGGCCCGAGACTTTGCGGGCAGCCTCCTTGTGCCAAAAATTGGTCACGCGCATAGCCACGCCCAAAAATTAGCGCCTGAAGGTTGGGGTGCCAAAACCTCCCAGCGTAAAAATGGCCAAAAAACGTGTGGGCTATAGCCTTGGTGGGGGGCGTGGGCGAAGTTCGTCCTCCGGACTCAGAATGGCCCGAGACTTTGCGGGCGGCCTCTGTGTGCCAAAAATTGGTCATGTGCAGTGCCGCGCCCAAAAATTAGCGCCCGAAGGTCGGGGTGCCAAAACCCCCCAGCGGAAAAATGGCCAAAAAATGTGTGGGTTATAGCCTTGGTGGGGGCGTGGGCGAAGTTCGTCCGCTGGACTCGGAATGGCCCGAGACTTTGCGGGCGGTCTTCGTGTGCCAAAAATAGGCCACGGGCAGAGCCGCGCCCAAAAATTAGCACTCGAAGGTCGGGGTGCCAAAACCCCCCAGCGGAAAAATGGCCAAAAAACGTGAGGGCTATAGCCTTGGTGGGGGGCGTGGGCGAAGTTCGTCCGACGGACTCGGAATGGCCCGAGACTTTGCGGGTGGTCTCCGTGTTCTAAAAATAGGCCACGGGCACAGATGCGCCCAAAAATTAGAGCCCGAAGGTCGGGGTGCCAAAAACCCACCAGCGGAAAAATGGCCAAAAAACGGGTGGGCTATAGCCTTGGTGGGGGGCGTGGGCGAAGTTCATCCTGTGGACTCAGAATGGCCCGAGACTTTGCGGGCGGCCTCCGTGTGCCAAAAATTGGTTACGCGCATAGCCGCACCCAAAAATTAGCGCCCGAATGTCGGGGTGCCAAAACCCCCCAGCGGAAAAATGGCCAAACAACGTGTGGGCTATAGCCTTGGTGGGGCGTGGCTAATCTCGCCGGACTCGGAATGGCCCGAGACTTTGCGGGCGATCTCCGTGTGCCAAAAATAGGCCACGGGCACAGACGCGCCCAAAAATTAGAGCCCGAAGGTCGGGGTGCGAAAACCCACCAGCGGAAAAATGGCCAAAAAACGGGTGGGCTATAGCCTTGGTGGGGGGCGTGGGCGAAGTTCGTCCTCCGGAATCAGAATGGCCCGAGACTTTCGGGCAGCCTCCGTGAACAAAAAATTGGCCACGGGCAGAGCCGCGCCCAAAAATTAGCGCCCGAAGGTCGTGGTGCCAACACCCCCCAGCGGAAAAATGGCCAAAAAACGTGTGGGCTATAGCCTTGGTGGGGGGCGTGGGCGAAGTTCGTCCGCCGGACTCGGAATGGAACGAGACTTTGCGGGCGGCCTCCGTGTGCCAAAAATAGGCCACGGGCACAGACACGCCAAAAAATTAGCGCCCGAAGGTCGGGGTGCCAAAACCCCCCGCCGGAAAAATGGCAAAAAAACGAGTGGGCTATAGCCTTGGAGGGGGCGTGGGCGAAGTTCGTCCGCCGGACTCGGAATGGCCCGAGACTTTACGGACGGCCCCTGTGTGCCAAAAATAGGCCATTGGTACAGCCGCGCCCAAAAATTAGCACCCGAAGGTCGGGGTGCCAAAACCCCTCAGCGGAAAAATTGCCAAAAAACGGGTGGGCTATAGCCTTGGTGGGGGGCGTGGGCGAAGTTCGTCCTCCGGACTCAGAATGGCCCGAGATTTTGGGGGCAGCCTCCGTGTGCCAAAAATAGGCCACGGGCACAGCCGCGCCCAAAAATTAATGCCCGAAGATCGGGATGCCAAAACCCCGAGCGGAAAATGGCCAAAAACAGGTGGGCTATAGCCTTGTGGGGGCGTGGCGAAGTTCGTCCGGACTCGGAATGGCCCGAGACTTTGCGGGCGGCCTCCGTGTGCCAAACATAAGCCACGGGCACAGGCGCTCCAAAAAATTAGCCCCCGAAGGTCGGGGTACCTAAACCCACCAGCGGAATAATGGCCAAAAAATGGGTGGGCTATAGCCTTGGTGGGGCGTGGCGGTTCGTCCTCCGGAATCAGAATGACCCGAGACTTTTCGGGCGGCCTCCGTGTGCCAAAAATAGGCCACGGGCAGAGCCGATCCAAAAAATTAGCTCACGAAGGTCGGGGTGCCAAAACCCACCAGAGGAAAAATTTCCAAAATACGTTTTGGCAATAGCCTTGGTTGGTGTCGTTGGCGATTTTCGTCCGGCGGTCTCGGAATGTCTCGAGACTTTGCAGGTGGCCTCCGTGTGCCAACAATAGGCCACGGCACAGACGCGCCTAAAAATTAGCGCCCGAAGGTCGGGTGCCAAAACCCACCAGCGGAATAATGGCCAAAAACGGGTGGGCTATAGACTTTGTGGGGGCGTGGCGGTTCGTCCGCCGGACTCGAAATGGCTCGCGACTTTGTAGGTGGCCTCCGTGTGCCAAAAATAGGCCACGGGCACAGCCGCACCCAAAAATTAGCGCTCGAATGTCGGGGTGCCAAAACCCCCCAGCGGAAAAATGGCCAAAATACGGGTGGGCTATAGCCTTGGTTGGGGCGTGGCGGTTCTTCCTCAGGACTCTGAATGGTCCGAGACTTTGCGGGCGGCCTCCGTGAGCCATAAATTGGTCACGTGCAGTGCCGCGAAAAAAAATTAGCGCCCGAAGGTCGTGGTGCCAAAACCCACCAGCGAAAAAATGGCCAAAAAACGGGTGGGCTATAGCCTTGGTGGGGGGCGTGGGCGAAGTTCGTCCTCCGGAATCAGAATGGCCCGAGACTTTGCGAGCGGCCTCCGTGAGCCAAAAATTGGCCACGGGCAGAGCCGCGCCCAAAAATTAGCGCCCGAAGGTCGGGGTGCCAAAACCCCAGCGGAAAATGGCCAGAAAGGTGGGCTATAGCCTTGGTGGGGGGCGCGGGCGAAGTTCCTCCGCAGGACTCGTAATGGCCCGAGACTTTGCTGGCGGCCTCCGTGTGCCAAAAATAGGCCACGGGCACAGCCGCACCCAAAAATTAGCGCTCAAAGGTCGGGGTGCCAAAACCCACCAGCGGAAAAATGGCCAAAAAACGGGTGGGCTATAGCCTTGGTGGGGGGCGTGGGCGAAGTTCGTCCGCCGGACTCAGAATGGCCCGAGACTTTGCGGGCGGTCTCTGTGAGCCAAAAATTGGCCACGGGCAGAGCCGCGCCCAAAAATTAGCGCCGAAGGTCAGGGTGCCAAAACCTCCCAGCGGAAAAATGGCCAAAAAACGTGTGGGCTATAGCCTTGGTGGGGGGCGTGGGCGAAGTTCGTCCGCCGGCCTCGGAATGGCCCGAGACTTTGCGGACGGCCTCGGTGTGCCAAAAATAGGCCACGGGTACAGCCGCGCCCAAAAATTAGCATCCGAAGGTCGGGGTGCTAAAACCCCCCAGCGGAAAAATGGCCAAAAAACGTGTGGGCTATAGCCTTGGTGGGGGGCGTGGGCGAAGTTCGTCCGCCGGACTCGGAATGGTCGGAGATTTTGGGGGCAGCCTCCGTGTGCCAAAAATAGGCCATGGGCACAGCCGCGCCCAAAAATTAACGCCCGAAGGTCGGGGTGCCAAAACCACCCAGCGGAAAAATGGCCAAAAAACGTGTGGGCTATAGCCTTGGTGGGGGGCGTGGGCGAAGTTCGTCCGCCGGACTCGGAATTGCCCGAGACTTTGCGGTCGGTCTCCGTGTGCCAAAAATAGGCCACGGGCACAGACTCGCCCAAAAATTAGCGCCCGAAGGTCGGGGTGCCAAAACCCCCCAGCGGAAAAATGGCCAAAAAACGTGTGGGCTATAGCCTTGGTGGGGGGCGTGGGCGAAGTTCGTCCGCCGGACTCGGAATGGCCCGAGACTTTGCGGGCGGTCTCCGTGTGCCAAAAATAGGCCACGGGCACAGACGCGCCCAAAAATTAGCGCCCGAAGGTCGGGGTGCCAAAACCCACCAGCGGAAAAATGGCCAAAAAACGGGTGGGCTATAGCCTTGGTGGGGGGCGTGGGCGAAGTTCGTCCTCCAGAATCAAAATGGCCCGAGACTTTGCAGGCGGCCTCCGTGAGCCAAAAATTAGTCACGGGCAGTGCCGTGCCCAAAAATTAGCGCCCGAAGGTCGGGGTGCCAAAACCCCCCAGCGGAAAAATGGCCAAAAAACGTGTGGGCTATAGCCTTGGTGGGGGCGTGGCGGTTCGTCCGCGGACTCGGAATGGGCCGAGACTTTGCGGGCGGTCTCCGTGTGCCAAAAATAGGCCACGGGCACAGATGCGCCCAAAAATTAGCGCCCGAAGGTCGGGGTGCCAAAACCACCCAGCGGAAAAATGGCCAAAAAACGTGTGGGCTATAGCCTTGGTGGGGGGCGTGGGCGAAGTTCTTCCTCCGGACTCGGAATGGCACGAGACTTTGCGGGCGGCCTCCGTGAGCCAAAAATTGGTCACGTGCAGTGCCGCACCCAAAAATTAGTGCCCGAAGGTCGGGGTACCAAAACCCCCCACCGGAAAAATGACCAAAAAACGTGTGGGCTATAGCCTTGGTGGGGGGCGTGGGCGAAGTTCGTCCGCCGGACTCGGAATGGCCCGAGACTTTGCGGGCGGCCTCCGTGTGCCAAAAATAAGCCACGGGCACAGGCGCTCCAAAAAATTAGCCCCCGAAGGTCGGGGTGCCAAAACCCACCAGCGGAAAAATGGCCAAAAAATGGGTGGGCTATAGCCTTGGTGGGGGGCGTGGGCGAAGTTCGTCCTTCGGAATCTGAATGGCCCGAGACTTTGCGGGCGGCCTCCGTGAGCCAAAAATAGGCCACGGGCAGAGCCGCGCCCAAAAATTAGCGCCCGAAGGTCGGGGTGCCAAAACCCCCCAGCGGAAAAATTGCCAAAAAACGTGTGGGCTATAGCCTTGGTGGGGGGCGTGGGTGTAGTTCGTCCGCCGGACTCGGAATGGCTCGAGACTTTGTAGGTGGCCTCCGTGTGCCAACAATAGGCCATGGGCACAGACGCGCCCAAAAATTAGCGCCCGAAGGTCGGGGTGCCAAAACCCACCAGCGGAATAATGGCCAAAAAACGGGTGGGCTATAGCCTATGTGGTGGGCGTGGGCGTAGTTCGTCCGCCGGTCTCGATTTGGCTCGCGTCTTTGTAGGTGGCGTCCGTGTGCCAAAAATAGGCCACGGGCACAGCCGCACCCAAAAATTAGCTCAAGGTCGGGTGCCAAAACCCCCACCGAAAAAATGGCCAAACAACGGGTGGGCTATAGCCGTGGTTGGGGGCGTGGGCGAAGTTCTTCCTCAGGACTCAGAATAGCCCGAGACTTTGCGGGCGGTCTCCGTGAGCCAAAAATTGGCCACGGGCAGAGCCGCACCCAAAAATTAGCACCCGAAGGTCGGGGTGCTAAAACCCCCCAGCGGAAAAATGGCCAAAAAACGTGTGGGCTATAGCCTTGGTGGGGGCGTGGCGAGTCGTCCCGGACTCGAAATGGCCCGAGACTTTGCGGACGGCCTCGGTGTGCCAAAAATAGGCCACGGGTACAGCCGCGCCCAAAAATTAGCATCCGAAGGTCGGGGTGCTAAAACCCCCCAGCGGAAAAATGGCCAAAAAACGTGTGGGCTATAGCCTTGGTGGGGGGCGTGGGCGAAGTTCGTCCGCCGGACTCGGAATGGTCGGAGATTTTGGGGGCAGCCTCCGTGTGCCAAAAATAGGCCATGGGCACAGCCGCGCCCAAAAATTAACGCCCGAAGGTCGGGGTGCCAAAACCACCCAGCGGAAAAATGGCCAAAAAACGTGTGGGCTATAGCCTTGGTGGGGGGCGTGGGCGAAGTTCGTCCGCCGGACTCGGAATTGCCCGAGACTTTGCGGGCGGTCTCCGTGTGCCAAAAATAGGCCACGGGCACAGACTCGCCCAAAAATTAGCGCCCGAAGGTCGGGGTGCCAAAACCACCCAGCGGAAAAATGGCCAAAAAACGTGTGGGCTATAGCCTTGGTGGGGGGCGTGGGCGAAGTTCGTCCGCCGGACTCGGAATGGCCCGAGACTTTGCGGGCGGTCTCCGTGTGCCAAAAATAGGCCACGGGCACAGACGCGCCCAAAAATTAGCGCCCGAAGGTCGGGGTGCCAAAACCCACCAGCGGAAAAATGGCCAAAAAACGGGTGGGCTATAGCCTTGGTGGGGGGCGTGGGCGAAGTTCGTCCTCCAGAATCAAAATGGCCCGAGACTTTGCAGGCGGCCTCCGTGAGCCAAAAATTAGTCACGGGCAGTGCCGTGCCCAAAAATTAGCGCCCGAAGGTCGGGGTGCCAAAACCCCCCAGCGGAAAAATGGCCAAAAAACGTGTGGGCTATAGCCTTGGTGGGGGGCGTGGGCGAAGTTCGTCCGCCGGACTCGGAATGGGCCGAGACTTTGCGGGCGGTCTCCGTGTGCCAAAAATAGGCCACGGGCACAGATGCGCCCAAAAATTAGCGCCCGAAGGTCGGGGTGCCAAAACCACCCAGCGGAAAAATGGCCAAAAAACGTGTGGGCTATAGCCTTGGTGGGGGGCGTGGGCGAAGTTCTTCCTCCGGACTCGGAATGGCACGAGACTTTGCGGGCGGCCTCCGTGAGCCAAAAATTGGTCACGTGCAGTGCCGCACCCAAAAATTAGTGCCCGAAGGTCGGGGTACCAAAACCCCCCACCGGAAAAATGACCAAAAAACGTGTGGGCTATAGCCTTGGTGGGGGGCGTGGGCGAAGTTCGTCCGGACTCGGAATGGCCCGAGACTTTGCGGGCGGCCTCCGTGTGCCAAAAATAAGCCACGGGCACAGGCGCTCCAAAAAATTAGCCCCCGAAGGTCGGGGTGCCAAAACCCACCAGCGGAAAAATGGCCAAAAAATGGGTGGGCTATAGCCTTGGTGGGGGGCGTGGGCGAAGTTCGTCCTTCGGAATCTGAATGGCCCGAGAATTTGAGGGCGGCCTCCGTGAGCCAAAAATAGTCCACGGGCAGAGCCGCGCCCAAAAATTAGAGCCCGAAGGTCAGTGCCAAAACCCCAGCGGAAAAATTGCCAAAAACGTGTGGGCTATAGCCTTGGTGGGGCGTGGTGTAGTTCGTCCACGGACTCGGAATGGCTCGAGACTTTGTAGGTGGCCTCCGTGTGCCAACACAGGCCATGGGCACAGACGCGCCCAAAAATTAGCGCCCGAAGGTCGGGGTGCCAAAACCCACCAGCGGAATAATGGCCAAAAACGGGTGGGCTATAGCCTATGTGGGGTGGAGAAGTTCGTCCGCCGGACTCGAAATGGCTCGCGACTTTGTAGGTGGCGTCCGTGTGCCAAAAATAGGCCACGGGCACAGCCACACCCAAAAATTAGCGCTCGAAGGTCGGGGTGCCAAAACCCCCCAGCGGAAAAATGGCCAAAATACGGGTGGGCTATAGCCTTGGTTGGGGGCGTGGGCGAAGTTCTTCCTCAGGACTCAGAATAGCCCGAGACTTTGCGGGCGGTCTCCGTGAGCCAAAAATTGGCCACGGGCAGAGCCGCACCCAAAAATTAGCACCCGAAGGTCGGGGTGCTAAAACCCACCAGCGGAAAAATGGCCAAAAAACGGGTGGGCTATAGCCTTGGTGGGGGGCGTGCGCGAAGTTCGTCCTCCGGAATCAGAATGGCCCGAGACTTTGCGGGCGGTCTCCGTGAGCCAAAAATTGGCCACGGGCAGAGCCGCACCCAAAAATTAGTGCCCGAAGGTCGGTGTGCCAAAACCCCCCAGCGGAAAAATGGCCAAAAAACGTGTGGGCTATAGCCTTGGTGGGGGGCGTGGGCGAAGCTCGTCCGCCGGACTCGGAATGGCCCGAGACTTTGCGGACGGCCTCTGTGTGCCAAAAATAGGCCACGGGTACAGCCGCACCCAAAAATTAGCTTCCGAAGGTCGGGGTGCTAAAACCCCCCAGCGGAAAAATTGCCAAAAAACGGGTGGGCTATAGCCTTGGTGGGGGGCGTGGGCGAAGTTCGTCCTCCGGACTCAGAATGGCCCGAGATTTTGGGGGCAGCCTCCGTGTGCCAAAAATAGGCCACGGGCACAGCCGCGCCCAAAAATTAACGCCCGAAGGTCGGGGTGCCAAAACCACCCAGCGGAAAAATGGCCAAAAAACGTGTGGGCTATAGCCTTGGTGGGGGGCGTGGGCGAAGTTCGTCCGCCGGACTCGGAATGGCCCGAGACTTTGCGGGCGGTCTCCGTGTGCCAAAAATAGGCCACGGGCACAGACGCGCCCAAAAATTAGCGCCCGAAGGTCGGGGTGCCAAAACCCCCCAGCGGAAAAATGGCCAAAAAACGTGTGGGCTATAGCCTTGGTGGGGGGCGTGGGCGAAGTTCTTCCTCCGGACTCGGAATGGCACGATACTTTGCGGGCGGCCTCCGTGAGCCAAAAATTGGTCACGCGCAGTGCCGCGCCCAAAAATTAGTGCCCGAAGGTCGGGGTACCAAAACCCCCCAGCGGAAAAATGACCAAAAAACGTGTGGGCTATAGCCTTGGTGGGGGGCGTGGGCGAAGTTCGTCCGCCGGACTCGGAATGGCCCGAGACTTTGCGGGCGGTCTCCGTATGCCAAAAATAGGCCACGGGCACAGACGCGCCCAAAAATTAGCGCCCGAAGGTCGGGGTGCCAAAACCCACCAGCGGAAAAATGGCCAAAAAACGGGTGGGCTATAGCCTTGGTGGGGGGCGTGGGCGAAGTTCGTCCTGTGGACTCAGAATGGCCCGCGACTTTGCGGGCAGCCTCCGTTTGCCAAAAATTGGTCACGTGCATAGCCGCACCTGAAAATTAGCGCCCGAAGGAAGGGGTGCCAAAACCCCCCAGCGGAAAAATGGCCAAAAAACGTGTGGGCTATAGCCTTGGTGGGAGGCGTGGGCGAAGTTCGTCCGTCGGACTCGGAATGGCCCGAGACTTTGCGGGCGGTCTCCGTGCGCCAAAAATAGGCCACGGGCACAGACGTGCCCAAAAATTAGCGCCCGAAGGTCGGAGTGCCAAAACCCACCAGCGGAGAAATGGCCAAAAAACGGGTGGGCTATAGCCTTGGTGCGGGGCGTGGGCGAAGTTCGTCCTCCGGACTCAGAATGGCCCGAGACTTTGCGGGCGGTCTCCGTGGGCCAAAAATTGGGCACGTGCAGTGCCGGGCCCAAAAATTAGCGCCCGAAGGTCGGGGTGCCAAAACCCCCCAGCGGAAAAATGGCCAAAAAACGTGTGGGCTATAGCCTTGGTGGGCGTGGCGAGTTCGTCCGGACTCGAATGGCACGTGATGTTTGCGGGCGGCCTCCATGTACCAAACATTGGTCACGCGCAGTGCCAAAAATTAGCGCCCGATGGTCGGGGTGCCAAAACCCCAGCGGAAAAATGGCCAAAAAATGTGTGGGCTATTGCCTTGGTGGGGGGCGTGGCGAAGTTCTTCCGCTGGACTCGGAATGGCACGAGACTTATGGCGGCCTCCGTGTGCCAAACATTGGTCACGCGCAGTGCCGCGCCCAAAAATTAGCGCCCGATGGTCGGGGTGCCAAAACCCCCCAGCGGAAAAATGGCCAAAAGACGGGTGGGCTATAGCCTTGGTGGGGGGCGTGGGCGAAGTTCGTCCTCCAGAATCAGAATGGCCCGAGACTTTGCGGGCGGCCTCCGTGAGCCAAAAATTGGCCACGGGCCGAGCCGCGCCCAAAAATTAGCACCCAAAGGTCGGGGTGCCAAAACCCCCCAGCGGAAAAATGGCCAAAAAACGTGAGGGCTATAGCCTTGGTGGGGGCGTGGCTAAGTTCGTCTGTGGACTCAGAATGGCCGGAGACTTTGCGGGCGGCCTCCGTTTGCCAAAAATTGGTCACGCGCATAGCCGCACCTGAAAATTAGCGCCCCAAGGTAGGGGTGCCAAAACCCCCCAGCGGAAAAATGGCCAAAAAACGTGTGGGCTATAGCCTTGGGGGGGGGGCGTGGGCGATGGTCGTCCGCCGGACTCGGAAGGGCCGAGACTTCGCGGGCGGTCTCCGTGTGCCAAAATAGGCCACGGGCACAGACGCGCCAAAAAATTAGCGCCCGAAGGTCGGGCTGCCAAAACCCACCAGCGGAAAAATGGCCAAAAAACGGGTGGGCTATAGCCTTGGTGGGGGGCGTGGGCGAAGTTCGTCCTCCTGAAGAATGAAGGCGCGAGACTTTAGGGGCAGCCTCCGTGTGCCAAAAATTGGTCACGGGCATAGCCGAGCCTTAAAATTAGCGCCCGAAGGTCGGGCTGCCAAAACCCCCAGCGGAAAATGGCCAAAAACGTGAGGGCTATAGCCTTGGTAGGGCGTGGCGGTTCGTCCTCCGGACTCAGAATGGCCCGAGACTTTGTGGGCGGCCTCCGTGTGCAAAAACTTTGTCACGAACATAGCCGCGGACATTATTTATCTACCGTTGGTCGGGGTTCCAAAACCCCCCGGCGGAAAAATGGCCAAAATACGGGTGGGCTATAGCCTTGGTGGGGCGTGGCGAAGTTCTTCCTCCGGACTCAGAATTGCCCGAGACTTTGCGGCGGCCTCCGTGAGCCAAAAATTGGTCACGTGCAGTGCCGTGCCCAAAAACTAGCGTCCAAGGTCGGGTGCCAAAACCCCAGCGGAAAAATGGCCAAAAGCGGGTGGGCTATAGCCTTGGTGGGGGACGGGCGAAGTTCGTTCTCCGGAATCAGAATGGCCCGAGACTTTGCGGGCGGCCTCCGTGAGCCAAAAATTGGCCATGGGCAGAGCCGCGCCCAAAAATTAGTGCCCGAAGGTCGGGATGCCAAAACCCCCCAGCGGAAAAATGGCCAAAAAACGTGAGGGCAAAAGCCTAGGTGGGGCGTGGCAAGTTCTTCCTCCGGGCCTGAATGGCCCGAGACTTTGCATGCGGCCTCCGTGTGCCAAAAATTGGTCACGCACATAGCCGCGCCCAAAAATTAGCGACCGAAGGTCGGGGTGCCAAAACCCCCCGGCGGAAAAATGGCCAAAATACGGGTGGGCTATAGCCTTGGTGGGGGGCGTGGGCGAAGTTCTTCCTCCGGACTCAGAATTGCCCGAGACTTTGTGAGCGGCCTCCGTGAGCCAAAAATTGGTCACGGGCAGTGCCGCGCCCAAAAAATTAGCGCCCGAAGGTCGGGGTGCCAAAACCCCCCAGCGGAAAAATGGCCAAAAAACGAGTGGGCTATAGCCTTGGAGGGGGGCGTGGGCGAAGTTCGTCTGCCGGACTCGGAATGGCCCGAGACTTTGCGGACGGCCTCCGTGTGCCCAAAATAGGCCACGGGCACAGCCGCGCCCAAAAATTAGCACCCGAAAGTCGGGGTGCCAAAACCCCCCAGCGGAAAAATTGCCAAAAAATGGGTGGGCTATAGCCTTGGTGGGGGGCGTGGGCGAAGTTCGTCCTCCGGACTCAGAATGGCCCTAGACTTTGGGGGCAGCCTCCGTGTGCCAAAAATAGGCCACGGGCAGAGCCGCCAAAAATTAACGCCCGAAGGTCGGGGTGCCAAAACCCACCAGCGGAAAATGGCCAAAAACGGGTGGGCTATAGCCTTGGTGGGGCGGGGCGAAGTTCGTCCTCCAGAATCAAAATGGCCCGAGACTTTGCAGGCGGCCTCCGTGTGCCAAAATTGGTCACTCGCATAGCCGCGCCAAAATTAGCGCCCGAAGGTCGGGTTGCAAAAACCCCAGCGGAAAAATGGCCAAAAAACGTGAGGGCTATAGCCTTGGTAGGGGGCGTGGGCGAAGTTCGTCCTCCGGACTCAGAATGGCCCGAGACTTTGCTGGCGGCCTCCATGTGCCAAAAATTGGTCACGCACATAAAAATTAGCGAAGGTCGGCGTACAAAACCCGCGGAAAAATGGCCAAAATACGGGTGGGCTATAGCCTTGGTGGGGGGCGTGGGCGAAGTTCGTCCTCCGGAATCAAAATGGCCCGAGACTTTGCAGGCGGCCTCCGTGTGCCAAAAATTGGTCACTCGCATAGCCGCGCCCAAAAATTAGCGCCCAAAGGTCGGGTTGCCAAAACCCCCAGCGGAAAAATGGCCAAAAAACGTGAGGGCTATAGCCTTGGTAGGGGGCGTGGGCGAAGTTCGTCCTCCGGACTCAGAATGGCCCGAGACTTTGCGGGCGGCCTCCGTGTGCCAAAAATTGGTCACGCACATAGTCGCGCCCAAAAATTAGCGACCGAAGGTCGGGGTGCCAAAACCCCCCGGCGGAAAAATGGCCAAAATACGGGTGGGCTATAGCCTTGGTGGGGGGCGTGGGCGAAGTTCTTCCTCCGGACTCAGAATTGCCCGAGACTTTGTGAGCGGCCTCCGTGAGCCAAAAATTGGTCACGGGCAGTGCCGCGCCCAAAAATTAGCGTCCGAAGGTCGGGGTGCCAAAACCCCCCAGCGGAAAAATGGCCAAAAAACGGGTGGGCTATAGCCTTGGTGGGGGGCGTGGGCGAAGTTCGTCCTCCGGAATCAGAATGGCCCGAGACTTTGCGGGCGGCCTCCGTGAGCCAAAAATTGGCCACGGGCAGAGCCGCGCCCAAAAATTAGCGCCCGAAGGTCGGGGTGCCAAAACCCCCGAGCGGAAAAATGGCCAAAAAACGGGTGGGCTATAGCCTTTGTGGGGGGCGTGGGCGAAGTTCGTCCGCCGGACTCGGAATGGCCCGAGAATTTGCAGGCGGCCTCCGTGAGCCAAAAATTGGTCACGGGCAGTGCCGCGCCCAAAAATTAGCGTCCGAAGGTCGGGGTGCCAAAACCCCCCAGCGGAAAAATGGCCAAAAAACGTGAGGGCTATAGCCTTGGTGGGGGGCGTGGGCGAAGTTCGTCCTCCGGGCTCAGAATGGACCGAGACTTTGCGGGCGGACTCCGTGAGCCGTGGCCACGGCGCAGACGCGCCTAAAATTAGCGCCCGAAGGTCGGGGTGCCAAAACCCACCAGCGGAAAAATGGCCAAAAAACGGGTGGGCTATAGCCTTGGTGGGGGGCGTGGGCGAAGTTCGTCCTCCAGAATCAAAATGGCCCGAGACTTTGCGGGCGGCCTCCGTGTGCCAAAAATTGGTCACTCACATAGCCGAGCCTAAAATTAGCGCCCGAAGGTCGGGCTGCCAAAACCCCCAGCGGAAAAATGGCCAAAAAACGTGAGGGCTATAGCCTTGGTAGGGGGCGTGGGCGAAGTTCGTCCTCCGGACTCAGAATGGCCCGAGACTTTGTGGGCGGCCTCCGTGTGCCAAAAATTGGTCACGCACATAGCCGCGCCCAAAAATTAGCGACCGAAGGTCGGGGTGCCAAAACCCCCCGGCGGAAAAATGGCCAAAATACGGGTGGGCTATAGCCTTGGTGGGGGGCGTGGGCGAAGTTCTTCCTCCGGACTCAGAATTGCCCGAGACTTTGCGAGCGGCCTCCGTGAGCCAAAAATTGGTCACGTGCAGTGCCGTGCCCAAAAACTAGCGTCCGAAGGTCGGGGTGCCAAAACCCCCCAGCGGAAAAATGGCCAAAAAACGGGTGGGCTATAGCCTTGGTGGGGGACGTGGGCGAAGTTCGTTCTCCGGAATCAGAATGGCCCGAGACTTTGCGGGCGGCCTCCGTGAGCCAAAAATTGGCCATGGGCAGAGCCGCGCCCAAAAATTAGTGCCCGAAGGTCGGGATGCCAAAACCCCCCAGCGGAAAAATGGCCAAAAAACGTGAGGGCTATAGCCTTGGTGGGGGGCGTGGGCAAAGTTCGTCCTCCGGGCTCAGAATGGCCCGAGACTTTGCAGGCGGCCTCCGTGTGCCAAAAATTGGTCATGCACATAGCCGCGCCCAAAAATTAGCGACCGAAGGTCGGGGTGCCAAAACCCCCCGGCGGAAAAATGGCCAAAATACGGGTGGGCTATAGCCTTGGTGGGGGGCGTGGGCGAAGTTCTTCCTCCGGACTCAGAATTGCCCGAGACTTTGTGAGCGGCCTCCGTGAGCCAAAAATTGGTCACGGGCAGTGCCGCACCCAAAAAATTAGCGCCCGAAGGTCGGGGTGCCAAAACCCCCCAGCGGAAAAATGGCCAAAAAACGAGTGGGCTATAGCCTTGGAGGGGGGCGTGGGCGAAGTTCGTCTGCCGGACTCGGAATGGCCCGAGACTTTGCGGACGGCCTCCGTGTGCCCAAAATAGGCCACGGGCACAGCCGCGCCCAAAAATTAGCACCCGAAAGTCGGGGTGCCAAAACCCCCCAGCGGAAAAATTGCCAAAAAATGGGTGGGCTATAGCCTTGGTGGGGGGCGTGGGCGAAGTTCGTCCTCCGGACTCAGAATGGCCCTAGACTTTGGGGGCAGCCTCCGTGTGCCAAAAATAGGCCACGGGCAGAGCCGCGCCCAAAAATTAACGCCCGAAGGTCGGGGTGCCAAAACCCACCAGCGGAAAAATGGCCAAAAAACGGGTGGGCTATAGCCTTGGTGGGGGGCGTGGGCGAAGTTCGTCCTCCAGAATCAAAATGGCCCGAGACTTTGCAGGCGGCCTCCGTGTGCCAAAAATTGGTCACTCGCATAGCCGCGCCCAAAAATTAGCGCCCGAAGGTCGGGTTGCCAAAACCCCCAGCGGAAAAATGGCCAAAAAACGTGAGGGCTATAGCCTTGGTAGGGGGCGTGGGCGAAGTTCGTCCTCCGGACTCAGAATGGCCCGAGACTTTGCGGGCGGCCTCCGTGTGCCAAAAATTGGTCACGCACATAGCCGCGCCCAAAAATTAGCGACCGAAGGTCGGCGTGCCAAAACCCCCCGGCGGAAAAATGGCCAAAATACGGGTGGGCTATAGCCTTGGTGGGGGGCGTGGGCGAAGTTCGTCCTCCGGAATCAAAATGGCCCGAGACTTTGCAGGCGGCCTCCGTGTGCCAAAAATTGGTCACTCGCATAGCCGCGCCCAAAAATTAGCGCCCAAAGGTCGGGTTGCCAAAACCCCCAGCGGAAAAATGGCCAAAAAACGTGAGGGCTATAGCCTTGGTAGGGGGCGTGGGCGAAGTTCGTCCTCCGGACTAAGAATGGCCCGAGACTTTGCGGGCGGCCTCCGTGTGCCAAAAATTGGTCACGCACATAGTCGCGCCCAAAAATTAGCGACCAAAGGTCGGGGTGCCAAAACCCCCCGGCGGAAAAATGGCCAAAATACGGGTGGGCTATAGCCTTGGTGGGGGGCGTGGGCGAAGTTCTTCCTCCGGACTCAGAATTGCCCGAGACTTTGTGAGCGGCCTCCGTGAGCCAAAAATTGGTCACGGGCAGTGCCGCGCCCAAAAATTAGCGTCCGAAGGTCGGGGTGCCAAAACCCCTCAGCGGAAAAATGGCCAAAAAACGGGTGGGCTATAGCCTTGGGGGCGTGGGCGAAGTTCGTCCTCCGGAATCAGAATGGCCCGAGACTTTGCGGGCGTCCTCCGTGAGCCAAAAATTGGCCACGGGCAGAGCCGCGCCCAAAAATTAGCGCCCGAAGGTCGGGATGCCAAAACCCCCGAGCGGAAAAATGGCCAAAAAACGGGTGGGCTATAGCCTTTGTGGGGGGCGTGGGCGAAGTTCGTCCGCCGGACTCGGAATGGCCCGAGAATTTGCAGGCGGCCTCCGTGAGCCAAAAATTGGTCACGGGCAGTGCCGCGCCCAAAAATTAGCGTCCGAAGGTCGGGGTGCCAAAACCCCCCAGCGGAAAAATGGCCAAAAAACGTGAGGGCTATAGCCTTGGTGGGGGGCGTGGGCGAAGTTCGTCCTCCGGGCTCAGAATGGACCGAGACTTTGCGGGCGGTCTCCGTGAGCCCACGGCGCAGACGCGCCTTAAAAATTAGCGCCCGAAGGTCGGGGTGCCAAAACCCACCAGCGGAAAAATGGCCAAAAACGGGTGGGCTATAGCCTTGGTGGGCGTGGCGAAGTTCGTCCTCCAGAATCAAATGGCCCGAGACTTTGGGCGGCCTCCGTGTGCCAAAAATTGGTCACTCGCATAGCCGCGCCCAAAAATTAGCGCCCGAAGGTCAGGTAGCCAAAACCCCCAGCGGAAAAATGGCCAAAAAACGTGAGGGCTATAGCCTTGGTAGGGGACGTGGGCGAAGTTCGTCCTCCGGACTCAGAATGGCCCGAGACTTTGCGGGCGGCCTCCGTGTGCAAAATTGGTCACGCACATAGCGCCTTAAAAATTAGCGATCAAGGTCGGGTTGCCAAAACCCCCAGCGGAAAAATGGCCAAAATACGGGAGGGCATTAGCCTTGGTGGGGGGCGTGGGCGAAGTTCGTCCTCCGGAATCAGAATGGCCCGAGACTTTGCGGGCGGCCTCCGTGAGCTAAAAATTGGCCACGGGCAGAGCCGCGCCCAAAAATTAGCGCCCGAAGGTCGGGATGCCAAAACCCCCCAGCGGAAAATGGCCAAAAACGGTGGGCTATAGCCTGGTGGGGGGCGTGGGCGAAGTTTGTCCTCCAGAATCAAAATGGCCCGAGACTTCGGCGGCCTCCGTGTGCCAAAAATTGGTCACTCGTGATAGCCGCGCCTAAAAATTAGCGCCCAAGGTCGGGTTGCCAAAACCCCAGCGGAAAATGGCCAAAAACGTGAGGGCTATAGCCTGGTGGCGTGGCGAAGTTCGTCCTCCGACTCGAATGGCCCGAGACTTTGCGGGCGGCCTCCGTAAAAATTGGTCACGCATAGCCGCGCCAAAAATTAGATCAAGGTCGGGTGCCAAAACCTCCCGGCGGAAAATGGCCAAAATACGGGTGGGCTATAGCCTTGGTGGGGGCGTGGCGAAGTTCGTCCTCCGAATCAGAATGGCCCGAGACTTTGCGGGCGGCTCCGTGAGCCAAAATTGGCCACGGCAGAGCCGCGCCCAAAAATTAGCGAAGGTCGGGATGCCAAAACCCCAGCGGAAAATGGCCAAAAACGGAGGGCAATAGCCTTGGTGGGGCGTGGGCGAAGTTCGTCCTCCGGCTCGAATGGCCCGAGACTTTGCGCGGCCTCCGTGTGCCAAAATTGGTCTCGCGATATCACACCTAAAAATTAGCGCCCAAGGTCGGGTACCAAAACCCCAGCGGAAAAATGGCCAAAAACGTGTGAGCTATAGCCTTGGTGGGGGCGTGGCGAAGTCGTCGCCCGCCCGGACTCGGATGGCCCGAGACTTTGCGGGCGGCCTCCGTGTGCCAAAATAGTCCACGGGCACAGCCCAAAAATTAGCACCCAAAGGTCGGGGTGCCAAAACCCACCAGCGGAAAAATGGCCAAAAAACGGGTGGGCTATAGCCTTGGTGGGGGGCGTGGGCGAAGTTCGTCCGCCGGACTCGGAATGGCACGAGACTTTGTGGGTGGCCTCCGTGTGCCAAAAATAGGCCACGGGCACAGCCGCACCCAAAAATTAGTGCTCGAAGGTCGGGGTGCCAAAACCCCCCAGCGGAAAAATAGCCAAAATACGGGTGGGCTATAGCCTTGGTGGGCGGCGTGGGCGAAGTTCTTCCTCCGGACTCAGAATGGCCCGAGACTTTGCGGGCGGCCTCCGTGAGCCAAAAATTGGTCACGGGCAGTGCCGCGCCAAAAAATTAGAACCCGAAGGTCGAGGTGCCAAAACCCCCCAGCGGAAAAATGGCCAAAAAACGTGTGGGTTATAGCCTTGGTGGGTGGCGTGGGCGAAGTTCGTCCGCCCGACTCGGAATCGCCCGAGACTTTGCGGGCGGTCTCCGTGTGCCAGAAATAGGCCACGGGCACAGACGCGCCAAAAATTTAGCTCCCGAAGGTCGGGGTGCCAAAACCCACCAGCGGAAAAATGGCCAAAAACGGGTGGGCTACAGCCTTGGTGGGGGGCGGCGAAGTTCGCCCTCCGAATCGAATGGCCCGAGACTTTGCAGGCGGCCTCCGTGAGCCAAAAATTGGCCACGGAAGAGCGCGCCCGAAAATTAAGCGGCAAGGTCGGGTGCCAAAACCCCCCAGCGGAAAAATCGCCAAAAAACGTGAGGGCTATATAGCCTTGGTGGGGGGCGTGGGCGAAGTTCGTCCTCCGGACTCAGAATGGCCCGAGACTTTGCGGGCGGCCTCCGTGTGCCAAAAATTGGTCACGCGCATAGCCGCGCCCAAAAATTAGCGCCCGAAGGTCGGGGTGCCAAAACCCCCCAGCGGAAAATGGCCAAAAAACGGGTGGGCTATAGCCTTGGTGGGGGGCGTGGGCGAAGTTCGTCCTCCGGAATAAGAATGGCCCGAGACTTTGCGGGCGGCCTCCGTGAGCCAAAAATTGGCCACGGGCAGAGCCGCGCCCAAAAATTAACGCCCGAAGGTCGGGGTGCCAAAACCCCCGAGCGGAAAAATGGCAAAAAAACGGGTGGGCTATAGCCTTGGTGGGGGGCGTGGGCGAAGTTCTTCCTCCGACTCAGAATGGCCCGAGACTTTGGCGGCGGTGCCAAAAATCGGCCACGGGCGCAGCCGCGCCCAAAAATTAGCGCCCGAAGGTCGGGATGCCAAAACCCCCGAGCGGAAAAATGGCCAAAACACGGGTGGGCTATAGCCTTTGTGGGGGGCGTGGGCGAAGTTCGTCCGCCGGACTCGGAATGGCCCGAGACTTTGCGGGCGGCCTCCGTGTCAAAATTTGGCCACACGGGCAGAGCCGCGCCCAAAAATAAGCGCCCAAGGTCGGGTGCCAAACCCCCATGGAAAATGGCCAAAAACGGGTGGGCTATAGCCTTGGTGGGGGCCTCCGTGTGCCAAAAATAGGCCACGGGCACAACAGCGCCAAAAATTAGCGCCCGAAGGTCGGGTGCAAAGACCCCAGCGGAAAAATGGCCAAAAACGCGTGGGCTATAGCCTTGGAGGGGGGCATGGGCGAAGTTCGTCTGCCGGACTTGAATGGCCCGAGACTTTGCGGCGGCCTCCATTTGCCAAAAATTGGTCACGACATAGCCGCCCAAAATTAGCGATCAAGGTCGGGTGCCAAAACCTGGAAAATGGCCAAAATACGGGTGGGCTATAGCCTTGTGGGGGCGTGGCGAAGTTCGTCCTCCGGAATCAGAATGGCCCGAGACTTTGCGGGCGGCCTCCGTGAGCCAAAAATTGGCCACGGGCAGAGCCGCGCCCAAAAATTAGCGCCCGAAGGTCGGGATTCCAAAACCCCCGAGCAGAAAAATGGCAAAAAAACGGGTGGGCTATAGCCTTGGTGGGGGGCGTGGGCGAAGTTCTTCCTCCGGACTCGGAATGGCCCGAGACTTTGCGGGCGGCCTCCGTGTGCCAAAAATAATCCACGGGCACAGCCGCGCCCAAAAATTAGCACCCAATGGTCGGGGTGCCAAAACCCACCAGCGGGAAAATGGCCAAAAAACGGGTGGGCTATAGCCTTGGTGGGGGGCGTGGGCGAAGTTCTTCCTCCGGACTCAGAATGGCCCGAGACTTTGCGGGCGGCCTCCGTGTGCCAAAAATAGGCCACGGGCACAGCCGCGCCCAAAAATTAGCGCCAAGGTCGGGATGCCAAAACCCCGAGCGGAAAATGGCCAAAAACGGGTGGGCTATAGCCTTTGTGGGGGCGTGGCGAAGTTCGTCCGGACTCGGAATGGCCCGAGACTTTGCGGGCGGCCTCCGTGTGCCAATTTGGCCACGGGCAGAGCCGCGCCCAAAATAAGCGCCCGGTCGGGTGCCAAAACCCCAGCGGAAAAATGGCCAAAAAACGGGTGGGCTATAGCCTTGGTGGGGGGCGTGGGCGAAGTTCGTCTGCCGGATTCGGAATGGCTCGAGACTTTGTGGGGGGCCTCCGTGTGCCAAAAATAGGCCACGGGCACAACAGCGCCCAAAAATTAGCGCCCGAAGGTCGGGGTGCAAAGACCCCCCAGCGGAAAAATGGCCAAAAAACGAGTGGGCTATAGCCTTGGAGGGGGGCATGGGCGAAGTTCGTCTGCCGGACTTGGAATGGCCCGAGACTTTGCGGGCGGCCTCCATTTGCCAAAAATTGGTCACGCGCATAGCCACGCCCAAAAATTAGCGCCCGAAGGTCGGGGTACCAAAACCCCCCAGCGGAAAAAATGGCCAAAAAACGGGTGGGCTATAGCCTTGGAGGGGGCGAAGTTCGACCCGGACACGGAATGGCCCGAGACTTTGCGGCCTCCGTGGGCCAAAAATTGGTCACGGACAGTGCCGCGCCCAAAAATTAGCGTCCGAAGGTCGGGGTGCCAAAACCCCCCAGCGGAAAGATGGCTAAAAACGGGTGGGCTATAGCCTTGGTGGGGGCGTGGCGAAGTTCTTCCTCCGGACTCAGAATGGCCCGAGACTTTTGCGGGCGGCCTCCGTGTGCCAAAATTGGTCACACGCATAGCCGCGCAAAAATTAGCGCCCGAAGGTCGGGTACCAAAACCCCAGCGGAAAAATGGCCAAAAACGTGTGAGCTATAGCCTTGTGGGGGCCGTGGGCGAAGTTCGTCTCCGGAATCAGAATGGCCCGAGACTTATGGCGGCCTCGTGAGCCAAAATTGGCCACGGGCAGAGCGCCCAAAAATTAGCGCCAAGGTCGGGATGCCAAAACCCCGAGCGGAAAAATGGCAAAAACGGGTGGGCTATAGCCTTGGTGGGGGCGTGGCGAGTTCTTCCTCCGGACTCGGAATGGCCCGAGACTTTGGCGGCTCCGTGTGCCAAAATAATCCACGGGCACAGCCGCGCCCAAAAATTAGCACCCAAAGGTCGGGGTGCCAAAACCCACCAGCGGAAAAATGGCCAAAAAACGGGTGGGCTATAGCCTTGGTGGGGGCGTAATAAGTTCGTGACTGGAATGGCTCGAGACTTTGTGGGTGGCCTCCGTACAAAAATAGGCCACGGGCACAGCCGCACCCAAAATTAGTGCTCAAGGTCGGGTGCCAAAACCCCAGCGGAAAAATAGCCAAAATGGGTGGGCTATAGCCTTGGTGCGGCGAAGTTCTTCCTCCGGACTCGAATGGCCCGAGACTTTTGCGGGCGGCCTCCGTGAGCTAAAAAATTGGTCACGGGCAGTGCCGCAACAAAAATTAGCACCCAAGGTCGGGGTGCCAAAACCCCAGCGGAAAAATGGCCAAAACGTGGGCTATAGCCTTGGTGGGTGGCGGGCGAAGTTCGTCCGCCCTGACTCTGGAATCGCCCGAGACTTATGGCGGTCTCCGTGGTGCCAAAAATAGGCCACGGGCACAGACGCGCCAAAAATTTAGCTCCCGAAAGTCGGGGTGCCAAAACCCACCAGCGGAAAAATGGCCAAAAAACGGGTGGGCTATAGCCTTGGTGGGGGGCGTGGGCGAAGTTCGTCCTCCGGACTCAGAATGGCCCGAGACTTTGCAGGCGGCCTCCGTGAGCCAAAAATTGGCCACGGGCAGAGCCGCGCCCAAAAATTAGCGGCCGAAGGTCGGGGTGCCAAAACCCCCCAGCGGAAAAATCGCCAAAAAACGTGAGGGCTATATAGCCTTGGTGGGGGGCGTGGGCGAAGTTCGTCCTCCGGACTCAGAATGGCCCGAGACTTTGCGGGCGGCCTCCGTGTGCCAAAAATTGGTCACGCGCATAGCCGAGCCCAAAAATTAGCGCCCGAAGGTCGGGGTGCCAAAACCCCCCAGCGGAAAAATGGCCAAAAAACGGGTGGGCTATAGCCTTGGTGGGGGCCGTGGGCGAAGTTCGTCCTCCGGAATAAGAATGGCCCGAGACTTTGCGGGCGGCCTCCGTGAGCCAAAAATTGGCCACGGGCAGAGCCGCGCCCAAAAATTAGCGCCCGAAGGTCGGGATGCCAAAACCCCCGAGCGGAAAAATGGCAAAAAAACGGGTGGGCTATAGCCTTGGTGGGGGGCGTGGGCGAAGTTCTTCCTCCGGACTCAGAATGGCCCGAGACTTTGCGGGCGGCCTCCGTGTGCCAAAAATAGGCCACGGGCACAGCCGCGCCCAAAAATTAGCGCCCGAAGGTCGGGATGCCAAAACCCCCGAGCGGAAAAATGGCCAAAAAACGGGTGGGCTATAGCCTTTGTGGGGGGCGTGGGCGAAGTTCGTCCGCCGGACTCGGAATGGCCCGAGACTTTGCGGGCGGCCTCCGTGTGCCAAAATTTGGCCACGGGCAGAGCCGCGCCCAAAAATAAGCGCCCGAAGGTCGGGGTGCCAAAACCCCCCAGCGGAAAAATGGCCAAAAAACGGGTGGGCTATAGCCTTGGTGGGGGGCGTGGGCGAAGTTCGTCTGCCGGACTCGGAATGGCTCGAGACTTTGTGGGGGGCCTCCGTGTGCCAAAAATAGGCCACGGGCACAACAGCGCCCAAAAATTAGCGCCCGAAGGTCGGGGTGCAAAGACCCCCCAGCGGAAAAATGGCCAAAAAACGAGTGGGCTATAGCCTTGGAGGGGGGCATGGGCGAAGTTCGTCTGCCGGACTTGGAATGGCCCGAGACTTTGCGGGCGGCCTCCATTTGCCAAAAATTGGTCACGCACATAGCCGCGCCCAAAAATTAGCGACCGAAGGTCGGGGTGCCAAAACCCCCCGGCGGAAAAATGGCCAAAATACGGGTGGGCTATAGCCTTGGTGGGGGGCGTGGGCGAAGTTCGTCCTCCGGAATCAGAATGGCCCGAGACTTTGCGGGCGGCCTCCGTGAGCCAAAAATTGGCCACGGGCAGAGCCGCGCCCAAAAATAAGCGCCCGAAGGTCGGGGTGCCAAAACCCCCCAGCGGAAAAATGGCCAAAAAACGGGTGGGCTATAGCCTTGGTGGGGGGCGTGGGCGAAGTTCGTCTGCCGGACTCGGAATGGCTCGAGACTTTGTGGGGGGCCTCCGTGTGCAAAAAATAGGCCACGGGCACAACAGCGCCCAAAAATTAGCACCCAAAGGTCGGGGTACCAAAACCCCCCAGCGGAAAAAATGGCCAAAAAACGGGTGGGCTATAGCCTTGGAGGGGGGCGTGGGCGAAGTTCGACCGCCGGACACGGAATGGCCCGAGACTTTGCGAGCGGCCTCCGTGAGCCAAAAATTGGTCACGGACAGTGCCGCGCCCAAAAATTAGCGTCCGAAGGTCGGGGTGCCAAAACCCCCCAGCGGAAAAATGGCCAAAAAACGGGTGGGCTATAGCCTTGGTGGGGGGCGTGGGCGAAGTTCTTCCTCCGGACTCAGAATGGCCCGAGACTTTGCGGGCGGCCTCCGTGTGCCAAAAATTGGTCACACGCATAGCCGCGCCCAAAAATTAGCGCCCGAAGGTCGGGGTACCAAAACCCCCCAGCGGAAAAATGGCCAAAAAACGTGTGAGCTATAGCCTTGGTGGGGGCCGTGGGCGAAGTTCGTCCCCCGGAATCAGAATGGCCCGAGACTTTGCGGGCGGCCTCCGTGAGCCAAAAATTGGCCACGGGCAGAGCCGCGCCCAAAAATTAGCGCCCGAAGGTCGGGATGCCAAAACCCCCGAGCGGAAAAATGGCAAAAAAACGGGTGGGCTATAGCCTTGGTGGGGGGCGTGGGCGAAGTTCTTCCTCCGGACTCGGAATGGCCCGAGACTTTGCGGGCGGCCTCCGTGTGCCAAAAATAATCCACGGGCACAGCCACGCCCAAAAATTAGCACCCAAAGGTCGGGGTGCCAAAACCCACCAGCGGAAAAATGGCCAAAAACGGGTGGGCTATAGCCTTGGTGGGGGCGGGCGAGTTCGTCCGCGGACTCGAATGGCTCGAGACTTTGCGGGTGGCCGCCGTGTTCCAAAATTAGGCCACGGCCACAGCCGCACCCAAATCTTTGGGCTCGAAGGTCGGGGTGCCAAAACCCCCCAGCGGAAAAATAGCCAAAATACGGGTGGGCTATAGCCTTGGTGGGCGGCGTGGGCGAAGTTCTTCCTCCGGACTCAGAATGGCCCGAGACTTTTGCGGGCGGCCTCCGTGAGCCAAAAATTGGTCACGGGCAGTGCCGCGAACAAAAATTAGCACCCGAAGGTCGGGGTGCCAAAACCCCCCAGCGGAAAAATGGCCAAAAAACGTGTGGGCTATAGCCTTGGTGGGTGGCGTGGGCGAAGTTCGTCCGCCCGACTCGGAATCGCCCGAGACTTTGCGGGCGGTCTCCGTGTGCCAAAAATAGGCCACGGGCACAGACGCGCCAAAAATTTAGCTCCCGAAAGTCGGGGTGCCAAAACCCACCAGCGGAAAAATGGCCAAAAACGGGTGGGCTATAGCCTTGGTGGGGGCGTGGCGAGTTCGTCCTCCGGAATCAGAATGGCCCGAGACTTTGCAGGCGGCCTCCGTGAGCCAAAAATTGGCCACAGGCAGAGCAGCCCAAAAATTAGCGGCCAAGGTCGGGGTGCCAAAACCCCAGCGGAAAATCGCCAAAAACGGAGGGCTATAGCCTTGAGTGGGGGCGCGGGCGAAGTTCGTCCTCCGGACTCAGAATGGCCCGAGACTTTGCGGGCGGCCTCCGTGTGCCAAAAATTGGTCACGCGCATAGCCGAGCCCAAAAATTAGCGCCCGAAGGTCGGGGTGCCAAAACCCCCCAGCGGAAAAATGGCCAAAAAACGGGTGGGCTATAGCCTTGGTGGGGGGCGTGGGCGAAGTTCGTCTGCCGGACTCGGAATGGCTCGAGACTTTGTGGGGGGCCTCCGTGTGCCAAAAATAGGCCACGGGCACAACAGCGCCCAAAAATTAGCGCCCGAAGGTCGGGGTGCAAAGACCCCCCAGCGGAAAAATGGCCAAAAAACGAGTGGGCTATAGCCTTGGACGGGGGCATGGGCGAAGTTCGTCTGCCGGACTTGGAATGGCCCGAGACTTTGCGGGCGGCCTCCGTTTGCCAAAAATTGGTCACGCGCATAGCCACGCCCTAAAATTAGCCCCCGAAGGTCGGGGTACGAAAACCCCACAGCGGAAAAAATGGCCAAAAAACGGGTGGGCTATAGCCTTGGAGGGGGGCGTGGGCGAAGTTCGACCGCCGGACACGGAATGGCCCGAGACTTTGCGGACAGCCTCCGTGTGCCCAAAATAGTCCACGGGCACAGCCGCGCCCAAAAATTAGCACCCAAAGGTCGGGGTGCCAAAACCCACCAGCGGAAAAATGGCAAAAAAACGAGTGGGCTATAGCCTTGGAGGGGGGCGTGGGCGAAGTTCGTCCGCCGGACTCGGAATGGCACGAGACTTTGCGGGCGGCCTCCGTGTGCCAAAAATAGGCCACGGGCACAGCCGCGCCCAAAAATTAGCACCCCAAGGTCGGGGTGCCAAAACCCACCAGCGGAAAATGACCAAAAAAGGGGTGGGCTATAGCCTTGGTAGGGCGTGGCGGTTCGTCCGGACTCGGAATGGCCCGAGACTTTGCGGGCGGCCTCCGTGTACCAAAAATAGTCCACGGTCACAGCCGCGCCCAAAAATTAGCACCCAAAGGTCGGGGTGCCAAAACCCACCAGCGGAAAATGACCAAAAAATGGGTGGGCTATAGCCTTGGTGGGGGGCGTGGGCGAAGTTCGTCCGCCGGACTCGGAATGGCCCGAGACTTTGCGGGCGGCCTCCGTGTGCCAAAAATAGGCCATGGGCACAGCCGCGCCCAAAAATTAGCGCCCGAAGGTCGGGGTGCCAAAACCCCCCAGCGGAAAAATGGCCAAAAAACGGGTGGGCTATAGCCTTGGTGGGGGTCGTGGGCGAAGTTCTTCCTCCGGACTCAGAATGGACCGAGACTTTGCGGGCGGCCTCCGTGAGCCAAAAATTGGTCACGGGCAGTGCCGCACCCAAAAATTAGCGTCCGAAGGTCGGGGTGCCAAAACCCCCCAGCGGAAAAATGGCCAAAAAACGGGTGGGCTAAAGCCTTGGTGGGGATCGTGGGCGAAGTTCGTCCTCCGGAATCAGAATGGCCCGAGACTTTGCGGGCGGCCTCCGTGAGCCAAAAATTGGCCACGGGCAGAGCTGCGCCCAAAAATTAGCGCCCGAAGGTCGGGATGCCAAAACCCCCCAGTGGAAAAAAAGCCAAAAAACGTGAGGGCTATAGCCTTGGTGGGGGGCGCGGGCGAAGTTCGTCCTCCGGGCTCAGAATGGCCCGAGACTTTGCGGGCAGCCTCCGTGTGATAAAAATTGGTCACGCGCATAGCCGCGCCGAAAAATTAGCGCCCGAAGGTCGGGGTACCAAAACCCCCCAGCGGAAAAATGGCCAAAAAACGTGTGAGCTATAGCCTTGGTGGGGGGCGTGGGCGAAGTTTGTCCGCCGGACTCGGAATGGCACGAGACTTTGCGGGCGGCCTCCGTGTGCCAAAAATAGGCCACGGGCACAGCCGCGCCCAAAAATTAGCACCCAAAGGTCGGGGTGCCAAAACCCACAAGCGGAAAAATGGCCAAAAAATGGGTGGGCTATAGCCTTGGTGGGGGGCGTGGGCGAAGTTCGACCGCCGGACTCGGAGTGGCTCGAGACTTTGTGGGTGGCCTCCGTGTGCCAAAAATAGGCCACGGGCACAGCCGCGCCCAAAAATTAGCGCCCGAAGGTCGGGGTGCCAAAACCCCCCAGCGGAAAAATGGCAAAAAAACGAGTGGGCTATAGCCTTGGAGGGGGGCGTGGGCGAAGTTCGTCTGCCGGACTCGGAATGGCCCGAGACTTTGCGGACGGCCTGCGTGTGCCAAAAATTGGTCACGCGCATAGCCGCACCCAAAAATTAGCGACCGAAGGTCGGGGTGCCAAAACCCCCCAGCGGAAAAATGGCCAAAATACGGGTGGGCTATAGCCTTGGTGGGGGGCGTGGGCGAAGTTCTTCCTCCGGACTCAGAATGGCCCGAGACTTTGCGGGCGGCCTCCGTGAGTCAAAAATTTGTCACGGGCAGTGCCGCGCCCAAAAATTAGCGTCCGAAGGTCGGGGTGCCAAAACCCCCCAGCGGAAAAATGGCCAAAAAATGGGTGGGCTATAGCCTTGGTGGGGGGCATGGGCGAAGTTCGTCCTCCGGAATCAGAATGGCCCGAGACTTTGCGGGCGGCCTCCGTGAGCCAAAAATTGGCCACGGACAAAGCCGCGCCTGAAGGTCGGGACGCCAAAACCCCCCAGCGGAAAAATGGCCAAAAAACGTGAGGGCTATAGCCTTGGTGGGGGGCGTGGGCGAAGTTCGTCCTCCGGGCTCAGAATGGCCCGAGACTTTGCGGGCGGCCTCCGTGTACCAAAAATAGGCCACGGGCACAGCCGCGCCCAAAAATTAGCACCCAAAGGTCGGGGTGCCAAAACCCACCAGCGGAAAAATGGCCAAAAAACGGGTGGGCTGTAGCCTTGGTGGGGGGCGTGGGCAAAGTTCGTCCTCCGGAATCAGAATGGCCCGAGACTTTACGGGCGGCCTCCGTGAGCCAAAAATTGGCCACGGGCAGTGCCGCACCCAAAAATTAGCACCCGAAGGTCGGGGTACCAAAACCACCCAGCGGAAAAATGGCGAAAAAACGTGTGGGCTATAGCCTTGGTGGGGGGCGTGGGCGAAGTTCGTCCGCCGGACTCGGAATGGCTCGAGACTTTGCGGGCGGCCTCCGTGTGCCAAAAATAGGCCACGGACACAGCCGCGCCCAAAAATTAGCACCCAAAGGTCGGGGTGCCAAAACCCACCTGCGGAAAAATGGCCAAAAAACGGGTGGGCTATAGCCTTGGTGGGGGGCGTGGGCGAAGCTCCTCCGCCGGACTCGGAATGGCTCGAGACTTTGTGGGTGGCCTCCGTGTGCCAAAAATAGGCCACGGGCACAGCCGCACCCAAAAATTAGCGCTCGAAGGTCGGGGTGCCAAAACCCCCAGCGGAAAAAAGGCCAAAAAACGTGAGGGCTATAGCCTTGGTGGGGGGCGTGGGCGAAGTTCATCCTGTGGACTCAGAATGGCTCGAGACTTTGTGGGTGGCCTCCGTGTGCCAAAAATAGGCCACGGGCACAGCCGCACCCAAAAATTAGCGCTCGAAGGTCGGGGTGCCAAAACCCCCAGCGGAAAAAAGGCCAAAAAACGTGAGGGCTATAGCCTTGGTGGGGGGCGTGGGCGAAGTTCGTCCTCCGGACTCAGAATGGCCCGAGACTTTGCGGGCGGCCTCCGTGTGCCAAAAATTGGTCGCGCGCATAGCCGCGCCCAAAAATTAGCGCCCGAAGGTCGGGGTGCAAAAACCCCCCAGCGGAAAAATGGCCAAAAAACGTGAGGGCTATAGCCTTGGTGGGGGGCGTGGGCGAAGTTCGTCCTCCGGACTCAGAATGGCCCGAGACTTTGCGGGCGGCCTCCGTGTGCCAAAAATTGGTCGCGCGCATAGCCGCGCCCAAAAATTAGCGCCCGAAGGTCGGGGTGCAAAAACCCCCAGCGGAAAAATGGCCAAAAAACGTGAGGGCTATAGCCTTGGTGGGGGGCGTGGGCGAAGTTCGTCCTCCGGACTCAGAATGGCCCGAGACTTTGCGGGCGGCCTCCGTGTGCCAAAAATTGGTCACGCGCATAGCCGCGCCCAAAAATTAGCACCCGAAGGTCGGGGTGCCAAAACCACCCAGCGGAAAAATGGCCAAAAAACGTGTGGGCTATAGCCTTGGTGGGGGGCGTGGGCGAAGTTCGTCCGCCGGACTCGGAATGGCACGAGACTTTGTGGGTGGCCTCCGTGTGCTAAAAATAGGCCACGGGTCGGGGTGCCCAAAAATTAGCACCCAAAGGTCGGGGTGCCAAAACCCACCAGCGGAAAAATGGCCAAAAAACGGGTGGGCTATAGCCTTGGTGGGGGGCGTGGGCGAAGTTCCTCCGCCGGACTCGGAATGGCTCGAGACTTTGTGGGTGGCCTCCGTGTGCCAAAAATAGGCCACGGGCACAGCCGCGCCCAAAAATTAGCACCCAAAGGTCGGGGTGCCAAAACCCACCAGCGGAAAAATGGCCAAAAAACGGGTGGGCTATAGCCTTGGTGGGGGGCGTGGGCGAAGTTCCTCCGCCGGACTCGGAATGGCTCGAGACTTTGTGGGCGGCCTCCGTGTGCCAAAAATAGGTCACGCGCATAGCCGCGCCCAAAAATTAGCACCCGAAGGTCGGGGTACCAAAACCACCCAGCGGAAAAATGGCGAAAAAACGTGTGGGCTATAGCCTTGGTGGGGGGCGTGGGCGAAGTTCGTCCGCCGGACTCGGAATGGCTCGAGACTTTGCGGGCGGCCTCCGTGTGCCAAAAATAGGCCACGGACACAGCCGCGCCCAAAAATTAGCACCCAAAGGTCGGGGTGCCAAAACCCACCTGCGGAAAAATGGCCAAAAAACGGGTGGGCTATAGCCTTGGTGGGGGGCGTGGGCGAAGTTCGTCCGCCGGACTCGGAATGGCTCGAGACTTTACGGGCGGCCTCCGTGTGCCAAAAATAGGCCACGGGCACAGCCGCACCCAAAAATTAGTGCTCGAAGGTCGGGGTGCCAAAACCCCCAGCGGAAAAAAGGCCAAAAACGTGAGGGCTATAGCCTTGGTGGGGGGCGTGGGCGAAGTTCGTCCTCCGGACTCAGAATGGCCCGAGACTTTGCGGGCGGCCTCCGTGTGCCAAAAATTGGTCGCGCGTATAGCCGCGCCCAAAAATTAGCGCCCGAAGGTCGGGGTGCAAAAAAACCCCCCAGCGGAAAAATGGCCAAAAAACGTGAGGGCTATAGCCTTGGTGGGGGGCGTGGGCGAAGTTCGTCCTCCGGACTCAGAATGGCCCGAGACTTTGCGGGCGGCCTCCGTGTGCCAAAAATTGGTCACGCAGCCAAAAATTAGCACCAAGGGGTGCCAAAACCACCCAGCGGAAAAATGGCCAAAAAACGTGTGGGCTATAGCCTTGGTGGGGGGCGTGGGCGAAGTTCGTCCGCCGGACTCGGAATGCCTCGAGACTTTGTGGGTGGCCTCCGTGTGCCAAAAATAGGCCACGAGCACAGCCGCACTCAAAAATTAGCGCCCGAAGGTCGGGGTGCCAAAACCCACCAGCGGAAAAATGGACAAAAAATGGGTGGGCTATAGCCTTGGTGGGGGGCGTGGGCGAAGTTCGTCCTCCGGGATCAAAATGGCCCGAGACTTTGCGGGCGGCCTCAGTGAGCCAAAAATTGGCCTCGGGCAGAGCCGCACCCAAAAATTTGCGCCCGAAGGTCGGGGTGCCAAAACCCCCCCGCGGAAAAATGGCCAAAAAACGTGAGGGCTATAGCCTTGGGGGGGGGCGTGGGCGAAGTTCGTGCTCTGGACTCAGAATGGCCCGAGACTTTGCGGACGGCCTCCGTGTACCAAAAAATTGGTCACGGGCATAGCCGCGCCCAAAAATTAGCTCCCGAAGGTCGGGGTGCCAAAACCCCCCAGCGGAAAAATGGCCAAAAAACGTGTGGGCTATAGCCTTGGTGGGGGGCGTGGGCGAAGTTCGTCCGCCGGACTCGGAATGGCACGAGACTTTGCGGGCGGCCTCCGTGTGCCAAAGATAGGCCACGGGCACAGCCGCGCCCAAAAATTAGCACCCAAAGGTCGGGGTGCCAAAACCCACCAGCGGAAAAATGGCCAAAAAACGGGTGGGCTATAGCCTTGGTGGGGGGCGTGGGCGAAGTTCGTCCGCCGGATTCGGAATGCCTCGAGACTTTTTGGGTGGCCTCCGTGTGCCAAAAATAGGCCACGGGCACAGCCGCGCCCAAAAATTAGCACCCGAAGGTCGGGGTTCCAAAACCACCCAGCGGAAAAATGACCAAAAAATGAGTGGGCTATAGCCTTGGTGGGGGGAGTGGGCGAAGTTCGTCCGCCGGACTCGGAATGGCACGAGACTTTGCGGGCGGCCTCCGTGTGCCAAAAATAGGCCACGGGCACAGCCGCGCCAAAAAATTAGCACCCAAAGGTCGGGGTGCCAAAACCCACCAGCGGAAAAATGGGCAAAAAATGGGTGGGCTATAGCCTTGGTGGGGGGCGTGGGAGAAGTTCGTCTGCCGGACTCGGAATGGCCCGAGACTTTGCGGGCGGCCTCCGTGTGCCAAAAATAGGCCACGGGCACAGCCGCGCCCAAAAATTCGCGCCAAAAAATTCACACCCGAAGGTCGGGGTGCCAAAACCCCCCTGCGGAAAAATTACCAAAAAACGAGTGGGCTATAGCCTTGGTGGGGGGCGTGGGCGAAGTTCGTCCGCGGGACTCGGAATGGCCCGAGACTTTCCGGGCGGCCTCCGTGTGCCAAAAATAGGCCACGGGCATAGCCGCGCCCATAAATTAGCGCCCGAAGGTCGGGGTGCAAAAACCCCCCAGCGGAAAAATGGGCAAAAAACGGGTGGGCTATAGCCTTGGTGGGGGGCGTGGGCGAAGTTCGTCCGCCGGACTCGGAATGGCCCGAGACTTTGCGGGCGGTCTTCGTGTGCCAAAAATAGGCCACGGGCACAGACGCGCCCAAAAATTAGAGCCCGAAGGTCGGGGTGCCAAAACCCACGAGCAGAAAAATGGCCAAAAAACGGGTGGGCTATAGCCTTGGTGGGGGGCGTGGGCGAAGTTCGTCCTCCGGAATCAGAATGGCCCGAGACTTTGCGGGCGGCCTCCGTGAGCCAAAAATTGGCAACGGGCAGAGCCGCGCCCAAAAATTAGCGCCCGAAGGTCGGGGTGCCAAAACCCCCCAGCGCAAAAATGGCCAAAAAATGTGAGGGCTATAGCCTTGGGGGGGGGGGGCGTGGGCCAATTCGTCCTCCGGACTCAAAATGGCCCAAGACTTTGCGGGCGGCCTCCGTGTGCCAAAAATTGGCAACGGGCACAGCCGCAGCTAAAAATTAGCGCCCAAAGGTCGGGGTACCAAAACCCCCCAGCAGAAAAATGGCCAAAACACGGGTGGGCTATAGCCTTGGTGCGGGGCGTGGGCGAAGTTCGTCCTGTGGACTCAGAATGGCCGGAGACTTTGCGGGCGGCCTCCGTTTGCCAAAAATTGGTCACGCGCATAGCCGCACCTGAAAATTAGCGCCCCAAGGTAGGGGTGCCAAAACCCCCCAGCGGAAAAATGGCCAAACAACGTGTGGGCTATAGCCTTGGTGGGGGGCGTGGGCGAAGTTCGTCCGCGGGACTCGGAATGGCCCGAGACTTTGCGGGCGGTCTCCGTGTGCCAAAAATAGGCCACGGGCACAGACGCGCCCAAAAATTAGCGCCCGAAGGTCGGGGTGCCAAAACCCACCAGCGGAAAAATGGCCAAAAAACGGGTGGGCTATAGCCTTGGTGGGGGGCGTGGGCGAAGTTCGTCCTCCAGAATCAAAATGGCCCGAGACTTTACGGGCGGCCTCCGTGTGCCAAAAATTGGTCACTCGCATAGCCGAGCCCAAAAATTAGCGCCCGAAGGTCGGGCTGCCAAAACCCCCAGCGGAAAAATGGCCAAAAAACGTGAGGGCTATAGCCTTGGTAGGGGGCGTGGGCGAAGTTCGTCCTCCGGACTCAGAATGGCCCGAGACTTTGCGGGCGGCCTCCGTGTGCCAAAAATTGGTCACGCACATAGCCGCGCCCAAAAATTAGTGACCGAAGGTCGGCGTGCCAAAACCCCCCGGCGGAAAAATGGCCAAAATACGGGTGGGCTATAGCCTTGGTGGGGGGCGTGGGCGAAGTTCGTCCTCCGGAATCAAAATGGCCCGAGACTTTGCAGGCGGCCTCCGTGTGCCAAAAATTGGTCACTCGCATAGCGCGCCCAAAAATTAAGGCCCGAAGGTCGGGTTGCCAAAACCCCAGCGGAAAAATGGCCAAAAACGTGAGGGCTATAGCCTTGGTAGGCGTGGCGAGTTCGTCCTCCGGACTCGAATGGCCCGAGACTTTGCGGGCGGCCTCCGTGTGCCAAAAATTGGGCACGCACATAGTCGCGCCTTAAAAATTAGCGACCGAAGGTCGGGTGCCAAAACACCCAGGCGGAAAAATGGCCAAAATGCGGGTGGGCTATAGCCTTGGTGGGCGTGGCGGTTCTTCCTCCGGACTCAGAATTGCCCGAGACTTTGTGAGCGGCCTCCGTGAGCCCAAAATTGGTCACGGGCAGTGCCGCGCCCAAAAATTAGCGTCCGAAGGTCGGGGTGCCAAAACCCCTCAGCGGAAAAATGGCCAAAAAACGGGTGGGCTATAGCCTTGGTGGGGGGCGTGGGCGAAGTTCGTCCTCCGGAATCAGAATGGCCCGAGACTTTGCGGGCGTCCTCCGTGAGCCAAAAATTGGCCACGGGCAGAGCCGCGCCCAAAAATTAGCGCCCGAAGGTCGGGATGCCAAAACCCCCGAGCGGAAAAATGGCCAAAAAACGGGTGGGCTATAGCCTTTGTGGGGGGCGTGGGCGAAGTTCGTCCGCCGGACTCGGAATGGCCCGAGAATTTGCAGGCGGCCTCCGTGAGCCAAAAATTGGTCACGGGCAGTGCCGCGCCCAAAAATTAGCGTCCGAAGGTCGGGGTGCCAAAACCCCCCAGCGGAAAAATGGCCAAAAAACGTGAGGGCTATAGCCTTGGTGGGGGGCGTGGGCGAAGTTCGTCCTCCGGGCTCAGAATGGACCGAGACTTTGCGGGCGGTCTCCGTGAGCCAAAAATTGGCCACGGGCACAGACGCGCCCAAAAATTAGCGCCCGAAGGTCGGGGTGCCAAAACCCACCAGCGGAAAAATGGCCAAAAAACGGGTGGGCTATAGCCTTGGTGGGGGGCGTGGGCGAAGTTCGTCCTCCAGAATCAAAATGGCCCGAGACTTTGCGGGCGGCCTCCGTGTGCCAAAAATTGGTCACTCGCATAGCCGCGCCCAAAAATTAGCGCCCGAAGGTCAGGTAGCCAAAACCCCCAGCGGAAAAATGGCCAAAAAACGTGAGGGCTATAGCCTTGGTAGGGCGTGGCGAGTTCGTCCTCCGGACTGAATGGCCCGAGACTTTGCGGGCGGCCTCCGTGTGCCAAAAATTGGTCACGCGCCCAAAAATTAGCGACCGAAGGTCGGGGTGCCAAAACCCCCCGGCGGAAAAAAGGCCAAAATACGGGTGGGCTATAGCCTTGGTGGGGGGCGTGGGCGAAGTTCGTCCTCCGGAATCAGAATGGCCCGAGACTTTGCGGGCGGCCTCCGTGAGCCAAAAATTGGCCACGGGCAGAGCCGCGCCCAAAAATTAGCGCCCGAAGGTCGGGATGCCAAAACCCACCAGCGGAAAAATGGCCAAAAAACGGGTGGGCTATAGCCTTGGTGGGGGGCGTGGGCGAAGTTCGTCCTCCAGAATCAAAATGGCCCGAGACTTTGCGGGCGGCCTCCGTGTGCCAAAAATTGGTCACTCGCATAGCCGCGCCCAAAAATTAGCGCCCGAAGGTCGGGTTGCCAAAACCCCCAGCGGAAAAATGGCCAAAAAACGTGAGGGCTATAGCCTTGGTAGGGGGCGTGGGCGAAGTTCGTCCTCCGGAATCAGAATGGCCCGAGACATTGCGGGCGGCCTCCGTGAGCCAAAAATTGGCAACGGGCAGAGCCGCGCCCAAAAATTAGCGCCCGAAGGTCGGGGTGCCAAAACCCCCCAGCGCAAAAATGGCCAAAAAATGTGAGGGCTATAGCCTTGGGGGGGGGGGGCGTGGGCCAATTCGTCCTCCGGACTCAAAATGGCCCAAGACTTTGCGGGCGGCCTCCGTGTGCCAAAAATTGGCAACGGGCACAGCCGCAGCTAAAAATTAGCGCCCAAAGGTCGGGGTACCAAAACCCCCCAGCAGAAAAATGGCCAAAACACGGGTGGGCTATAGCCTTGGTGGGGGGCGTGGGCGAAGTTCGTCCGCCGGACTCGGAATGGCTCGAGACTTTGTAGGTGGCCTCCGTGTGCCAAAAATAGGCCACGGGCACAGCCGTACCCAAAAATTAGCGCTCGAAGGTCGGGGTGCCAAAACCCCCCAGCGGAAAAATGACCAAAAAATGAGTGCGCTATAGCCTTGGTGGGGGGCGTGGGCGAAGTTCGTCCGCCGGACTCGGAATGGCCCGAGACTTTGCGGGTGGCCTCCGTGTGCCAAAAATAGGCCACGGTCACAGCTGCGCCCAAAAATTAGCACCCGAAGGTCAGGGTGCCAAAACCCCCAAGCAGAAAAATTGCCAAAAAACAGGTGGACTATAGCCTTAGTGGGGGGCGTGGGCGAAGTACGTCCTCCGGAATCAGAATGGCCCGAGACTTTGCGGGCGGCCTCCGTGAGCAAAAAATTGGCGGCAGGCAGAGCGCGCAAAAAAGGTCGGGTGCCAAAACCCCCCAGCGGAAAAATAGCCAAAAAACGGGTGGTCTATAGCCTTGGTGGGGGGCGTGGGCGAAGTTCGTCCTCCGGACTCAGAATGGCCTGAGACTTTGCGGGCGGCCTCCGTGTGCTAAAAATTGGTCACGCGCATAGCCGCGCCCAAAAATTAGTGCCCGAAGGTCGGGGTACCAAAACCCCCCAGCGGAAAAATGGCCAAAAAACGTGTGGGCTATAGCCTTTGTGGGGGGCGTGGGCGAAGTTCGTCCGCCGGACTCGGAATGGCCCGAGACTTTGCGGGCGGCCTCCGTGTGCCAAAAAATGTTCACGCCCATAGCCGCGCCCAAAAATTAGCTCCCGAAGGTCGGGGTGCCAAAACCACCCAGCGGAAAAATGGCCAAAAAACGTGTGAACTATATAGCCTTGGTTGGGGGCGTTCGCGAGGTTCCTCCGCCGGACTCGGACTGTCCCGAGACTTTGCGGGCGGCCCCCGTGTGCCAAACATAGGCCACAGGCACAGCCGCGCCCAAAAATTAGCACCCAAAGGTCGGGGTGCCAAAACCCACCAGCGGAAAAATGGCCAAAATACGGGTGGGCTATAGCCTTGGTGGGGGGCGTGGGCGAAGTTCGTCCGCCGGACTCGGAATGGCTCGAGACTTTGTTGGCGGCCTCCGTGTGCCAAAAATTGGACACGGGCAACGCCGCGCCCAAAAATTAGCACCCAAAGGTCGGGTGCCAAAACCCCAGCGGAAAAATTGCCAAAATACGGGTGGGATATAGTCTTGGTGGGGGGCGTGGGCGAAGTTCTTCCTCCGGACTCAGAATGGCCCGAGACTTTGCGGGCGGCCTCCGTGAGCCAAAAATTGGTCACGGGCAACGCCGCGCCCAAAAATTAGCACCCGAAGGTCGGGGTGCCAAAACCCCCCAGCGCAAAAATGGCCAAAAAAAGTGAGGGCTATAGCCTTGGGGGGGGGGCGTGGGCGAAGATCGTCCTTCGGACTCGGAATGGCCCGAGACTTTGCGGGAGGCCTCCGTGTGCAAAACATAGGCCACGGGCACAGCCGCGCCCAAAAATTAGCACCCAAAGGTCGGGGTGCCGAAACCCACCAGCGGAAAAATGGCCAAAATACGGGTGGGCTATAGCCTTGGAGGGGGGCGTGGGCGAAGTTCGTCCGCCGGACTCGGAATGGCTCGAGACTTTGTGGGCGGCCTCCGTGTGCCAAAAATAGGTCACGCGCATAGCCGCGCCCAAAAATTAGCACCCGAAGGTCGGGGTACCAAAACCACCCAGCGGAAAAATGGCGAAAAAACGTGTGGGCTATAGCCTTGGTGGGGGGCGTGGGCGAAGTTCGTCCGCCGGACTCAGAATGGCCTGAGACTTTGCGTGCGGCCTCCGTGTACCAAAAATAGGCCACGGGCACAGCCACGCCAAAAAATTAGCGCCCGAAGGTCGGCGTGCCAAAACCCCCCGAGCGGAAAAATGGCCAAAAATCAGGTGGGCTATAGCCTTGGTGGGGGGTGTGGGCGAAGTTTGTCCGCGGGACTCGGAATCGTCCGAGACTTTGCGGGTGGCCTCCGTGTGCCAAAAATAGGCCACGCACACAGCCGCGACCAAAAATTAGCACCCAAAGGTCGGGGTGCCAAAACCCACCAGTGGAAAAATGGCCAAAAAACGGGTGGGCTATAGCCTTGGTGGGGGGCGTGGGCGAAGTTCGTCCTCCGGAATCAGAATGGCCCGAGACTTTGCGGGCGGCCTCCATGAGCCAAAAATTGGCCACGGGCAGAGCCGCGCCCAAAAATTAGCGCCCGAAGGTCGGGGTCCCAAAACCCCCCAGCGGAAAAATGGCCAAAAAATGTGAGGGCTATAGCCTTGGTGGGGGGCGTGGGCGAAGTTCGTCCTCTGGGCTCAGAACGGCCCGAGACTTTGCGGGCGGCCTCCGTGTGCCAAAAAATGTTCACGCCCATAGCCGCGCCCAAAAATTAGCTCCCGAAGGTCGGGGTGCCAAAACCACCCAGCGGAAAAATGGCCAAAAAACGTGTGAACTATATAGCCTTGGTGGGGGGCGTGGGCGAGGTTCGTCCGCCGGACTCGGAATGGCCCGAGACATTGCGGGCGGCCCCCGTGTGCCAAACATAGGCCACGGGCACAGCCGCGCCCAAAAATTAGCACCCAAAGGTCGGGGTGCCAAAACCCACCAGCGGAAAAATGGCCAAAATACGGGTGGGCTATAGCCTTGGTGGGGGGCGTGGGCGAAGTTCGTCCGCCGGACTCGGAATGGCTCGAGACTTTGTTGGCGGCCTCCGTGTGCCAAAAATAGGCCACGGGCAACGCCGCGCCCAAAAATTAGCACTCGAAGGTCGGGGTGCCAAAACCCCCCAGCGGAAAAATAGCCAAAATACGGGTGGGATATAGTCTTGGTGGGGGGCGTGGGCGAAGTTCTTCCTCCGGACTCAGAATGGCCCGAGACTTTGCGGGCGGCCTCCGTGAGCCAAAAATTGGTCACGGGCAACGCCGCGCCCAAAAATTAGCACCCGAAGGTCGGGGTGCCAAAACCCCCCAGCGCAAAAATGGCCAAAAAATGTGAGGGCTATAGCCTTGGGGGGGGGGCGTGGGCGAAGATCGTCCTTCGGACTCGGAATGGCCCGAGACTTTGCGGGCGGCCTCCGTGTGCAAAACATAGGCCACGGGCACAGCCGCGCCCAAAAATTAGCACCCAAAGGTCGGGGTGCCGAAACCCACCAGCGGAAAAATGGCCAAAATACGGGTGGGCTATAGCCTTGGTGGGGGGCGTGGGCGAAGTTCGTCCGCCGGACTCGGAATGGCTCGAGACTTTGTGGGCGGCCTCCGTGTGCCAAAAATAGGTCACGCGCATAGCCGCGCCCAAAAATTAGCACCCGAAGGTCGGGGTGCCAAAACCACCCAGCGGAAAAATGGCGAAAAAACGTGTGGGCTATAGCCTTGGTGGGGGGCGTGGGCGAAGTTCGTCCGCCGGACTCGGAATGGCACGAGACTTTGCGGGCGGCCTCCGTGTGCCAAAAATAGGCCACGGACACAGCCGCGCCCAAAAATTAGCACCCAAAGGTCGGGGTGCCAAAACCCACCTGCGGAAAAATGGCCAAAAAACGGGTGGGCTATAGCCTTGGTGGGGGGCGTGGGCGAAGCTCCTCCGCCGGACTCGGAATGGCTCGAGACTTTGTGGGTGGCCTCCGTGTGCCAAAAATAGGCCACGGGCACAGCCGCACCCAAAAATTAGCGCTCGAAGGTCGGGGTGCCAAAACCCCCAGCGGAAAAAAGGCCAAAAAACGTGAGGGCTATAGCCTTGGTGGGGGGCGTGGGCGAAGTTCATCCTGTGGACTCAGAATGGCTCGAGACTTTGTGGGTGGCCTCCGTGTGCCAAAAATAGGCCACGGGCACAGCCGCACCCAAAAATTAGCGCTCGAAGGTCGGGGTGCCAAAACCCCCAGCGGAAAAAAGGCCAAAAAACGTGAGGGCTATAGCCTTGGTGGGGGGCGTGGGCGAAGTTCGTCCTCCGGACTCAGAATGGCCCGAGACTTTGCGGGCGGCCTCCGTGTGCCAAAAATTAGTCGCGCGCATAGCCGCGCCCAAAAATTAGCGCCCGAAGGTCGGGGTGCAAAAACCCCCCAGCGGAAAAATGGCCAAAAAACGTGAGGGCTATAGCCTTGGTGGGGGGTGTGGGCGAAGTTCGTCCTCCGGACTCAGAATGGCCCGAGACTTTACGGGCGGCCTCCGTGTGCCAAAAATTGGTCGCGCGCATAGCCGTGCCCAAAAATTAGCGCCCGAAGGTCGGGGTGCAAAAACCCCCAGCGGAAAAATGGCCAAAAAACGTGAGGGCTATAGCCTTGGTGGGGGGCGTGGGCGAAGTTCGTCCTCCGGACTCAGAATGGCCCGAGACTTTGCGGGCGGCCTCCGTGTGCCAAAAATTGGTCACGCGCATAGCCGCGCCCAAAAATTAGCACCCGAAGGTCGGGGTGCCAAAACCACCCAGCGGAAAAATGGCCAAAAAACGTGTGGGCTATAGCCTTGGTGGGGGGCGTTGGCGTAGTTCGTCCGCCGGACTCTGAATGTCACTAGAATTTGTGGGTGGCCTCAGTGTGCTAAAAATAGTCCACGGGTCGGGGTGCCCAAAAATTAGCCCCCAAAGGTCGGGGTGCCAAAACCCACCAGCGGAAAAATGGCCAAAAACGGGTGGGCTATAGCCTTGGTGGGGCGTGGGCGAGTTCCTCCGCCGGACTCGGAATGGCTCGAGACTTTGTGGGTGGCCTCCGTGTGCCAAAATAGGCCACGGGCATAGCCGTGCCCAAAAATTAGCGCCAGAAGGTCGGAGTGCAAAAAGCCCCCAGCGGAAAAATGGGCAAAAATTGGGTGGGCTATAGCCTTGGTGGGGGGCGTTGGCGAAGTTCGTCCGCCGGACTCGGAATGGCCCGAGACGTTGCGGGCGGCCTCCGTGTGCCAAAAATAGGTCACACGCATAGCCCGACCCAAAAATTAGCGCCCGAAGGTCGGGTGCAAAAACCCCCCAGTGGAAAAATGGCCAGAAAACGTGTGGGCTATAGCCTTGGCGGGGGGCGTTGGCGAAGTTCGTCCGCCGGACTCGGAATGGCTCGAGACTTTGCGGGCGGCCTCCGTGGGCCAAAAATAGGCCACGGACACAGCCGCGCCCAAAAATTAGCACCCAAAGGTCGGGGTGCCAAAACCCACCTGCGGAAAAATGGCCAAAAAACGGGTGGGCTATAGCCTTGGTGGGGCGTGGCGAAGTTCGTCCGCCGGACTCGGAATGGCTCGAGACTTTTTTGCGGTGGCCTCCGTGTGCCAAAAATCGGCCACGGGCACAGCCGCACCCAAAATTAGTGCTCGAAGGTCGGGTGCCAAAACCCCAGCGGAAAAAGGCCAAAACGTGAGGGCTATAGCCTTGGTGGGGCGTGGGCGAGTTCGTCCTCCGGACTCAGAATGGCCCGAGACTGCGGGCGGCCTCCGTGTGCCAAAAATTGGTCGCGCGTATAGCGCCAAAAATTAGCGCCCGAAGGTCGGGGTGCAAAAACCCCCCAGCGGAAAAATGGCCAAAAAACGTGAGGGCTATAGCCTTGGTGGGGGGCGTGGGCGAAGTTCGTCCTCCGGACTCGGAATGGCACGAGACTTTGCGGGCGGCCTCCGTGTGCCAAAAATAGGGCACGCGCATGCGCCAAAAATTAGCACCGAAGGTCGGGGTGCCAAAACCACCAGCGGAAAAATGGCCAAAAAGCGTGGGCTATAGCCTTGGTGGGGCGTGGCGAGATTCGTCCGCGGACTCGGAATGCCTCGAGACTTTGTGGGTGGCCTCCGTGTGCCAAAAATAGGCCACGAGCACAGCCGCACTCAAAAATTAGCGCCCGAAGGTCGGGGTGCCAAAACCCACCAGCGGAAAAATGGACAAAAAATGGGTGGGCTATAGCCTTGGTGGGGGGCGTGGGCGAAGTTCGTCCTCCGGGATCAAAATGGCCCGAGACTTTGCGGGCGGCCTCCATGAGCCAAAAATAGGCCACGGGCAGAGCCGCACCCAAAATTTGCGCCCGAAGGTCGGGTGCCAAAACCCCGGAAAAATGGCCAAAAACGTGAGGGCTATAGCCTTAGGGCGTGGCGAGTTCGTGCTCTGGACTCAGAATGGCCCGAGACTTTGCGGACGGCCTCCGTGTACCAAAAATTAGTCACGGGCATAGCGCCCAAAATTAGCTCCCGAAGGTCGGGGTGCCAAAACCCCCCAGCGGAAAAATGGCCAAAAAACGTGTGGGCTATAGCCTTGGTGGGGGGCGTGGGCGAAGTTCGTCCGCCGGACTCGGAATGGCACGAGACTTTGCGGGCGGCCTCCATGTGCCAAAGATAGGCCACGGGCACAGCCGCGCCCAAAAATTAGCACCCAAAGGTCGGGGTGCCAAAACCCACCAGCGGAAAAATGGCCAAAAAACGGGTGGGCTATAGCCTTGGTAGGCGTGGGCGAGATTCGTCCGCCGGATTCGAATGCCTCGAGACTTTTGGGTGGCCTCCGTGTGCCAAAAATCGGCCACGGCACAGCCGCCCAAAATTAGCACCCAAGGTCGGGGTTCCAAAACCACCCAGCGGAAAAATGACCAAAAAATGAGTGGGCTATAGCCTTGGTGGGGGGAGTGGGCGAAGTTCGTCCGCCGGACTCGGAATGGCACGAGACTTTGCGGGCGGCCTCCGTGTGCCAAAAATAGGCCACGGGCACAGCCGCGCCAAAAAATTAGCACCCAAAGGTCGGGGTGCCAAAACCCACCAGCGGAAAAAAGCCCCAAAAATGGGTGGGCTATAGCCTTGGTGGGGCGTGGGAGAAGTTCTGCCGGACTCGGAATGGCCCGAGACTTTGCGGGCGGCCTCCGTGTGCCAAAAATAGGCCACGGGCACAGCCGCGCCAAAAAATTCGCGCCAAAAAATTCACACCCGAAGGTCGGGGTGCCAAAACCCCCCTGCGGAAAAATTACCAAAAAACGAGTGGGCTATAGCCTTGGTGGGGGGCGTGGGCGAAGTTCGTCCGCGGGACTCGGAATGGCCCGAGACTTTCCGGGCGGCCTCCGTGTGCCAAAAATAGGCCACGGGCATAGCCGCGCCCATAAATTAGCGCCCGAAGGTCGGGGTGCAAAAACCCCCCAGCGGAAAAATGGGCAAAAAACGGGTGGGCTATAGCCTTGGTGGGGGGCGTGGGCGAAGTTCGTCCGCCGGACTCGGAATGGCCCGAGACTTTGCGGGCGGTCTTCGTGTGCCAAAAATAGGCCACGGGCACAGACGCGCCCAAAAATTAGAGCCCGAAGGTCGGGGTGCCAAAACCCACGAGCAGAAAAATGGCCAAAAAACGGGTGGGCTATAGCCTTGGTGGGGGGCGTGGGCGAAGTTCGTCCTCCGGAATCAGAATGGCCCGAGACTTTGCGGGCGGCCTCCGTGAGCCAAAAATTGGCAACGGGCAGAGCCGCGCCCAAAAATTAGCGCCCGAAGGTCGGGGTGCCAAAACCCCCCAGCGCAAAAATGGCCAAAAAATGTGAGGGCTATAGCCTTGGGGGGGGGGGGGGCGTGGGCCAATTCGTCCTCCGGACTCAAAATGGCCCAAGACTTTGCGGGCGGCCTCCGTGTGCCAAAAATTGGCAACGGGCACAGCCGCAGCTAAAAATTAGCGCCCAAAGGTCGGGGTACCAAAACCCCCCAGCAGAAAAATGGCCAAAACACGGGTGGGCTATAGCCTTGGTGGGGGGCGTGGGCGAAGTTCGTCCTGTGGACTCAGAATGGCCGGAGACTGTGCGGGCGGCCTCCGTTTGCCAAAAATTGGTCACGCGCATAGCCGCACCTGAAAATTAGCGCCCCAAGGTAGGGGTGCCAAAACCCCCCAGCGGAAAAATGGCCAAACAACGTGTGGGCTATAGCCTTGGTGGGGGGCGTGGGCGAAGTTCGTCCGCGGGACTCGGAATGGCCCGAGACTGCGGGCGGTCTCCGTGTGCCAAAAATAGGCCACGGGCACAGAAAAATTAGCGCCGAAGGTCAGGTGCCAAAACCCACCAGCGGAAAAATGGCCAAAACGGGTGGGCTATAGCCTTGGTGGGGCGTGGCGAGTTCGTCCTCCAGAATCAAAATGGCCCGAGACTTTGCGGGCGGCCTCCGTGTGCCAAAATTGGTCACTCGCATAAAAATTAGCGCCCGAAGGTCGGGTTGCCAAAACCCCAGCGGAAAAATGGCCAAAACGTGAGGGCTATAGCCTTGGTAGGGCGTGGCGAGTTCGTCCTCCGGACTCAGAATGGCCCGAGACTTTGCGGGCGGCCTCCGTGTGCCAAAAATTGGTCACGCACATAGCCGCGCCCAAAAATTAGCGACCGAAGGTCGGCGTGCCAAAACCCCCCGGCGGAAAAATGGCCAAAATACGGGTGGGCTATAGCCTTGGTGGGGGGCGTGGGCGAAGTTCGTCCTCCGGAATCAAAATGGCCCGAGACTTTGCAGGCGGCCTCCGTGTGCCAAAAATTGGTCACTCGCATAGCCGCGCCCAAAAATTAGCGCCCGAAGGTCGGGTTGCCAAAACCCCCAGCGGAAAAATGGCCAAAAAACGTGAGGGCTATAGCCTTGGTAGGGGGCGTGGGCGAAGTTCGTCCTCCGGACTCAGAATGGCCCGAGACTTTGCGGGCGGCCTCCGTGTGCCAAAAATTGGTCACGCACATAGCCGCGCCCAAAAATTAGCGACCGAAGGTCGGGGTGCCAAAACCCCCCGGCGGAAAAATGGCCAAAATACGGGTGGGCTATAGCCTTGGTGGGGGGCGTGGGCGAAGTTCTTCCTCCGGACTCAGAATTGCCCGAGACTTTGTGAGCGGCCTCCGTGAGCCAAAAATTGGTCACGGGCAGTGCCGCGCCCAAAAATTAGCGTCCGAAGGTCGGGGTGCCAAAACCCCTCAGCGGAAAAATGGCCAAAAAACGGGTGGGCTATAGCCTTGGTGGGGGGCGTGGGCGAAGTTCGTCCTCCGGAATCAGAATGGCCCGAGACTTTGCGGGCGTCCTCCGTGAGCCAAAAATTGGCCACGGGCAGAGCCGCGCCCAAAAATTAGCGCCCGAAGGTCGGGATGCCAAAACCCCCGAGCGGAAAAATGGCCAAAAAACGGGTGGGCTATAGCCTTTGTGGGGCGTGGCGAGTTCGTCCGCCCGGACTCGGAATGGCCCGAGAATTTGCAGGCGGCCTCCGTGAGCCAAAAATTGGTCACGGGCAGTGCCGCGCCCAAAAATTAGCGTCCGAAGTTCGGGGTGCCAAAACCCACCAGCGGAAAAATGGCCAAAAAACGGGTGGGCTATAGCCTTGGTGGGGGGCGTGGGCGAAGTTCTTCCTCCGGACTCAGAATTGCCCGAGACTTTGTGAGCGGCCTCCGTGAGCCCAAAATTGGTCACGGGCAGTGCCGCGCCCAAAAATTAGCGTCCGAAGGTCGGGGTGCCAAAACCCCCCAGCGGAAAAATGGCCAAAAAACGGGTGGGCTATAGCCTTGGTGGGGGGCGTGGGCGAAGTTCGTCCTCCGGAATCAGAATGGCCCGAGACTTTGCGGGCGGCCTCCGTGAGCCAAAAATTGGCCACGGGCAGAGCCGCGCCCAAAAATTAGCGCCCGAAGGTCGGGGTGCCAAAACCCACCAGCGGAAAAATGGCCAAAAAACGGGTGGGCTATAGCCTTGGTGGGGGGCGTGGGCGAAGTTCGTCCTCCAGAATCAAAATGGCCCGAGACTTTGCGGGCGGCCTCCGTGTGCCAAAAATTGGTCACTCGCATAGCCGCGCCCAAAAATTAGCGCCCGAAGGTCGGGTTGCCAAAACCCCCAGCGGAAAAATGGCCAAAAAACGTGAGGGCTATAGCCTTGGTAGGGGGCGTGGGCGAAGTTCGTCCTCCGGACTCAGAATGGCCCGAGACTTTGCGGGCGGCCTCCGTGTGCCAAAAATTGGTCACGCACATAGCCGCGCCCAAAAATTAGCGAAGGTCAGTGCCAAAACCCCCCCGCGGAAAAATGGCCAAAATACGGGTGGGCTATAGCCTTGGTGGGGGGCGTGGGCGAAGTTCGTCCTCCGGAATCAGAATGGCCCGAGACTTTGCGGGCGGCCTCCGTGAGCCAAAAATTGGCCACGGGCAGAGCCGCGCCCAAAAATTAGCGCCCGAAGGTCGGGATGCCAAAACCCCCCAGCGGAAAAATGGCCAAAAAACGTGAGGGCAATAGCCTTGGTGGGGGGCGTGGGCGAAGTTCGTCCTCCGGGCTCAGAATGGCCCGAGACTTTGCGGGCGGCCTCCGTGTGCCAAAAATTGGTCTCGCGCATAGCCGCACCCAAAAATTAGCGCCCGAAGGTCGGGGTACCAAAACCCCCCAGCGGAAAAATGGCCAAAAAACGTGTGAGCTATAGCCTTGGTGGGGGGCGTGGGCGAAGTTCGTCCGCCGGACTCGGAATGGCCCGAGACTTTGCGGGCGGCCTCCGTGTGCCAAAAATAGTCCACGGGCACAGCCGCGCCCAAAAATTAGCACCCAAAGGTCGGGGTGCCAAAACCCACCAGCGGAAAAATGGCCAAAAAACGGGTGGGCTATAGCCTTGGTGGGGGGCGTGGGCGAAGTTCGTCCGCCGGACTCGGAATGGCACGAGACTTTGTGGGTGGCCTCCGTGTGCCAAAAATAGGCCACGGGCACAGCCGCACCCAAAAATTAGTGCTCGAAGGTCGGGGTGCCAAAACCCCCCAGCGGAAAAATAGCCAAAATACGGGTGGGCTATAGCCTTGGTGGGGGGCGTGGGCGAAGTTCTTCCTCCGGACTCAGAATGGCCCGAGACTTTGCGGGCGGCCTCCGTGTGCCAAAAATAGGCCACGGGCACAGCCGCGCCCAAAAATTAGCGCCCGAAGGTCGGGATGACAAAACCCCCGAGCGGAAAAATGGCCAAAAAACGGGTGGGCTATAGCCTTTGTGGGGGGCGTGGGCGAAGTTCGTCCGCCGGACTCGGAATGGCTCGAGACTTTGTGGGGGGCCTCCGTGTGCCAAAAATAGGCCACGGGCACAACAGTGCCCAAAAATTAGCGCCCGAAGGTCGGGGTACCAAAACCCCCCAGCGGAAAAATGGCCAAAAAACGTGTGAGCTATAGCCTTGGTGGGGGCCGTGGGCGAAGTTCGTCCCCCGGAATCAGAATGGCCCGAGACTTTGCGGGCGGCCTCCGTGAGCCAAAAATTGGCCACGGGCAGAGCCGCGCCCAAAAATTAGCGCCCGAAGGTCGGGATGCCAAAACCCCCGAGCGGAAAAATGGCAAAAAAACGGGTGGGCTATAGCCTTGGTGGGGGGCGTGGGCGAAGTTCTTCCTCCGGACTCGGAATGGCCCGAGACTTTGCGGGCGGCCTCCGTGTGCCAAAAATAATCCACGGGCACAGCCGCGCCCAAAAATTAGCACCCAAAGGTCGGGGTGCCAAAACCCACCAGCGGAAAAATGGCCAAAAAACGGGTGGGCTATAGCCTTGGTGGGGGGCGTGGGCGAAGTTCGTCCGCCGGACTCGGAATGGCTCGAGACTTTGTGGGTGGCCTCCGTGTGCCAAAAATAGGCCACGGGCACAGCCGCACCCAAAAATTAGTGCTCGAAGGTCGGGGTGCCAAAACCCCCCAGCGGAAAAATAGCCAAAATACGGGTGGGCTATAGCCTTGGTGGGCGGCGTGGGCGAAGTTCTTCCTCCGGACTCAGAATGGCCCGAGACTTTTGCGGGCGGCCTCCGTGAGCCAAAAATTGGTCACGGGCAGTGCCGCGAAAAAAAATTAGCACCCGAAGGTCGGGGTGCCAAAACCCCCCAGCGGAAAAATGGCCAAAAAACGTGTGGGCTATAGCCTTGGTGGGTGGCGTGGGCGAAGTTCGTCCGCCCGACTCGGAATCGCCCGAGACTTTGCGGGCGGTCTCCGTGTGCCAAAAATAGGCCACGGGCACAGACGCGCCAAAAATTTAGCTCCCGAAGGTCGGGGTGCCAAAACCCACCAGCGGAAAAATGGCCAAAAAACGGGTGGGCTATAGCCTTGGTGGGGGGCGTGGGCGAAGTTCGTCCTCCGGAATCAGAATGGCCCGAGACTTTGCAGGCGGCCTCCGTGAGCCAAAAATTGGCCACGGGCAGAGCCGCGCCCAAAAATTAGCGGCCGAAGGTCGGGGTGCCAAAACCCCCCAGCGGAAAAATCGCCAAAAAACGTGAGGGCTATAGCCTTGGTGGGGGGCGTGGGCGAAGTTCGTCCTCCGGACTCAGAATGGCCCGAGACTTTGCGGGCGGCCTCCGTGTGCCAAAAATTGGTCACGCGCATAGCCGAGCCCAAAAATTAGCGCCCGAAGGTCGGGGTGCCAAAACCCCCCAGCGGAAAAATGGCCAAAAAACGGGTGGGCTATAGCCTTGGTGGGGGCCGTGGGCGAAGTTCGTCTGCCGGACTCGGAATGGCTCGAGACTTTGTGGGGGGCCTCCGTGTGCCAAAAATAGGCCACGGGCACAACAGCGCCCAAAAATTAGCGCCCGAAGGTCGGGGTGCAAAGACCCCCCAGCGGAAAAATGGCCAAAAAACGAGTGGGCTATAGCCTTGGACGGGGGCATGGGCGAAGTTCGTCTGCCGGACTTGGAATGGCCCGAGACTTTGCGGGCGGCCTCCGTTTGCCAAAAATTGGTCACGCGCATAGCCACGCCCTAAAATTAGCCCCCGAAGGTCGGGGTACGAAAACCCCACAGCGGAAAAAATGGCCAAAAAACGGGTGGGCTATAGCCTTGGAGGGGGGCGTGGGCGAAGTTCGACCGCCGGACACGGAATGGCCCGAGACTTTGCGGACAGCCTCCGTGTGCCCAAAATAGTCCACGGGCACAGCCGCGCCCAAAAATTAGCACCCAAAGGTCGGGGTGCCAAAACCCACCAGCGGAAAAATGGCAAAAAAACGAGTGGGCTATAGCCTTGGAGGGGGGCGTGGGCGAAGTTCGTCCGCCGGACTCGGAATGGCACGAGACTTTGCGGGCGGCCTCCGTGTGCCAAAAATAGGCCACGGGCACAGCCGCGCCCAAAAATTAGCACCCCAAGGTCGGGGTGCCAAAACCCACCAGCGGAAAATGGCCAAAAAACGTGTGAGCTATAGCCTTGGTGGGGGGCGTGGGCGAAGTTCGTCCGCCGGACTCGGAATGGCCCGAGACTTTGCGGGCGGCCTCCGTGTACCAAAAATAGTCCACGGTCACAGCCGCGCCCAAAAATTAGCACCCAAAGGTCGGGGTGCCAAAACCCACCAGCGGAAAATGACCAAAAAATGGGTGGGCTATAGCCTTGGTGGGGGGCGTGGGCGAAGTTCGTCCGCCGGACTCGGAATGGCCCGAGACTTTGCGGGCGGCCTCCGTGTGCCAAAAATAGGCCATGGGCACAGCCGCGCCCAAAAATTGGCGCCCGAAGGTCGGGGTGCCAAAACCCCCCAGCGGAAAAATGGCCAAAAAACGGGTGGGCTATAGCCTTGGTGGGGGTCGTGGGCGAAGTTCTTCCTCCGGACTCAGAATGGACCGAGACTTTGCGGGCGGCCTCCGTGAGCCAAAAATTGGTCACGGGCAGTGCCGCACCCAAAAATTAGCGTCCGAAGGTCGGGGTGCCAAAACCCCCCAGCGGAAAAATGGCCAAAAAACGGGTGGGCTAAAGCCTTGGTGGGGATCGTGGGCGAAGTTCGTCCTCCGGAATCAGAATGGCCCGAGACTTTGCGGGCGGCCTCCGTGAGCCAAAAATTGGCCACGGGCAGAGCCGCGCCCAAAAATTAGCGGCCGAAGGTCGGGGTGCCAAAACCCCCCAGCGGAAAAATCGCCAAAAAACGTGAGGGCTATAGCCTTGGTGGGGGGCGTGGGCGAAGTTCGTCCTCCGGACTCAGAATGGCTCGAGACTTTGTGGGGGGCCTCCGTGTGCCAAAAATAGGCCACGGGCACAACAGCGCCCAAAAATTAGCGCCCGAAGGTCGGGGTGCAAAGACCCCCCAGCGGAAAAATGGCCAAAAAACGAGTGGGCTATAGCCTTGGACGGGGGCATGGGCGAAGTTCGTCTGCCGGACTTGGAATGGCCCGAGACTTTGCGGGCGGCCTCCGTTTGCCAAAAATTGGTCACGCGCATAGCCACGCCCTAAAATTAGCCCCCGAAGGTCGGGGTACGAAAACCCCACAGCGGAAAAAATGGCCAAAAAACGGGTGGGCTATAGCCTTGGAGGGGGGCGTGGGCGAAGTTCGACCGCCGGACACGGAATGGCCCGAGACTTTGCGGACAGCCTCCGTGTGCCCAAAATAGTCCACGGGCACAGCCGCGCCCAAAAATTAGCACCCAAAGGTCGGGGTGCCAAAACCCACCAGCGGAAAAATGGCAAAAAAACGAGTGGGCTATAGCCTTGGAGGGGGGCGTGGGCGAAGTTCGTCCGCCGGACTCGGAATGGCACGAGACTTTGCGGCCTCCGTGTGCCAAAAATAGTCCCAGGCACAGCCGCGCCCAAAAATTAGCACCCCAAGGTCGGGGTGCCAAAACCCACCAGCGGAAAATGGCCAAAAAACGTGTGAGCTATAGCCTTGGTGGGGGGCGTGGGCGAAGTTCGTCCGCCGGACTCGGAATGGCCCGAGACTTTGCGGGCGGCCTCCGTGTACCAAAAATAGTCCACGGTCACAGCCGCGCCCAAAAATTAGCACCCAAAGGTCGGGGTGCCAAAACCCACCAGCGGAAAATGACCAAAAAATGGGTGGGCTATAGCCTTGGTGGGGGGCGTGGGCGAAGTTCGTCCGCCGGACTCGGAATGGCCCGAGACTTTGCGGGCGGCCTCCGTGTGCCAAAAATAGGCCACGGGCACAGCCGCACCCAAAAATTAGTGCTCGAAGGTCGGGGTTCCAAAACCCCCCAGCGGAAAAATAGCCAAAATACGGGTGGGCTATAGCCTTGGTGGGCGGCGTGGGCGAAGTTCTTCCTCCGGACTCAGAATGGCCCGAGACTTTTGCGGGCGGCCTCCGTGAGCCAAAAATTGGTCACGGGCAGTGCCGCGAACAAAAATTAGCACCCGAAGGTCGGGGTGCCAAAACCCCCCAGCGGAAAAATGGCCAAAAAACGTGTGGGCTATAGCCTTGGTGGGTGGCGTGGGCGAAGTTCGTCCGCCCGACTCGGAATCGCCCGAGACTTTGCGGGCGGTCTCCGTGTGCCAAAAATAGGCCACGGGCACAGACGCGCCAAAAATTTAGCTCCCGAAGGTCGGGGTGCCAAAACCCACCAGCGGAAAAATGGCCAAAAAACGGGTGGGCTATAGCCTTGGTGGGGGGCGTGGGCGAAGTTCGTCCTCCGGAATCAGAATGGCCCGAGACTTTGCAGGCGGCCTCCGTGAGCCAAAAATTGGCCACGGGCAGAGCCGCGCCCAAAAATTAGCGCCCGAAGGTCGGGGTGCCAAAACCCCCCAGCGGAAAAATCGCCAAAAAACGTGAGGGCTATAGCCTTGGTGGGGGGCGTGGGCGAAGTTCGTCCTCCGGACTCAGAATGGCCCGAGACTTTGCGGGCGGCCTCCGTGTGCCAAAAATTGGTCACGCGCATAGCCGAGCCCAAAAATTAGCGCCCGAAGGTCGGGGTGCCAAAACCCCCCAGCGGAAAAATGGCCAAAAAACGGGTGGGCTATAGCCTTGGTGGGGCCGGGCGAATTTCTGCCGGACTCGGAATGGCTCGAGACTTTGTGGGGGCCTCCGTGTGCCAAAAATAGGCCACGGGCACAACAGCGCCCAAAAATTAGCGCCCAAGGTCAGTGCAAAGACCCCCCAGCGGAAAAATGGCCAAAAAACGAGTGGGCTATAGCCTTGGACGGGGGCATGGGCGAAGTTCGTCTGCCGGACTTGGAATGGCCCGAGACTTTGCGGGCGGCCTCCGTTTGCCAAAAAATGGACACGCGAAAAGCCACGCCCACAAATTAGCCCCGAAGGTCGGGGTACGAAAACCCCACATAGGTAAAAATGGCCAAAAAACGGGTGGGCTATAGGCTTGGTGGGGGGCGTGGGCGTAGTTCGACCGCCGGACACGGAATGGCCCGAGACTTTGCGGACAGCCTCCGTGTGCCCAAAATAGTCCACGGGCACAGCCGCGCCCAATAATTTGCACCCAATGGTCGTGGTGCAAATACCCACCAGCGGAAAAATGGCAAAAAAACGAGTGGGCTATAGCCTTGGAGGCGTGGCGAAGTTCGTCCGCCGGACTCGAATGGCACGAGACTTTGCGGGCGGCCTCCGTGTGCCAAAAATAGGCCACGGGCACAGCCGCTAAAAATTAGCACCCCAAGGTCGGTGCCAAAACCCACCAGCGGAAAATGGCCAAAAACGTGAGCTATAGCCTTGGTGGGGGCATGGGCGGTTCGTCGGACTCGGAATGGCCCGAGACTTTGCGGGCGGCCTCCGTGTACCAAAAATAGTCCACGGTCACAGCGCCCAAAAATTAGCACCCAAAGGTCGGGGTGCCAAAACCCACCAGCGGAAAATGACCAAAAAATGGGTGGGCTATAGCCTTGGTGGGGGGCGTGGGCGAAGTTAGTCCGCCGGACTCGGGATGGCCCGAGACTTTGCGGGCGGCCTCCGTGTGCCAAAAATAGGCCATGGGGCACAAAAATTGGCGCCCGAAGGTCGGGGTGCCAAAACCCCCCAGCGGAAAATTGGCCATAAAACGGGTGGGCTATAGCCTTGGTGGGGGTCGTGGGCGAAGTTCTTCCTCCGGACTCAGAATGGACCGAGACTTTGCGGGCGGCCTCCGTGAGCCAAAAATTGGTCACGGGCAGTGCCGCACCCAAAAATTAGCGTCCGAAGGTCGGGGTGCCAAAACCCCCCAGCGGAAAAATGGCCAAAAAACGGGTGGGCTAAAGCCTTGGTGGGGATCGTGGGCGAAGTTCGTCCTCCGGAATCAGAATGGCCCGAGACTTTGCGGGCGGCCTCCGTGAGCCAAAAATTGGCCACGGGCAGAGCTGCGCCCAAAAATTAGCGCCCGAAGGTCGGGATGCCAAAACCCCCCAGTGGAAAAAAAGCCAAAAAACGTGAGGGCTATAGCCTTGGTGGGGGGCGCGGGCGAAGTTCGTCCTCCGGGCTCAGAATGGCCCGAGACTTTGCGGGCAGCCTCCGTGTGATAAAAATTGGTCACGCGCATAGCCGCGCCGAAAAATTAGCGCCCGAAGGTCGGGGTACCAAAACCCCCCAGCGGAAAAATGGCCAAAAAACGTGTGAGCTATAGCCTTGGTGGGGGGCGTGGGCGAAGTTTGTCCGCCGGACTCGGAATGGCACGAGACTTTGCGGGCGGCCTCCGTGTGCCAAAAATAGGCCACGGGCACAGCCGCGCCCAAAAATTAGCACCCAAAGGTCGGGGTGCCAAAACCCACAAGCGGAAAAATGGCCAAAAAATGGGTGGGCTATAGCCTTGGTGGGGGGCGTGGGCGAAGTTCGACCGCCGGACTCGGAGTGGCTCGAGACTTTGTGGGTGGCCTCCGTGTGCCAAAAATACGGGCACAGCCGCGCCAAAAATTAGCGCCGAAGGTCGGGTGCCAAAACCCCTAGCGGAAAAATGGCAAAAACGAGTGGGCTATAGCCTTGGAGGGGGCGTCGTCTGCCGGACTCGGAATGGCCCGAGACTTTGTGGATGGCTCATGGTGCGTGTGCCAAAAATTAGCGACCAAGGTCGGGTGCCAAAACCCCAGCGGAAAAATGGCCAAAATACGGGTGGGCTATAGCCTTGGTGGGCGTGGCGAGTTCTTCCTCCGGAGAATGGACCGAGACTTTGCGGGCGGCCTCCGTGAGTCAAAAATTTGTCACGGGCAGTGCCCAAAAATTAGCGTCCGAAGGTCGGGTGCCAAAACCCCCCAGCGGAAAAATGGCCAAAAAATGGGTGGGCTATAGCCTTGGTGGGGGGCATGGGCGAAGTTCGTCCTCCGGAATCAGAATGGCCCGAGACTTTGCGGGCGGCCTCCGTGAGCCAAAAATTGGCCACGGACAAAGCCGCGCCTGAAGGTCGGGACGCCAAAACCCCCCAGCGGAAAAATGGCCAAAAAACGTGAGGGCTATAGCCTTGGTGGGGGGCGTGGGCGAAGTTCGTCCTCCGGGCTCAGAATGGCCCGAGACTTTGCGGGCGGCCTCCGTGTACCAAAAATAGGCCACGGGCACAGCCGCGCCCAAAAATTAGCACCCAAAGGTCGGGGTACCAAAACCCACCAGCGGAAAAATGGCCAAAAAACGGGTGGGCTGTAGCCTTGGTGGGGGGCGTGGGCAAAGTTCGTCCTCCGGAATCAGAATGGCCCGAGACTTTACGGGCGGCCTCCGTGAGCCAAAAATTGGCCACGGGCAGTGCCGCACCCATAAATTAGCGCCCGAAGGTCGGGGTGCCAAATACCCCCAGCGGAAAAATGGCCAAAAAACGTGAGGGCTATAGCCTTGGTGGGCGTGGGGCGAGTTCCTCCGGACTAATGGCACGAGACTTTTGGGCGGCCTCCGTGTGCCAAAAATTTGTCACGCGCATAGCCACGCCCAAAAATTAGCGACCGAAGGTCGGGGTGCCAAAACCCCCCAGCGGAAAAATGGCCAAAATACGGGTGGGCTATACCCTTGGTGGGGGTCGTGGGCGAAGTTCTTCCTCCGGACTCAGAATGGCCCGAGACTTAGCGGGCGGCCTCCGTGAGCCAAAAATTGGTCACGGGCAGTGCCGCGCCCAAAAATTAGTATCCGAAGGTCGGGGTGCCAAAACCCCCCAGCGGAAAAATGGCCAAAAAACGGGTGGGCTAAAGCCTTGGTGGGGATCGTGGGCGAAGTTCGTCCTCCGGAATCAGAATGGCCCGAGACTTTGCGGGCGGCCTCCGTGAGCCAAAAATTGGCCACGGGCAGAGCTACGCCCAAAAATTAGAGCCCGAAGGTCGGGATGCCAAAACCCCCCAGCGGAAAAATGGCCAAAAAACGTGAGGGCTATAGCCTTGGTGGGGGGCGTGGGCGAAGTTCGTCCTCCGGGATCAGAATGGCCCGAGACTTTGCGGGCGGCCTCCGTGTGCTAAAAAAATAGCGCGCCCGAAGGTCGGGGTACCAAAACCCCCCAGCGGAAAAATGGCCAAAAAACGTGTGAGCTATAGCCTTGGAGGAAGGCGTGGGCGAAGTTCGTCCGCCGGACTCGGAATGGCACGATACTTTGCGGGCGGCCTCCGTTTGCCAAAAATAGGCCACGGGCACAGCCGCGCCCAAAAATTAGCACCCAAAGGTCGGGGTGCCAAAACCCACCAGCGGAAAAATGGCCAAAAAATGGGTGGGCTATAGCCTTGGTGGGGGGCGTGGGCAAAGTTCGACCGCCGGACTCGGAATGGCTCGAGACTTTGTGGGTGGCCTCCGTGTGCCAAAAATAGGCCACGGGCACAGCCGCGCCCAAAAATTAGCACCCAAAGGTCGGGGTGCCAAAACCCACCAGCGGAAAAATGGCCAAAAAACGGGTGGGCTATAGCCTTGGTGGGGGGCGTGGGCAAAGTTCGTCCTCCGGAATCAGAATGGCCCGAGACTTTACGGGCGGCCTCCGTGAGCCAAAAATTGGCCACGGGCAGTGCCGCGCCCATAAATTAGCGCCCGAAGGTCGGGGTGCCAAATACCCCCAGCGGAAAAATGACCAAAAAACGTGAGGGCTATAGCCTTGGTGGGGGGCGTGGGCGAAGTTCGTCCTCCGGACTCAGAATGGCACGAGACTTTGCGGGCGGCCTCCGTGTGCCAAAAATTTGTCACGCGCATAGCCACGCCCAAAAATTAGCGACCGAAGGTCGGGGTGCCAAAACCCCCCAGCGGAAAAATGGCCAAAATACGGGTGGGCTATACCCTTGGTGGGGGTCGTGGGCGAAGTTCTTCCTCCGGACTCAGAATGGCCCGAGACTTAGCGGGCGGCCTCCGTGAGCCAAAAATTGGTCACGGGCAGTGCCGCGCCCAAAAATTAGTATCCGAAGGTCGGGGTGCCAAAACCCCCCAGCGGAAAAATGGCCAAAAAACGGGTGGGCTAAAGCCTTGGTGGGGATCGTGGGCGAAGTTCGTCCTCCGGAATCAGAATGGCCCGAGACTTTGCGGGCGGCCTCCGTGAGCCAAAAATTGGCCACGGGCAGAGCCGCGCCCAAAAATTAGCGCCCGAAGGTCGGGTTGCCAAAACCCCCAGCGGAAAAATGGCCAAAAAACGTGAGGGCTATAGCCTTGGTGGGGGGCGTGGGCGAAGTTCGTCCTCCGGACTCAGAATGGCCCGAGACTTTGCGGGCGGCCTCCGTGTGCCAAAAATTGGTCACGCGCATAGCCACGCCGGAAAATTAGCGCCCGAAGGTCGGGGTACCAAAACCCCCCAGCGGAAAAATGGCCAAAAAACGAGTGGGCTATAGCCTTGGAGACTCGGAATGGCCCGAACTTTGCGGGCGGCCTCCGTGTGCAAAAAATTGGTCACGCGCATAGCCGCGCCCAAAATTAGCGCCCGAAGGTCGGGGTGCCAAAACCCCCCAGCGGAAAAATGGCCAAAAACGGGTGGGCTATAGCCGGGCGTGGCGAAGAATCAGAATGGCCCGAGAGGCCTCCGTGAGCCAAAAATTGCCCAAAAATTAGCGCCCCCTAAAACCCCAGCGGCCAAAAATAGCCTTGGTTGCGGCTGAATGGCAGTAAAAATTGGTGCATGGCCAAAAATTAGCGCCCGAAGGTCGTGCCAAAACCCCAGCGGAAAAATGGCCAAAAACGTGTGGGCTATAGCCGCGTGGCGACGGACTCGGAATGGCCCGAGACATTGCGGGCGGTCTCCGTGTGCCAAAAAAATGGCCAAAAATTAGCGCCCGAAGGTCGGGGTGCCAAAACCCCCCAGCGGAAAAATTGCCAAAAAACGGGTGGGCTATAGCCTTGGTGGGGGGCGTGGGCAAGTTCGTCCTCCGGAATCAAAATGTCCCGAGACTTTGCAGGCGGCCTCCGTGAACCAAAAATTGGCCACAGGCTGAGCGACCAAAAATTAGAGCCCGAAGGTCGGGTTGCCAAAACCCCCCAGCGGAAAAATGGCCAAAAAACGTGTGGGCTATAGCCTTGGTGGGGGGCGTGGGCGAAGTTCATCCGCCGGACTCGGAATGGCTCGAGACTTTGAGGGAGGCCTCCGTGTGCCAAAAATAGGCCACGGGCACAGCCGCCCCCAAAAATTATAGCCCGAAGGTCGGGGTGCCAAAACCCCCCTACGGAAAAATGGCCAAAATACGGGTGGGCTATAGCCTTGGTTGGGGGCGTGGGCGAAGTTCTTCCTCAGAACTCAGAATGGCCCAAGACTTTGCGGGCGGCCTCCGTGAGCCAAAAATTGGTCACGTGCAGTGCCGCGCCCAAAAATTAGTGGCCGAAGGTCGGGGTGCCAAAACCCCCCAGCGGAAAAATGGCCAAAAAACGTGTGGGCTATAGCCTTGGTGGGGGGCGTGGGCGAAGTTCTTCCGCCGGACTCGGAATGGCCCGAGACTTTGCGGGCGGCCTCCGTGTGCCAAAAATAGGCCACGGGCACAGACACGCCAAAAAATTAGCGCCCGAAGGTCGGGGTGCCAAAACCCACCAGCGGAAAAATGGCCAAAAAACGGGTGGGCTATAGCCTTGGTGGGGGGCGTGGGCGAAGTTCGTCCCCCGGAATCAGAATGGCCCGAGACTTTGCAGGCGGCCTCCGTGTGCCAAAAATTGGTCATGCGCATAGCCACGCCCAAAAATTAGCGGCCGAAGGTCGGGGTGCTAAAACCCCCAGCGGAAAAATGGCCAAAAAACGTGAGCGCTATAGCCTTGGTGGGGGGCGTGGGCGAAGTTCGTCCTCCGGGCTCAGAATGGCCCGAGACTTTGCGGGCGGCCTCCGTGAGCCAAAAATTGGTCACGTGCAGTGCCGCGCCCAAAAATTAGCTCCCGAAGGTCGGGGTGCCAAAACCCCCCAGCGGAAAAATGGCCAAAAAACGAGTGGGCTATAGCCTTGGTGGGGGGCGTAGGCGAAGTTCATCCGCCGGACTCGGAAAGGCCCGAGACTTTACGGGCGGCTTCCGTGTGCCAAAAATTGGTCACGCGCATAGCCGCTCCAAAAATTAGCGCCCGACGGTCGGGGTACAAAAACCCCCCAGCGGAAAAATGGCCAAAAAACGAGTGGGCTATAGCCTTGGAGGGGGGCGTGGGCGAAGTTCGTCCGCCGGACTCGGAATGGCCCGAGACTTTGCGGACGGCCTCCGTGTGCCAAAAATAGGGCACGGGCACAGCGCCAAAAATTAGCACCCGACGGTCGGGGTGCCAAAACCCCCCAGCGGAAAAATTGCCAAAAAACGGGTGGGCTATAGCCTTGGTGGGGGGCGTGGGCGAAGTTCGTCCTCCGAACTCAGAATGGCCCGAGACTTTGGGGGCAGTCTCCGTGTGCCAAAAATAGGCCACGGGCACAGCCGCGCCCAAAAATTAGCGCCCGAAGATCGGGATACCAAAACCCCCGAGCGGAAAAATGGCCAAAAAACAGGTGGGCTATAGCCTTTGTGGGGGGCGTGGGCGAAGATCGTCCGCCAGAATCAGAATGGCCCGAGACTTTGCGGACGGCCTCCATGTGCCAAAAATTGGTCACGCGCAGAGCCGTACCAAAAAATTAGCGCCCAAAGGGCGGGGTACCAAAACCCCCCAGCGGAAAAATGGCCAAAAAACGTGTGGGCTATAGCCTTGGTTGGGGGCGTGGGCGAAGTTCGTCCGCCGGACTCGGAATGGCCCGAGACTTTGCGGACGGCATCCGTGTGCCAAAAATTGGTCACGCGCATAGCCGCGCCCAAAAATTAGTACCCAAAGGTCGGGGTGCCAAAACCCCCCAGCGGAAAAATGGCCAAAAAACGGGTGGGCTATAGCCTTGGTGGGGGGCGTGGGCGAAGTTCGTCCGCCGGACTCGGAATGGCCCGAGACTTTACGGGCGGCCTCCGTGTGCCAAAAATAGGCCACGAACACAGCCGCGCCCAAAAATTAGCACCCAAAGGTCGGGGTGCCAAAACCCACCAGCGGAAAAATGGCCAAAAAACGGGTGGGCTATAGCCTTGGTGGGGGGCGTGGGCGAAGTTCGTCCTCCGGACTCGGAATGGCCCGAGACTTTGCGGGCGGCCTCCGTGTACCAAAAATAGGCCACGCACACAGCCGCGCCCAAAAATTAGCACCCAAAGGTCGGGGTGCCAAAACCCACCAGCGGAAAAATGGCCAAAAAACGGGTGGGCTATAGCCTTGGTGGGGGGCGTGGGCGAAGTTCTTCCTCCGGACTCAGAATGGCCCGAGACTTTGCGGGCGGCCTCCGTGAGCCAAAAATTGGTCACGGGCAGTGCCGCGCCCAAAAATTAGCGCCCGAAGGTCGGGGTGCCAAAACCCCCCAGCGGAAAAATGGCCAAAAAACGTGTGGGCTATAGCCTTGGTGGGGGGCGTGGGCGAAGTTCGTCCGCCGGACTCGGAATGGCCCGAGACTTTGCGGGCAATCTCCGTGTGCCACAAATAGGCCACGGGCATAGACGCGCCCAAAAATTAGCGCCCGAAGGTCGGGGTGCCAAAACCCACCAGCGGAAAAATGGCCAAAAAACGGGTGGGCTACAGCCTTGGTGGGGGGCGTGGGCGAAGTTCGTCCGCCGGACTCGGAATGGCCCGAGACTTTGCGGGCGGCCTCCGTGTGCCAAAAATAGGCCACGCACACAGCCGCGCCCAAAAATTAGCGCCCGAAGGTCGGGGTGCCAAAACCCCCCAGCGGAAAAATGGCCAAAAAACGTGTGGGCTATAGCCTTGGTGGGGGGCGTGGGCGAAGTTCGTCCGCCGGACTCGGAATGGCCCGAGACTTTGCGGGCAATCTCCGTGTGCCACAAATAGGCCACGGGCATAGACGCGCCCAAAAATTTGCGCCCGAAGGTCGGGGTGCCAAAACCCACCAGCGGAAAAATGGCCAAAAAACGGGTGGGCTAGGGCGTGGCGAAGTTCCGCCGGACTCGGAATGGCCCGAGACTTTGCGGGCGGCCTCCGTGTGCCAAAAATAGGCGACGGGCACAGACACGCCAAAAAATTAGCGCCCGAAGGTCGGGGTGCCAATACCCACCAGCGGAAAAATGGCCAAAAAACGGGTGGGCTATAGCCTTGGTGGGGGGCGTGGGCGAAGTTCTTCCTCCGGACTCAGAATTGCCCGAGACTTTGCGGGCGGCCTCCGTGAGCCAAAAATTGGTCACGGGCAGTGCCGCGCCCAAAAATTAGCGCCCGAAGGTCGGGGTGCCAAAACCCCCCAGCGGAAAAATGGCCAAAAAACGTGGGGGCTATAGCCTTGGTGGGGGGCGTGGGCGAAGTTCGTCCGCCGGACTCGGAATGGCCCGAGACTTTGCGGGCAATCTCCGTGTGCTACAAATAGGCCACGGGCAAAGACGCGCCCAAAAATAGGGGCCCGAAGGTCGGGGTGCCAAAACCCACCAGCGGAAAAATGGCCAAAAAACGGGTGGGCTACAGCCTTGGTGGGGGGCGTGGGCGAAGTTCATCCCCCGGAATCAGAATGGCCCGAGACTTTGCAGGCGGCCTCCGTGTGCCAAAAATTGGTCACGCGCATAGCCACGCCCAAAAATTAGCGGCCGAAGGTCGGGGTGCCAAAACCCACCAGCGGAAAAATGGCCAAAAAACGGGTGGGCTACAGCCTTGGTGGGGGGCGTGGGCGAAGTTCGTCCGCCGGACTCGGAATGGCCCGAGACTTTGCGGGCGGCCTCCGTGTGCCAAAAATAGGCCACGGGCACAGACACGCCAAAAAATTAGCGCCCGAAGGTCGGGGTGCCAATACCCACCAGCGGAAAAATGGCCAAAAAACGGGTGGGCTATAGCCTTGGTGGGGGGCGTGGGCGAAGTTCTTCCTCCGGACTCAGAATGGCCCGAGACTTTGCGGGCGGCCTCCGTGAGCCAAAAATAGGACACGGGCAGTGACTCGCCAAAAAATTAGCGCCCGAAGGTCGGGGTGCCAAAACCCCCCAGCGGAAAAATGGCCAAAAAACGTGTGGGCTATAGCCTTGGTGGGGGGCGTGGGCGAAGTTCTTCCGCCGGACTCGGAATGGCCCGAGACTTTGCGGGCGGCCTCCGTGTGCCAAAAATAGGCCACGGGCACAGACACGCCAAAAAATTAGCGCCCGAAGGTCGGGGTGCCAAAACCCACCAGCGGAAAAATGGCCAAAAAACGGGTGGGCTATAGCCTTGGTGGGCGTGGCGGTTCGTCCCCGGAATCAGAATGGCCCGAGACTTTGCAGGCGGCCTCCGTGTGCCAAAAATTGGTCACGCGCATAGCCACGCCCAAAAATTAGCGGCCGAAGGTCGGGGTGCCAAAACCCACCAGCGGAAAAATGGCCAAAAAACGGGTGGGCTATAGCCTTGGTGGGGGGCGTGGGCGAAGTGCGTCCTCCGGAATCAGAATGGCCCGAGACTTTGCGGTCGGCCTCCGTGTGCCAAAAATTGGTCACGTGCAGTGCCGCGCCCAAAAATTAGCGCCCGAAGGTCGGGGTGCCAAAACCCCCCAGCGTAAAAATGGCCAAAAAACGTGTGGGCTATAGCCTTGGTGGGGGGCGTGGGCGAAGTTCGTCCGCCGTACTCGGAATGGCCCGAGACTTTGCGGGCTGTCTCCGAGTGCCAAAAATAGCTCACAGGCACAGACGCGCCCAAAAATTATCGCCCGAAGGTCGGGGTTCCAAAACCCACCAGCGGAAAAATGGCCAAAAAACGGGTGGGCTATAGCCTTGGTGGGGGGCGTGGGCGAAGTTCGTCCTCCAGAATCAAAATGGCCCGAGACTTTGCGGGCGGCCTCCGTGAGCCAAAAATTGGCCACGGGAAGAGCCATGCCCAAAAATTAGCGCCCGAAGGTCGGGTTGCCAAAACCCCCAGCGGAAAAATTGCCAAAAAACGTGAGGACTATAGCCTTGGTGGGGGGCGTGGGCGAAGTTCATCCTCCGGACTCAGAATGGCCCGAAACTTTGCGGGCGGCCTCTGTGTGCCAAAAAGTGGTCACGCGCATTGCCGCGCCCAAAAATTAGCGCCCGAGGGTCGGGGTGCAAAAACCCCCCAGCGGAAAAATGGCCAAAAAACGTGAGGGCTATAGCCTTGGTGGGGGGCGTGGGCGATGTTTGTCCTCCGGAATCAGAATGGCCCGAGACTTTGAGGGAGGCCTCCGTGTGCCAAAAAGTCACAGCAAAAATTAGCACCAAGGTCGGGTGCCAAAACCCCCATTCGTAAAATTGGCCAAAAACGGGTGGGCTATAGCCTTGGTGGGGGGCGTGGGCGAAGTTCGTCCGCCGGACTCGGAATGGCACGAGACATTGCGGGCGGCCTCAGTGTGCCAAAAATTGGTCACGCTCACTGCCGCCCAAAAATGAGCATCCGCAGGTCGGCGTGCCAACACCCCGCAGCGGTAAAAGCGCCATGAAATGGGGTGGCTATATCCTTGGTGGGGGGCGTGGGCGAAGTTTGTCCGCCGGACTCGGAATGGCTCGAGACTTTGTGGGTGGCCTCCGTGTGCCAAAAATAGGCCACAGGCACAGCCGCACCCAAAAATTAGTGCTCGAAGGTCGGGGTACAAAAACCCCCCGGGGAAAAATGGCAAAAATACGGGTGGGCTATAGCCTTGGTGGGGGGCGTGGGCGAAGTTCTTCCTCCGGACTCAGAATGGCCCGAGACATTGCGAGCGGCCTCCGTTAGCCAAAAATTGGTCACGCAAAGTGCCGCGCCCAAAAATTACCGCCCGAAGGTCGGGGTACCAAAACCCCCCAGCGGAAAAATGGCCAAAAAACGTGTGGGCTATAGCCTTGGTGGGGGGCGTGGGCGAAGTTCATCCTCCGGACTCAGAATGGCCTGAAACTTTGCGGGCGGCCTCCGTGTGCCAAAAAGTGGTCACGCGCATTGCCGCGCCCAAAAATTAGCGCCCGAGGGTCGGGGTGCCAAAACCCCCCAGCGGAAAAATGGCCAAAAAACGGGTGGGCTATAGCCTTGGTGGGGGGCGTGGGCGAAGTTCGTCCGCCGGACTCGGAATGGCCCGAGACTTTGCGGACGGTCTCCGTGTGCCAAAAATAGGCCACGGGCACAGACGCGCCAAAAAAGTAGCGCCCGAAGGTCGGGGTGCCAAAACCCACCAGCGGAAAAATGGCCAAAAAACGGGAGGGCTATAGCATTGGTGGGGGGCGTGGGCGAATTTCGTCCTCCGGAATCAGAATGGCCCGAGACTTTGTGGGCGGCCTCCGTGAGCCAAAAATTGGCCACGGGCAGAGCCGCGCCCAAAAATTAGCGCCCGAAGGTCGGGGTGCCAAAACCCACCAGCGGAAAAATGGCCAAAAAACGTGAGGGCTATAGCCTTGGTGGGGGGCGTGGGCGAAGTTCGTCCTCCGGACTCAGAATGGCCCGAGACTTTGGGGGCAGCCTCCGTGTGCCAAAAATAGGCCACGGGCACAGCCGCGTCCAAAAATTAGCGCCCGAAGATTGGGATGCCAAAACCCCCGAGCGGAAAAATGGCCAAAAAACAGGTGCGCTATAGCCTTTGTGGGGGGCGTGGGCGAAGTTCGTCCGCCGGACTCGGAATGGCCCGAGACTTTGCGGACGGCCTCCATGTGCCAAAAATTGGTCACGCGCAGAGCCGCACCCAAAAATTAGCGCCTAAAGGACGGGGTGCCAAAACCCCCAGCGGAAAAATGGCCAAAAAATGTGTGGGCTATAGCCTTGGTTGGGGGCGTGGGCGAAGTTCGTCCGCCGGACTCGGAATGGCCCGAGACTTTACGGGCGGCCTCCATGTGCCAAAAATAGGCCACGGGCACAGCCGCGCCAAAAAATTAGCACCCAAAGGTCGGGTGCCAAAACCCACCAGCGGAAAAAGGGCCAAAAACCGGTGGGCTATAGCCTTGGTGGGGGGCGTGTGCGAAGTTCGTCCTCTGGAATCAGAATGGTCCGAGACTTTGCGGGCGGCCTCCGTGAGCCAAAAATTGGCCACGGGCAGAGCCGCGCCCAAAAATTATCGCCCGAAGGTCGGGGTGCCAAAACCCCCCAGCGGAAAATGGGCAAAAACGTGAGCTATAGCCTTGGTGGGGGCGTGGCGAGTTCGTCCGGACTCGGAATGGCCCGAGACTATGCGGGCGGTCTCCGTGTGCCAAAAATAGGCCACGGGCACAGCCGCGTCCAAAAATTTGCAGCCAAAGGTCGGGGTGCCAAAACCCACCAGCGGAAAAATGGCCAAAAAACGGGTGGGCTATAGCCTTGGTGGGGGGCGTGGGCGAAGTTCGTCCACCGGACTCGGAATGGCTCAAGACTTTGTAGGTGGCCTCCATGTGCCAAAAATAGGCCACGGGCACAGCCGTACCCAAAAATTAGCGCTCGAAGGTCGGGGTGCCAAAACCCCCCAGCGGAAAAATGGCAAAAATACGGGTGGGCTATAGCCTTGGTTGGGGGCGTGGGCGAAGTTCTACCTCAGGACTCAGAATGGCCCGAGACTTTGCGGGCGGTCTCCGTGTGCCAAAAATAGGCCACGGGCACAGCCACGTCCAAAAATTTGCAGCCAAAGGTCGGGGTGCCAAAACCCACCAGCGGAAAAATGGCCAAAAAACGGGTGGGCTATAGCCTTGGTGGGGGGCGTGGGCGAAGTTCGTCCACCGGACTCGGAATGGCTCAAGACTTTGAAGGTGGCCTCCATGTGCCAAAAATAGGCCACGGGCACAGCCGAAACCAAAAATTAGCGCCTAAAGGACGGGGTGCCAAAACCCCCCAGCGGAAAAATGGCAAAAATACGGGTGGGCTATAGCCTTGGTTGGGGGCGTGGGCGAAGTTCTACCTCAGGACTCAGAATGGCCCGAGACTTTGCGGGCGGTCTCCGTGTGCCAAAAATAGGCCACGGGCACAGCCACGTCCAAAAATTTGCAGCCAAAGGTCGGGGTGCCAAAACCCACCAGCGGAAAAATGGCCAAAAAACGGGTGGGCTATAGCCTTGGTGGGGGGCGTGGGCGAAGTTCGTCCACCGGACTCGGAATGGCTCAAGACTTTGTAGGTGGCCTCCATGTGCCAAAAATAGGCCACGCGCATAGTCGTACCCAAAAATTAGCGCCCGAAGGTCGGGGTGCCAAAACCCCCCAGCGTAAAAATGGCCAAAAAACGTGTGGGCTATAGCCTTGGTGGGGGGCGTGGGCGAAGTTCGTCCGCCGGACTCGGAATGCCCCGAGACTTTGCGGGCGCCCTCCGTGTGCCAAAAATAGGCCACGTGCACAGCCGCGCCAAAAATTAGCGCCCAAAGGTCGGGGTGCCAAAACCCACCAGCGGAAAAATGGCCAAAAAATGGGTGGGCTATAGCCTTGGTGGGGGGCGTGGGCGAAGTTCGTCCTCCGAAATCAGAATGGCCCGAGACTTTGCGGGCGGCCTCCGTGAGCCTAAAATTGGCCACGGACAGAGCCGCGCCCAAAAATTAGCGCCCGAAGGTCGGGGTACCAAAACCCCCCCGCGGAAAAATGGCCAAAATACGGGTGGGCTACAGCCTTGGCTGGGGGCGTCGGCGAAGTTCGTCCCCCGACGCCAGAATGGCCCGAGACTTTGCGGGCGGCCTCCGTGAGCTAAAATTTGGCCACGGGCAGAGTCGCACCCAAAATTTAGCGCCCGAAGGTCGGGGTGCCAAAACCCCCCAGCGGAAAAATGGCCAAAAAACGTGAGGGCTATAGCCTTGGTGGGGGGCGTGGGCGAAGTTCGTTCTCCGGGCTCAGAATGGCCCGAGAATTTGCGGGCGGCCTCCGTGTGCCAAAAAACTGCCACGCGCATAGCCGCGTCCAAAAATTAGCGACCGAAGGTCGGGGTGCCAAAACCCACCAGCGGAAAAATGGCCAAAAAACGGGTGGGCTATAGCCTTGGTGGGGGGCGTGGGCGAAGTTCGTCCGCCGGACTCGGAATGGTTTGAGACTTTGTGGGTGGCCTCCGTGTGCTAAAAATATGCCACGGGCACAGCTGTACCCAAAAATTAGTGGTCGAAGGTCGGGGTGCCAAAACCCCCCAGCGGAAAAATGGCCAAAATACGGGTGGGCTTTAGCCTTGGTGGGGGGTGTGGGTGAAGTTCTTCCTCCGGACTCAGAATGGCCCGAGACTTTGCGGGCGGCCTCCGTGAGCCAAAAATTGGTCACGGGCAGTGCCGCGCCCAAAAATTAGCGCCCGAAGGTCGGGGTGCCAAAACCCCCCAGCGGAAAATTGGCCAAAAAACGGGTGGGCTATAGCCTTGGTGGGGGGCGTGGGCGAAGTTCGTCCTCCGGAATCAGAATGGCCCGAGACTTTGGGGCGGCCTCCGTGAGCCAAAAATTGGTCACGGGCAGTGCCGCGCCCAAAAATTAGCGTCCGAAGGTCGGGGTGCCGAAAACCCCAGCGGAAAAATGGCCAAAAAACGGGTGGGCTATAGCCATGGTGGGGGGCGTGGGCGAAGTTCGTCCTCCGGAATCAGAATGGTCCGAGACTTTGCGGGCGGCCTCCGTGTGCCAAAAATTGGTCACACGCATAGCCGCGCCCAAAAATTAGCGCCCGAAGGTCGGGGTGCCAAAACCCCCCAGCGGAAAAATGGCCAAAATACGGGTGGGCTATAGCCTTGGTGGGGGGCGTGGGCGAAGTTCTTCCTCCGGACTCAGAATGGCCCGAGACTTTGCGGACGGCCTCCGCGAGCCAAAAATTGGTCACGGGCAGTGCCGCACCCAAAAATTAGCGACCGAAGGTCGGGGTGCCAAAACCCCCCAGCGGAAAAATGGCCAAAATACGGGTGGGCTATAGCCTTGGTTGCGGGCGTGGGCGAAGTTCGTCCTTCGGAATCAGAATGGCCCGAGGATTTCCGGGCGGCCTTCGTGAGCCAAAAATTGGCCACGGGCAGAGCCGCGCCCAAAAATTAGCACCCGAAGGTCGGGATGCCAAAACCCCCCAGCGGAAAAATGGCCAAAAAACGTGTGAGCTATAGCCTTGGTGGGGGGCGTGGGCGAAGTTCGTCCGCCGGACTAGGAATGGAACGAGACTTTGCAGGCGGCCTCCGTGTGCCTAAAATAGGTCACGGGCACAGCCGCGCCCAAAAATTATTACCCAAAGGTCGGGGTGCCAAAACCCCCCAGCGGAAAAATGGCCAAAAAACGTGTTGGTGGGGGGCGTGGGCGAAGTTCGTCCGCCGGACTCGGAATGGCCCGAGACTTTGCGGGCGGTCTCCGTGTGCCAAAAATAGGCCACGGGCACAGCCGCGCTAAAAAATTAGCACCCAAAGGTCGGGGTGCCAAAACCCACCAGCGGAAAAATGGCCAAAAAACGGGTGGGTTATAGCCTTGGTGGGGGGCGTGGGCGAAGTTCGTCCGCCGGACTTGGAATGGCACGAGACTTTGTGGGTGGCCTCCGTGTGCCTAAAATAGGCCGTGGCCACAGCTTCAAAAATTAGCACCCAAAGGTCGGGGTGCCAAAACCCACCAGCGGAAAAATGGCCAAAAAACGGGTGGGCTATAGCCTTGGTGGGGGGCGTGGGCGAAGTTCGTCCGCCGGACTCGGAATGGCTCGAGACTTTGTGGGTGGCCTCCGTGTGCCAAAAATAGGCCACGGGCACAGCCGCGCCCAAAAATTAGCGCCCGAAGGTCGGGGTGCCAAAACCCCCCAGCGGAAAAATGGCCAAAAAACGAGTGGCCTATAGCCTTGGAGGGGGGCTTGGGCGAAGTTCGTCCTCCGGACTCAGAATGGCCCGAGACTTTGGGGACAGCCTCCGTGTACCAAAAATAGGCCATGGTCACAGCCGCGCCCAAAAATTAGCGCCCGAAGGTCGGGATGCCAAAACCCCCGAGCGGAAAAGTGGCCAAAAAACAGGTGGGCTGTAGCCTTTGTGGGGGGCGTGGGCGAAGTTCGTCCGCCGGACTCGGAATGGCCCGAGACTTTGCGGACGGCCTCCGTGTGCCAAAAATAGGCCACAGGCACAGCCGCGCTAAAAAATTAGCACCCAAAGGTCGGGGTGCCAAAACCCACCAGCGGAAAAATGGCCAAAAAACGGGTGGGCTATAGCCTTGGTGGGGGCGTGTGCGAAGTTCGTCCGCCGGACTCGGAATGGCTCGACACTTTGGGGGTGGCCTCCGTGTGCCAAAAATAGGCCACGGGCACAGCCGCACCCAAAAATTAGCGCTCGAAGGTCGGGGTGCCAAAACCCCCCAGCAGAAAAATAGCCAAAATACGGGTGGGCTATAGCCTTGGTGGGGGGCGTGGGCGAAGTTCTTCCTCCGGACTCAGAATGGCCCGAGACTTTGCGGGCGGCCTCCGTGAGCCAAAAATTTGGTCACGGGCAGTGCCACGCCCAAAAATTAGCGCCCGAAGGTCGGGGTGCCAAAACCCCCCAGCGGAAAAATGGCCAAAAAACGTGTGGGCTATAGCCTTGGTGGGGGGCGTGGGCGAAGTTCGTCCGCCAGACTCGGAATGGCCCGAGACTTTGCGGGCGGTCTCCGTGTGCCAAAAATAGGCCACGGGCACAGACGCGCCCAAAAATTAGCGCCCGAAAGTTGGGGTTCCAAAACGCACCAGCGGAAAAATGGCCAAAAAACGGGTGGGCTATAGCCTTGGTGGGAGGCGTGGGCGAAGTTCGTCCGCCGGACTCGGAATGGCTCGAGACTTTGTGGGTGGCCTCCGTAAGCCAAAAATAGGCCACGGGAATAGCCGCGCCCTAAAATTAGTGCCCGAAGGTCGGGGTGCCAAAACCCCCCTGCGGAAAAATTGCCAAAAAACGAGTGGGCTAAAGCCTTGGAGGGGGGCGTGGGCGAAGTTCGTCTGCCGGACTCGGAATGGCCCGTGACTTTGCGGACGGCCTCCGTGTGCCCAAAATAGGCCACGGGCACAGCCGCGCCCAAAAATTAGCACCCGAAGGTCGGGGTGCCAAAACCCCCCAGCGGAAAAATTGCCAAAAAACGGGCGGGCTATAGCCTTGGTGGGGGGCGTGGGCGAAGTTCATCCTCCGGGCTCAGAATGGCCCGAGACTTTGTGGGCGGCCTCCGTGTGCCAAAAATAGGCCACGGGCACAGCCGCACCCAAAAATTAGCACTCGAAGGTCGGGGTGAAAACCCCCCCGCGGAAAAATGGGCAAAAAACGGGTGGGCTATAGCCTTGGTGGGGGTGTGGGCGAAGTCGTCCGCCGGACTCGGAATGGCCCGAGACTTTGCGGGCGGCCTCCGTGTACCAAAAATAGGCCACGGGCACAGCCGCGCCCAAAAATTAGCACCAAGGTCGGGTGCCAAAACAACCCAGCGGAAAATGACCAAAAACGTGTGGGCTATAGCCTTGGTGGGGCGTAGGCAAAGTTCGTCCGCCAGACTGAATGGCCCGAGACTTTGGCGGCCTCCGTGTGCCAAAAATAGGGCACAGCGCCCAAAAATTAGCACCCAAAGGTCGGGGTGCCAAAACCCACCAGCGGAAAATGGCCAAAAACGGGTGGGCTATAGCCTTGGTGGGGCGTAGTTTGTCCGCCGGACTCGGAATGCCTCGAGACTTTGTGGGTGGCCTCCGTGTGCCAAAAATAGGCCACGGGCACATCCGCAACCATAAATTAGCACTCTTAGTTCTGTGTGTAAATAACCCCTAGCGGAAAAATGGGCAAAAAACGGGTGGGCTATAGCCTTGGTGGGGGGCGTGGGCGAAGTTCTTCCGCCGGACTCGGAATGGCCCGAGACTTTGCGGGCGGCCTCCGTGTGCCAAAAATAGGCCACGGGCACAGCCGCGCCCAAAAATTAGCACCCGAAGGTCGGGGTGCCAAAACCACCCAGCGGAAAAATGACCAAAAAACGAGTGGGCTATAGCCTTGGTGGGGGGCGTGGGCGAAGTTCGTCCGCCGGACTCGGAATGCCTCGAGACTTTGTGGGTGGCCTCCGTGTGCCAAAAATAGGCCACGGGCACAGCCGCACCCAAAAATTAGCACTCGAAGGTCGGGGAGAAAACCCCCCCGCGGAAAAATGGGCAAAAAACGGGTGGGCTATAGCCTTGGTGGGGGTGTGGGCGAAGTTCGTCCGCCGGACTCGGAATGGCCCGAGACTTTGCGGGCGGCCTCCGTGTGCCAAAAATAGGCCACGGGCAAAGCCGCGCCCAAAAATTAGGACCCGAAGGTCGGGGTGCCAAAACAACCCAGCGGAAAAATGACCAAAAAACGTGTGGGCTATAGCCTTGGTGGGGGGCGTGGGCGAAGTTCGTCTGCCAGACTCGGAATGGCCCGAGACTTTGCGGGCGGCCTCCGTGTGCCAAAAATAGGCCACGGGCACAGCCGCGCCCAAAAATTAGCACCCAAAGGTCGGGGTGCCGAAACCCACCAGCGGAAAAATGGCCAAAAAACGGGTGGGCTATAGCCTTGGTGGGGGGCGTGGGAGAAGTTCGTCCGCTGGACTCGGAATGCCTCGAGACTTTGTGGGTGGCCTCCGAGTGCCAAAAATAGGTCACGGGCACAGCCGCACCCAAAAATTAGCGTTCGAAGGTCGGGGTGCCAAAACAACCCAGCGGAAAAATGACCAAAAAACGTGTGGGCTATAGCCTTGGTGGGGGGCGTGGGCGAAGTTCGTCCGCCAGATTCAGAATGGCCCGAGACATTGCGGGCGGCCTCCGTGTGCCAAAAATAGGCCACGGACACAAGCGCGCCCAAAAATTAGCACACAAAGGTCGGGGTGCCAAAACCCACCAGCGGAAAAATGGCCAAAAAACGGGTGGGCTATAGCCTTGGTGGGGGGCGTGGGCGAAGTTCATCCGCCGGACTCGGAATGGCCCGAGACTTTGCGGGCGGCCTCCGTGTGCCAAAAATAGGCCACGGGCACAGCCGCGCCCAAAAATTAGCACCCAAAGGTCGGGGTGCCAAAACCCACCAGCGGAAAAATGGCCAAAAAACGGGTGGCTATAGCCTTGGTGGGGGGCGTGGGCGAAGTTCGTCCGCCGGACTCGGAATGGCCCGAGACTTTGCGGGCGGCCTCCGTGTACCAAAAATAGGCCACGGGCACAGACGCGCCCAAAAATTAGCACCCGAAGGTCGGGGTGCCAAAACAACCCAGCGGAAAAATGACCAAAAAACGTGTGGGCTATAGCCTTGGTGGGGGGCGTGGGCGAAGTTCGTCCGCCAGACTCGGAATGGCCCGAGACTTTGCGGGCGGCCTCCGTGTGCCAAAAATAGGCCACGGGCACAGCCGCGCCCAAAAATTAGCACCCAAAGCTCGGGGTGCCGAAACCCACCAGCGGAAAAATGGCCAAAAAACGGGTGGGCTATAGCCTTGGTGGGGGGCGTGGGCGAAGTTCGTCCGCCGGACTCGGAATGGCCCGAGACTTTGCGGGCGGCCTCCGTGTGCCAAAAATAGGCCACGGGCACAGCCGCCCCCAAAAATTAGCACCCGAAGGTCGGGGTGCCAAAACCACCCAGCGGAAAAATGACCAAAAAACGAGTGGGCTATAGCCTTGGTGGGGGGCGTGGGCGAAGTTCATCCGCCGGACTCGGAATGGCACGAGACTTTGCGGGCGGCCTCCGTGTGCCAAAAATAGGACACGGGCACAGCCGCACCCAAAAATTAGCACCCAAAGGTCGGGGTGCCAAAACCCACCAGCGGAAAAATGGCCAAAAAACGGGTGGGCTATAGCCTTGGTGGGGGGCTTGGGCGAAGTTCCTCCGCCGGACTCGGAATGGCTCGAGACTTTGTGGGTGGCCTCCGTGTGCCAAAAATAGGCCACGGGCACAGCCGCACCCAAAAATTAGCGCTCGAAGGTCGGGGTGCAAAAACCCCCCCCCGGAGAAATGGCCAAAATACGGGTGGGCTATAGCCTTGGTGGGGGGCTTGGGCGAAGTTCCTCCTCCGGACTCGGAATGGCTCGAGACTTTGTGGGTGGCCTCCGTGTGCAAAAATAGGCCACGGCACAGCCGCACCCAAAAATTAACGCCGAAGGTCGGGTGCAAAAACCCCAGCGGAAAAATCGCCAAAAACCGGGTGGGCTATAGCCTTGGTGGGGGGCATGGGCGAAGTTCGTCCTCCGGAATCAGAATGGCCCGAGACTTTGCGGGCGGCCTCCGTGAGCCAAAAATTGGCCACGGGCAGAGCCGCGCCCAAAAATTAGCACCCAAAGGTCGGGGTGCCAAAACCCACCAGCGGAAAAATGGCCAAAAAACGGGTGGGCTATAGCCTTGGTGGGGGGCGTGGGCGAAGTTCGTCCGCCGGACTCAGAATGCCTCGTGACTTTGGGGTGGCCTCCGTGTGCCAAAATCGCCACGGCACAGCCGTAAAAATTAGCACCGAAGGTCGGGGTTCCAAAACCACCCAGCGGACAAATGACCAAAAAATGAGTGGGCTATAGCCTTGGTGGGGGATTGGGGCGAAGTTCGTCCGCCGGACTCGGAATGGCACGAGACTTTGCGGGCGGCCTCCGTGTGCCAAAAATAGGCCACGGGCACAGCCGCGCCAAAAAATTAGCACCCAAAGGTACGGGACCCAAAAACCACCAGCGGAAAAATGGGCAAAAATGGGTGGGCTATATCCTTGGTGGGGGGAGTGGGAGAAGTTCGTCCGCCGGACTCGGAATGGCACGAGACTTTGCGGGCGGCCTCCGTGTGCCAAAAATAGGCCACGGGCACAGCCGCGCCCAAAAATTCGCGCCAAAAAATTCACACCCGAAGGTCGGGGTGCCAAAACCCCCCTGCGGAAAAATTACCAAAAAACGAGTGGGCTATAGCCTTGGTGGGGGGCGTGGCAGAAGTTCGTCCGCTGGACTCGAATGGCCCGAGACTTTCCGGCGGCCTCCGTGTGCCAAAAATAGGCCACGGGCATAGCCGCGCCTATAAATTCCCTCCCTAAGGTCGGGGTGCAAAAACCCCCCTGCGGAAAAATGGGCAAAAAACGGGTGGGCTATAGCCTTGGTGGGGGGCGTGGGCGAAGTTCGTCCGCCGGACTCGGAATGGCCCGAGACTTTGCGGGCGGTCTACGTGTGCCAAAAATAGGCCACGTGCACAGACGCGCCTATAAATTAGAGCCCTAAGGTCGGGGTGCAAAAACCCACGAGCTGAAAAATGGCCAAAAAACGGGTGGGCTATAGCCTTGGGGGGCGTGGCGAAGTTCGTCCTCCGGAATCAGAATGGCCCGAGACTTTGCGGGCGGCCTCCGTGAGCCAAAAATTGGCAACGGGCAGAGCCGCGCCCAAAAATTAGCGCCCGAAGGTCGGGGTGCCAAAACCCCCCAGCGCAAAAATGGCCAAAAAATGTGAGGGCTATAGCCTTGGGGGGGGGGGGGCGTGGGCGAAGTTCGTCCTCCGGACTCAAAATGGCCCAAGACTTTGCGGGCGGCCTCCGTGTGCCAAAAATTGGCAACGGGCACAGCCGCAGCCAAAAATTAGCGCCCAAAGGTCGGGGTACCAAAACCCCCCAGCAGAAAAATGGCCAAAACACGGGTGGGCTATAGCCTTGGTGGGGGGCGTGGGCGAAGTTCGTCCGCCGGACTCGGAATGGCTCGAGACTTTGTAGGTGGCCTCCGTGTGCCAAAAATAGGCCACGGGCACAGCCGTACCCAAAAATTAGCGCTCGAAGGTCGGGGTGCCAAAACCCCCCAGCGGAAAAATGACCAAAAAATGAGTGCGCTATAGCCTTGGTGGGGGGCGTGGGCGAAGTTCGTCCGCCGGACTCGGAATGGCCCGAGACTTTGCGGGCGGCCTCCGTGTGCCAAAAATAGGCCACGGTCACAGCTGCGCCCAAAAATTAGCACCCGAAGGTCAGGGTGCCAAAACCCCCAAGCAGAAAAATTGCCAAAAAACAGGTGGACTATAGCCTTAGTGGGGGGCGTGGGCGAAGTTCGTCCTCCGGAATCAGAATGGCCCGAGACTTTGCGGGCGGCCTCCGTGAGCCAAAAATTGGCCACGGGCAGAGCCGCGCCCAAAAATTAGCGCCCGAAGGTCGGGGTGCCAAAACCCCCCAGCGGAAAAATAGCCAAAAAACGTGAGGGCTATAGCCTTGGTGGGGGGCGTGGGCGAAGTTCGTCCTCCGGACTCAGAATGGCCTGAGACTTTGCGGGCGGCCTCCGTGTGCTAAAAATTGGTCACGCGCATAGCCGCGCCCAAAAATTAGTGCCCGAAGGTCGGGGTACCAAAACCCCCCAGCGGAAAAATGGCCAAAAAACGTGTGGGCTATAGCCTTTGTGGGGGGCGTGGGCGAAGTTCGTCCGCCGGACTCGGAATGGCCCGAGACTTTGCGGGCGGCCTCCGTGTGCCAAAAATAGGCCACGCACACAGCCGCGACCAAAAATTAGCACCCAAAGGTCGGGGTGCCAAAACCCACCAGTGGAAAAATGGCCAAAAAACGGGTGGGCTATAGCCTTGGTGGGGGGCGTGGGCGAAGTTCGTCCTCCGGAATCAGAATGGCCCGAGACTTTGCGGGCGGCCTCCATGAGCCAAAAATTGGCCACGGGCAGAGCCGCGCCCAAAAATTAGCGCCCGAAGGTCGGGGTGCCAAAACCCCCCAGCGGAAAAATGGCCAAAAAATGTGAGGGCTATAGCCTTGGTGGGGGGCGTGGGCGAAGTTCGTCCTCCGGGCTCAGAACGGCCCGAGACTTTGCGGGCGGCCTCCGTGTGCCAAAAAATGTTCACGCCCATAGCCGCGCCCAAAAATTAGCTCCCGAAGGTCGGGGTGCCAAAACCACCCAGCGGAAAAATGGCCAAAAAACGTGTGAACCATATAGCCTTGGTGGGGGGCGTGGGCGAGGTTCGTCCGCCGGACTCGGAATGGCCCGAGACATTGCGGGCGGCCCCCGTGTGCCAAACATAGGCCACGGGCACAGCCGCGCCCAAAAATTAGCACCCAAAGGTCGGGGTGCCAAAACCCACCAGCGGAAAAATGGCCAAAATACGGGTGGGCTATATAGCCTTGGTGGGGGGCGTGGGCGAAGTTCGTCCGCCGGACTCGGAATGGCTCGAGACTTTGTTGGCGGCCTCCGTGTGCCAAAAATAGGCCACGGGCAACGCCGCGCCCAAAAATTAGCACCCGAAGGTCGGGGTGCCAAAACCCCCCAGCGGAAAAATGGCCAAAAAACGTGTGAACCATATAGCCTTGGTGGGGGGCGTGGGCGAGGTTCGTCCGTCGGACTCAGAATGGCCCGAGACTTTGCGGGCGGCCTCCGTGAGCCAAAAATTGGTCACGGGCAACGCCGCGCCCAAAAATTAGCACCCGAAGGTCGGGGTGCCAAAACCCCCCAGCGCAAAAATGGCCAAAAAAAGTGAGGGCTATAGCCTTGGGGGGGGGGGCGTGGGCGAAGATCGTCCTTCGGACTCGGAATGGCCCGAGACTTTGCGGGCGGCCTCCGTGTGCAAAACATAGGCCACGGGCACAGCCGCGCCCAAAAATTAGCACCCAAAGGTCGGGGTGCCGAAACCCACCAGCGGAAAAATGGCCAAAATACGGGTGGGCTATAGCCTTGGAGGGGGGCGTGGGCGAAGTTCGTCCGCCGGACTCGGAATGGCTCGAGACTTTGTGGGCGGCCTCCGTGTGCCAAACATAGGCCACGCGCACAGCCGCGCCCAAAAATTAGCACCCGAAGGTCGGGGTGCCAAAACCACCCAGCGGAAAATGGCGAAAACATGTGGGCTATAGCCTTGGTGGGGCGTGGCGAAGTTCGTCCGGACTCGGAATGGCTCGACACTTTGCGGGCGGCCTCCGTGTGCCAAAAATAGGCCACGGACACAGTCCAAAAATTAGCACCCAAAGGTCGGGTGCCAAAACCCACCTGCGGAAAAATGGCCAAAAACGGGTGGGCTATAGCCTTGGTGGGGCGTGGCGAAGCTCCTCCGCCGGACTCGGAATGGCTCGTGACTTTGTGGGTGGCCTCCGTGTGCCAAAAATAGGCCACGGGCACAGCCGCACCCAAAAATTAGCGCTCAAGGTCGGGTGCCAAAACCCCAGCGGAAAAAGGCCAAAAACGTGAGGGCTATAGCCTTGGTGGGGGCGTGGGTGAAGTTCATCCTGTGGACTCAGAATGGCTCGAGACTTTGTGGGTGGCCTCCGTGTGCCAAAAATAGGCCACGGCACAGCCGCACCCAAAATTAGCGCCGAAGGTCGGGGTGCCAAAACCCCAGCGGAAAAAGGCCAAAAACGTGAGGGCTATAGCCTTGGTGGGGCGTGGCGGTTCGTCCTCCGGACTCAGAATGGCCCGAGACTTTGCGGGCGGCCTCCGTGTCGCGCGCATAGGCGCGCCAAAAATTAGCGCCCAAGGTCGGGGTGCAAAACCCCAGCGGAAAATGGCCAAAAACGTGAGGGCTATAGCCTCCGGACTCAGAATGGCCCGAGACTTTGCGGGCGGCCTCCGTGCCAAAAATTGGTCACCGCATCAGCCAAAAATTAGCAAAGGTCGGGTGCCAAAACCCCCCAGCGGAAAAATGGCCAAAAAACGTGAGGGCTATAGCCTTGGTGGGGGGCGTGGGCGAAGTTCGTCCGCCGGACTCGGAATGGCACGAGACTTTGTGGGCGGCCTCCGTGTGCTAAAAATAGGCCACGGGTCGGGGTGCCCAAAAATTAGCACCCAAAGGTCGGGGTGCCAAAACCCACCAGCGGAAAAATGGCCAAAAAACGGGTGGGCTATAGCCTTGGTGGGGGTCGTGGGCGTAGTTCCTCGGCCGGACTCGGTATGGCTCGAGACTTTGTGGGGGGCCTCCGTGTGCCAAAAATAGGCCACGGGCACAGCCGCGCCCAAAAATTAGCGCCCGAAGGTCGGGGTGCCAAAACCCCCCAGCGGAAAAATGGCCAAAAAACGTGTGGGCTATAGCCTTGGTGGGGGGCGTTGGCGAAGTTCATCCGCCGGACTCGGAATGGCTCGAGACTTTGTGGGTGGCCTCTGTGCGCCAAAAATAGGCCACGGGCACAGCCGCACCCAAAAATTAGCGCTCGAAGGTCGGGTTCCAAAACCCCCAGCGGAAAAATGGCCAATAAACGTGAGGGCTATAGCCTTGGTGGGGCGCGTGGGCGAAGTTCGTCCTCCGGACTCAGAATGGCCCGAGACTTTGCGGGCGGCCTCCGTGTGCCAAAAATTGGTCGCGCGTATAGCCGCGCCCAAAAATTAGCGCCAAGGTCGGGTACAAAACCCCAGCGGAAAAATGGCCAAAAAACGTGAGGGCTATAGCCTTGGTGGGGGGCGTGGGCGAAGTTCGTCCTCCGGACTCAGAATGGCCCGAGACTTTGCGGGCGGCCTCCGTGTGCCAAAAAATGGTCACGCGCATAGCCGCGCCCAAAAATTAGCACCCGAAAGTCGGGGTGCCAAAACCACCCAGCGGAAAAATGGCCAAAAAACGTGTGGGCTATAGCCTTGGTGGGGGGCGTGGGCGAAGTTCGTCCGCCGGACTCGGAATGGCACGAGACTTTGCGGGCGGCCTCCGTGTGCTAAAAATAGGCCACGGGTCGGGGTGCTAAAAAATTACCACCCAAAGGTCGGGGTGCCAAACCCACCAGCGGAAAAATGGCCAAAAAACGGGTGGGCTATAGCCTTGGTGGGGGGCGTGGGCGAAGTTCCTCCGCCGGACTCGGAATGGCTCGAGACTTTGTGGGTGGCCTCCGTGTGCCAAAAATAGGCCACGGGCACAGCCGCACCCAAAAATTAGCGCTCGAAGGTCGGGGTGCCAAAACCCCCAGCGGAAAAATGGCCAAAAAACGTGAGGGCTATAGCCTTGGTGGGAGGCGTGGGCGAAGTTCGTCCTCCGGACTCAGAATGGCCCGAGACTTTGCGGGCGGCCTGCGTGTGCCAAAAATTGGTCGCGCGCATAGCCGCTCCCAAAAATTAGCGCCCGAAGGTCGGGGTACAAAAACCCCCCAGCGGAAAAATGGCCAAAAAACGTGAGGGCTATAGCCTTGGTGGGGGGCGTGGCGGTTCGTCCTCCGGACTCAGAATGGCCCGAGACTTTGCGGGCGGCCTCCGTGTGCCAAAACTTGGCCACGCGCAGCCAAAAATTAGCACCAAGGAGGGGGTGCCAAAACCACCCAGCGGAAAATGGCCAAAAACGTGTGGGCTATAGCCTTGGTGGGGCGTGGCGAAGTTCATCCTGACTCGGAATGGCACGAGACTTTGCGGGCGGCCTCCGTGTGCCAAAAATAGGACACGGGCACAGCCGCACCCAAAAATTAGCACCCAAAGGTCGGGGTGCCAAAACCCACCAGCGGAAAAATGGCCAAAAAACGGGTGGGCTATAGCCTTGGTGGGGGGCATGGGCGAAGTTCCTCCGCCGGACTCGGAATGGCTCGAGACTTTGTGGGTGGCCTCCGTGTGCCAAAAATAGGCCACGGGCACAGCCGCACCCAAAAATTAGCGCTCGAAGGTCGGGGTGCAAAAACCCCCCCCCGGAGAAATGGCCAAAATACGGGTGGGCTATAGCCTTCATGGGGGGCGTGGGCGAAGTTCCTCCGCCGGACTCGGAATGGCTCGAGACTTTGTGGGTGGCCTCCGTGTGCCAAAAATAGGCCACGGGCACAGCCGCACCCAAAAATTAACGCTCGAAGGTCGGGGTGCAAAAACCCCCCAGCGGAAAAATCGCCAAAAAACGGGTGGGCTATAGCCTTGGTGGGGGGCGTGGGCGAAGTTCGTCCTCCGGAATCAGAATGGCCCGAGACTTTGCGGACGGCCTCCGTGAGCCAAAAATTGGCCACGGGCAGAGCCGCACCCAAAAATTAGCACCCAAAGGTAGGGGTGCCAAAACCCCCCAGCGGAAAAATGGCCAAAAAACGTGAGGGCTATAGCCTTGGTGGGGGGCGTGGGCGAAGTTCATCCTGTGGACTCAGAATGGCCCGAGACTTTGCGGGCGGCCTCCGTGAGCCAAAAATTGGTCACGCGCAGTGCCGCGCCAAAAAATTAGCGCCCGAAGGTCGGGGTGCCAAAACCCCCCAGCGGAAAAATGGCCAAAAAATAGGTGGGCTATAGCCTTTGTGGGGGGCGTGGGCGAAGTTCGTCCGCCGGACTCGGAATGGCCCGAGACTTTGCGGACGGCCTCCATGTGCCAAAAATTGGTCACGCGCAGAGCCGTACCAAAAAATTAGCGCACAAAGGACGGGGTGCCAAAACCCCCCAGCGGAAAAATGGCCAAAAAACGAGTGGGCTATAGCCTTGGTGGGGGGCGTGGGCGAAGCTCCTCCGCCGGACTCGGAATGGCTCGAGACTTTGTGGGTGGCCTCCGTGTGCCAAAAATAGGCCACGGGCACAGCCGCGCCCAAAAATTACGCCCGAAGGTCGGGGTGCCAAAACCCCCCAGCGGAAAAATTGCCAAAAAACGGGTGGGCTATAGCCTTGGTGGGGGGCGTGGGCGAAGTTCGTCCTCCGGAATCAGAATGGCCCGAGACTTTGTGGGCGGCCTCCGTGAGCCAAAAATTGGCCACGAGCAGAGCCGCGCCCAAAAATTAGCACCCAAAGGTAGGGGTGCCAAAACCCCCCAGCGGAAAAATGGCCAAAAAACGTGAGGGCTATAGCCTTGGTGGGGGGCGTGGGCGAAGTTCGTCTTGTGGACTCAGAATGGCCCAAGACTTTGCGGGCGGCCTCCGTGAGCCAAAAATTTGTCACGCGCAGTGCCGCGCCCAAAAATTAGCGCCCGAAGGTCGGGGTGCCAAAACCCCCCAGCGGAAAAATGGCCAAAAAACGTGTGGGCTATAGCCTTGGTGGGGTGCGTGGGCGAAGTTCGTCCTCCGGAATCAGAATGGCCCCAGACTTTGCGGGCGGCCTCCGTGTGCCAAAAATTGGTCACGCGCAGTGCCGCGCCCAAAAATTAGCTCCCGAAGGTTGGGGTGCCAAAACCCCCCAGCGGAAAAATTGCCAAAAAACGAGTGGGCTATAGGCTTGGAGGGGGGCGTGGGCGAAGTTCGTCCGCCCGACTCGGAATGGCCCGAGACTTTCCGGACGGCCTCCGTGTGCCAAAAATAGGCCAAGGGCACAGCCGCGCCCAAAAATTAGCACCCGAAGGTCGGGGTGCCAAAACCCCCCAGCGGAAAAATTGCCAAAAAACGGGTGGGCTATAGCCTTGGCGGGGGACATGGGCGAAGTTCGTCCTCCGGAATCAGAATGGCCCGAGACTTTGTGGGCGGCCTCCGTGAGCCAAAAATTGGCCACGAGCAGTGCCGCGCCCAAAAATTAGCGCCCGAAGGTCGGGGTGCCAAAACCCCCCAGCGGAAAAATGGCCAAAAAACGTGTGGGCTATAGCCTTGGTGGGGGGGGTGGGCGATGTTCGTCCGCCGGACTCGGAATGGCCCGAGACTTTGGGAGCGGCCTCCGTGTGCCAAAAATAGGCCGCGGGCACAGACGTCCCAAAAAATTAGCGCCCGAAGGTCGGGCTGCCAAAACCCACCAGCGGAAAAATGGCCAAAAAATGGGGGGGCTATAGCCTTGGTGGGGGGCGTGGGCGAAGTTCGTCCTCCGGACTCAGAATGGCCCGAGACTTTGGGGGCAGCCTCCGTGTGCCAAAAATAAGCCATGGGCACAGGCGCGCCCGAAAATTAGCACCCGAAGATTGGGATGCCAAAACCCCCGAGCGGAAAAATGGCCAAAAAACAGGTGGGCTATAGCCTTTGTGGGGGGCGTGGGCGAAGTTCGTCCGCCGGACTCGGAATGGCCCGAGACTTTGCGGACGGCCTACATGTGCCAAAAATTGGTCACGCGCAGAGCCGTACCCAAAAATTAGCGCACAAAGGACGGGGTGCCAAAACCCCCCAGCGGAAAAATGGCCAAAAAACGTGTGGGCTATAGCCTTGGTGGGGCGTGGCGGTTCGTCCTGTGGACTCGAATGGCCCGAGAATTTTGGCGGCCTCCGTGAGCCAAAATTGGTCACGCAGTGCAGCGCCCAAAAATTAGCGCCAAGGTCGGGTGCCAAAACCCCAGCAGAAAAATGGCCAAAAAACGTGTGGTCTATAGCCTTGGTGGGGGGCGTGGGCAAAGTTCGTCCTCCGGAATCAGAATGGCCCCAGACTTTGCGGGCGGCCTCCGTGTGCCAAAAATTGGTCACGCGCAGTGCCGCGCCCAAAAATTAGCGCCCGAAGGTTGGGGTGCCAAAACCCCCCAGCGGAAAAATGGCCAAAAAACGTGTGGGCTATAGCCTTGGTGGGGGGCGTGGGCGTAGTTGGTCCGCCGGACTCGGAATGGCCCGAGACTTTGCGGGCGGCCTCCGTGTGCCAAAAATAGGCCACGGGCACAGCCGCGCCCAAAAATTAGCGCCCAAAGGTCGGGGTGCCAAAACCCACCAGCGGAAAAATGGCCAAAAAACGGGGGGGCTATAGCCTTGGTGGGGGGCTTGGGCGAAGTTTTTCCTCCGGACTCAGAATGGCCCGAGACTTTGGGGGCAGCCTCCCTGTGCCAAAAATAGGCCACGGACACAGCCGCGCACAAAAATTAGCACCCAAAGGTCGGGGTGCCAAAACCCCCCAGCGGAAAAATGGCCAAAAAACGTGTGGGCTATAGCCTTCGTGGGGGGCGTGGACGAAGTTCGTCCGCCGGACTCGGAATGGCCCGAGACTTTGCGGGCGGTCTCCGTGTGCAAAAAATAGGCCACGGGCACAGACGCGCCCAAAAATTAGCGCCCGAAGGTCGGGGTGCCAAAACCCCCCAGCGGAAAAATGGCCAAAAAACGGGTGGGCTATAGCCTTGGTGGGGGGCGTGGGCGAAGTTCGTCCGCCGGACTCGGAATGGCCCGAGACTTTGCGGGCGGCCTCCATGTGCCAAAAATAGGCCACGGGCACAGACACGCCAAAAAATTAGTGCCCGAAGGTCGGGGTACCAAAACCCACCAGCGGAAAAATGGCCAAAAAACGGGTGGGCTATAGCCTTGGTGGGGGGCATGGGCGAAGTTCGTCCTCCGGAATCAGGATGGCCCGAGACTTTGCGGGCGGCCTCCGTGAGCATAAAATTGGACACGGGCAGAGTCGCGCCAAAAAATTAGCGCCCGAAGGTCGGGGTGCCAAAACCCCCCAGCGGACAAATGGCCACCAAACACGAGCGCTATAGCCTTGGTGGGGGGCTTGGGCGAAGATCGTCCTCCGGGCTCAGAATGGCCCGAGACTTTGCGCGTGGCCTCCGTGTGCCAAAAAACTGTCACGCGCATAGCCGTGCCCAAAAATTAGCGCCCGAAGGTCGGGGTGCCAAAACCCACCAGCGGAAAAATGGCCAAAAAACGGGTGGGCTATAGCCTTGGTGTGGAGCGTGGGCGAAGTTCGTCGTCCGGAATCAGAATGGCCCGAGACTTTGCGGGCGGCCTCCGTGAGCCAAAAATTGGCCACGGGCAGAGCTGCGCCCAAAAATTAGCGCCCGAAGGTCGGGATTCCAAAACCCCCCAGCGGAAAAATGGCCAAAAAACGTGAGGGCAATAGCCTTGGTGGGGGGCGTGGGCGAAGTTCGTCCTCCGGGCTCAGAATGGCCCGAGACTTTACGGGCGGCCTACGTGTGCCAAAAATTGGTCACGCGCATAGCCGCGCCCAAAAATTAGCGCCCGAAGGTCGGCGCGTCAAAACCCCCCAGCGGAAAACTCGCCACCAACCGCGTGAGCTATAGCCTTGGTGGGGGGCGTGGGCGAAGTTCTTCCGCTGGACTCGAATGGCCCGAGACTTATGAGCGGCTTCCGTGTGCCAAAAATAGGCCACGGGCACATCCGCGCTAAAATATTTGCACCCGAAGGTCGGGGTGCCAAAACCTCCCAGCGGAAAAATTGCCAAAAAACAGGTGGGCTATATAGCCTCGGTGGGGCGTGGCGGTTCGTCCTCCGGACTCGAAAGGCCCGAGATTTTGGGGCAGCCTCCGTGTGCCAAAATAGGCCACGGCACAGCGCCAAAATTAGCGCCCGAAGGTCGGGATGCCAAAACCCCGAGCGGAAAAATAGCCAAAAACGGGTGGGCTATAGCCTGCGGGGCGTGGCGAAGTTCGTCCGGACTCGAATGGCCCGAGACATTGCGGGCCGCCTCCTTGTGCCAAAAATAGGCACGGGCACAGCCGCCCAAAAATTAGCACCCAAAGGTCGGGTGCCAAAACGCACCAGCGGAAAAATGGCCAAAAACGGGTGGGCTATAGCCTTGGTGGGGGCGGGTTCGTCCGGACTCGGAATGGCTCGAGACTTTGTGGGTGGCCTCCGTGTGCCAAAAATAGGCCACGGGCACAGCCGCACCCAAAAATTAGCACTCGAAGGTCGGGTGCCAAAACCCACCAGCGGAAAAATTGCCAAAATACGGGTGGGCTATAGCCTTGGTGGGGGGCGGGGGCGAAGTTCTTCCTCCGGACTCAGAATGGCCTGAGACTTTGCGGGAGGCCTCCGTGAGCCAAAAATTGGTCACGGACAGTGCCGCGCCCAAAAATTAGAGCCCGAAGGTCGGGGTGCCAAAACCCCCAGCGGAAAATGGCCAAAAACGGTGGGCTATAGCCGGTGGGGCGTGGCGGTTCGTCCGGACTCGGAATGACCCGAGACTTTACGGGCGGTCTCCGTGTGCCAAATAGGCCACGGGCACAGACGCGCCAAAAATTATCGCCCAAGGTCGGGTGCCAAAACCCACCAGCAGAAAAATGGCCAAAAAACGGGTGGGCTATAGCCTTGGTGGGGGGCGTGGGCGAAGTTCGTCCTCCGGAATCAGAATGGCCCGAGACTTTGCAGGCGGCCTCCGTGAGCCAAAAATTGGCCATGGAGAGAGCCGCGCCCAAAAATTAGCGCCCGAAGGTCGGGGTGCCAAAACCCCCCAGCGGAAAAATCGCCAAAAAACGTGAGGGCTATAGCCTTGGTGGGGGGCGTGGGCGAAGTTCGTCCTCCGGACTCAGAATGGCCCGAGACTTTGCGGGCGGGCTCCGTGTGCCAAAAATTGGTCACGCGCATAGCCGCGCCCAAAAATTAGCGCCCGAAGGTCGGGGTGCCAAAACCCCCCAGCGGAAAAATGGGCAAAAAACGTGTGGGCTATAGCCTTGGTGGGGGGCGTGGGCGAAGTTCGTACGCCAGACTCGGAATGGCACGAGACTTTCCGGACGGCCTCCGTGTGCCAAAAATAGGCCACGGGCACAGCCGCGGACAAAAATTAGCGCCCGAAGGTCGGGGTGCCAAAACCCCCCAGCGGAAAAATGGCCAAAAAACGTGAGGGCTATAGCCTTGGTGGGGGGCGTGGGCGAAGTTCGTCCGCCGGACTCGGAATGGCCCGAGACTTTTTGGGTGGCCTCCATGTGCCAAAAATAGGCAATGGGCACAGCCGTACCCAAAAATTAGCGCCCAAAGGTCGGTGTGCCAAAACCCCCCAGCGGAAAAATGGCCAAAACACGGGTGGGCTATAGCCTTGGTGGGGGGCGTGGGCGAAGTTCGTCCGCCGGACTCGGAATGGCCCGAGACTTTTTGGGTGGCCTCCATGTGCCAAAAATAGGCAATGGGCACAGCCGTACCCAAAAATTAGCGCCCGAAGGTCGGGGTGCCAAAACCCCCCAGCGGAAAAATGGCCAAAATACGGGTGGGCTATAGCCTTTGTTGGCGGGCGAAGTTCTTCCTCAGGACTCAGAATGGCCGGAGACTTTTCGGCGGCATCCGTGCCAAAATTGGTCACGCGATAGCTGCGCCAAAATTAGCGCCCGAAGGTCGGGTGCCAAAACCCTAGCGGAAAAATGGCCAAAAACGGGTGGGCTATAGCCTTGGTGGGGGCATGGGCGAAGTTCGTCCGCGGACTCGGAATGGCTCGAGACTTTGTGGGTGGCCTACGTGTGCAAAAATAGGCCACGGGCACTGCCGCACCCAAAAATTAGCGCTCGAAGGTCGGGTGGAAAACCCCCGCGGAAAATGGCCAAAATACGGGTGGGCTATAGCCTTGGTGGGGGGCGTGGGCGAAGTTCTTCCTCCGGACTCATAATGGCCCGAGACTTTGCGGGCGGCCTCCGTGAGCCAAAAATTGGTCACCCGCAGTGACGCACCCAAAAATTAGCGCCCGAAGGTCGGGGTACCAAAACCGCCCAGCGGAAAAATGACCAAAAAACGTGGGCTATAGCCATGGTGGGGCGGGCGGTTCGTCCGCCGGACTCGGAATGGCCGAGCCTTTGCGGGCGGTCTCCGTGTGCCAAAAATAGGCCACGGGCACAGACGCGCCCAAAAATTAGCGCCCGAAGGTCGGGGTGCCAAAACCCCCCAGCGGAAAAATGGCAAAAATACGGGTGGGCTATAGCCTTGGTGGGGGGCGTGGGCGAAGTTCTTCCTCCGGACTCAGAATGGCCCGAGACTTTGCGGGCGGCCTCCGTGAGCCAAAAATTGGTCACGGGCAGTGCCGCGCCCAAAAATTAGCGTCCGAAGGTCGGGGTGCCAAAACCCCCCAGCGGAAAAATGGCCAAAAAACGGGTGGGCTATAGCCTTGGTGGGGGGCGTGGGCGAAGTTCGTCCTCCGGAATCATAATGGCCCGAGCCTTTGCGGGCGGCCTCCGTGAGAAAAAAAAATTGGCCACGGGCAGAGCCGCCCCAAAAATTAGCGCCCGTAGGTCGGTATGCCAAAACCCCAGCGGAAAATGGCCAAAAACGTGAGGGCTATAGCCTTGGTGGGGCGTGGTCGGTTCGTCCTCCGGGGAATGGCCCGAGACTTTGCGGCGGCCTCCGTGTGCCAAAAATTGGTCATACGCATAGCCGCGCCTAAAAATTAGCGCCCAAGGTCGGGTGCCAAAACCCCAGCGGAAAAATGGCCAAAAACGTGTGAGCTATAGCCTTGGGGGCGTGGCGATGTTCGTCCGCCGGACTCGAATAGCACGAGACTATGCGGGCGGCCTCCGTGCAAAAATTGGTCACGATAGTCACAAAAATTAGCGCCAAGGTCGGGTGCCAAAACCCCAGCGGAAAAATGGCCAAAAACGTGTGAGCTATAGCCTTGGGGGCGGGCGGTTCGCCGGACTCGGAATGGCACGAGACTATGCGGGCGGCCTCCGTGTGCCAAAAATAGGCCACGGGCACAGCCGCGCCCAAAAATTCGCACCCAAAGGTCGGGTGCCAAAACCCACCAGCGGAAAAATGGCCAAAAATCGGGTGGGCTATAGCCTTGGGGGCGTGGCGGTTCGTCGGACTCGGAATGGCCCGAGACTTTGCGGGTGGTCTCCGTGTGCCAAAATAGGCCACGGCACAGACGCGCCTAAAATTAGCGCCCGAAGGTCGGGTGCAAAACCCACCAGCGGAAAAATGGCCAAAAAACGGGTGGGCTATAGCCTTGGTGGGGGGCGTGGGCGAAGTTCGTCCTCCGGAATCAGAATGGCCCGAGACTTTGCGGGCGGCCTCCGTGAGCCAAAAATTGGCCACGGGCAGAGTCGCGCCCAAAAATTAGCGCCCGAAGGTCGGGGTGCCAAAACCCCCCAGCGGAAAAATGGCCAAAAAACGTGAGGGCTATAGCCTTGGTGGGGGGCGTGGGCGAAGTTCGTCCTCCGGGCTCAGAATAGCCCGAGACTTTGCGGGCGGCATCCGTGTGCCAAAGAACTGTCATGCGCATAGCCGCGCCCAAAAATTAGCGCCCGAAGGTCGGGGTGCCAAAACCCCCCAGCGGAAAAATGGCCAAAAAACGTGTGAGCTATAGCCTTGGTGGGGGGCGTGGGCGAAGTTCTTCCGCTGGACTCGGAATGGCCCGAGACTTTGCGCGCGGCATCCGTGTGCCAAAAATAGGCCACGGGCACAGCCGCGCCCAAAAATTAGCACCCGAAGGTCGGGGTGCCAAAACCTCCCAGCGGAAAAATTGCCAAAAAACAGGTGGGCTATATAGCCTCGGTGGGGGGCGTGGGCGAAGTTCGTCCTCCGGACTCAGAAAGGCCCGAGATTTTGGGGGCAGCCTCCGTGTGCCAAAAATAGGCCACGGACACAGCCGCGCCCAAAAATTAGCGCCCGAAGGTCGGGATGCCAAAACCCCGAGCGGAAAAATAGCCAAAAAACGGGTGGGCTATAGCCTTTGTGGGGGGCGTGGGCGAAGTTCGTCCGCCGGACTCGGAATGGCCCGAGACATTGCGGGCCGCCTCCTTGTGCCAAAAATAGGGCACGGGCACAGCCGCGCCCAAAAATTAGCACCCAAAGGTCGGGGTGCCAAAACCCACCAGCGGAAAAATGGCCAAAAAACGGGTGGGCTATAGCCTTGGTGGGGGGCGTGGGCGAAGTTCGTCCGCCGGACTCGGAATGGCTCGAGACTTTGTGGGTGGCCTCCGTGTGCCAAAAATAGGCCACGGGCACAGCCGCACCCAAAAATTAGCACTCGAAGGTCGGGGTGCCAAAACCCCCCAGCGGAAAAATAGCCAAAATACGGGTGGGCTATAGCCTTGGTGGGGGGCGGGGGCGAAGTTCTTCCTCCGGACTCAGAATGGCCTGAGACTTTGCGGGAGGCCTCCGTGAGCCAAAAATTGGTCACGGGCAGTGCCGCGCCCAAAAATTAGCGCCCGAAGGTCGGGGTGCCAAAACCCCCCAGCGGAAAAATGGCCAAAAAACGTGTGGGCTATAGCCTTGGTGGGGGGCGTGGGCGAAGTTCGTCCGCCGGACTCGGAATGACCCGAGACTTTGCGGGCGGTCTCCGTGTGCCAAAAATAGGCCACGGGCACAGACGCGCCCAAAAATTAGCGCCCGAAGGTCGGGGTGCCAAAACCCCCCAGCGGAAAAATGGCCAAAAAACGTGTGGGCTATAGCCTTGGTGGGGGGCGTGGGCGAAGTTCGTCCGCCGGACTCGGAATGGCCCGAGACTTTTTGGGTGGCCTCCATGTGCCAAAAATAGGCAATGGGCACAGCCGTACCCAAAAATTAGCGCCCAAAGGTCGGTGTGCCAAAACCCCCCAGCGGAAAAATGGCCAAAATACGGGTGGGCTATAGCCTTTGGGCGTGGCGAAGTTCTTCCTCCGGACTCGGAATGGCCCGAGACTTTTCGGGCGGCCTCCGTGTGCCAAAAATTGGTCACGCGCATAGCTGCGCCCAAAAATTAGCGCCCGAAGGTCGGGGTGCCAAAACCCCCCAGCGGAAAAATGGCCAAAAAACGTGAGGGCTATAGCCTTGGTGGGGGGCGTGGGCGAAGTTCATCCTCCGGACTCAGAATGGCCCGAGACTTTGCGGGCGGCCTCCGTGTGCCAAAAATTAGTCACGCGCATAGCCGCGCCCAAAATTAGCGCCCAAGGTCGGGTGCCAAAACCCCCGCGGAAAATGGCCAAAATACGGGTGGGCTATAGCCTTGTCGGGGCGTGGCAAAGTTCTTCCTCCGGACTCAGAATGGCCCGAGACTTTGCGTGCGGCCTCAGTGAGCCAAAAATTGGTCACGCACAGTGAAAATTATCGCCCAAGGTCGGGCTGCCAAAACCCCAGCGGAAAATGGCCAAAAACGTGTGGGCTATAGCCTTGGTGGGGGGGGCGAAGTTCGTCCTCCGGAATCAGAATGGCCCGAGACTTTGCGAGCGGCCTCCGTGTGCCAAAAATTGGTCACGCGCATAGCCGCGCCCAAAAATTAGCGACCGAAGGTCGGGGGGCCAAAACCCCCCAGCGGAAAAATGGCCAAAAAACGTGTGGGCTGTAGCCTTGGTGGGGGGCATGGGCGAAGTTCGTCCGCCGGACTCGGAATGGCCCGAGACTTTGCGGGCGGTCTCCGTGTGCCAAAAATAGGCCACGGGCACAGACGCGCCCAAAAATTAGCAACCGAAGGTCGGGGTGCCAAAACCCACCAGCAGAAAAATGGCCAAAAAACGGGTGGCCTATAGCCTTGGTGGGGGGCGTGGGCGAAGTTCGTCCTCCGGACTCAGAATGGCCCGAGACTTTGCGAGCGGCCTCCGTGTGCCAAAAATTGGTCACGGGCATAAAAATTAGCGCCCAAAGGTCGGGGTGCCAAAACCCCCCAGCGGAAAAATGGCCAAAAAACGTGAGGGCTATAGCCTTGGTGGGGGGCGTGGGCGAAGTTCTTCCTCCGGACTCATAATGGCCCGAGACTTTGCGGGCGGCCTCCGTGAGCCAAAAATTGGTAACGCGCAGTGCCGCGCCCAAAAATTAGCGCCCGAAGGTCGGGGTGCCAAAACCCCCCAGCGGAAAAATCGCCAAAAAACGGGTGGGCTATAGCCTTGGTGGGGGGCGTGGGCGAAGTTCGTCCTCCGGAATCAGAATGGCCCGAGACTTTGCGAGCGGCCTCCGTGTGCCAAAAATTGGTCACGGGCATAGCCGCGCCCAAAAATTAGCGCCCAAAGGTCGGGGTGCCAAAACCCCCCAGCGGAAAAATGGCCAAAAAACGTGAGGGCTATAGCCTTGGTGGGGGGCGTGGGCGAAGTTCGTCCGCCGGACTCGGAATGGCCGGAGACTTTTTAGGTGGCCTCCGTGTGCCAAAAATAGGCAACGGACACAGCCGCACCCAAAAATTAGCGCCCTAAGGTCGGTGTACCAAAACCCCCCAGCGGAAAAATGGCCAAAACACGGGTGGGCTATAGCGTTGGTGGGGGGCGTGGGCGAAGTTCGTCCGCCGGACTCGGAATGGAGCGAGACTTTACGGGCGGTCTCCGTGTGCCAAAAATAGGCCATGGGCACAGACGCGCCCAAAAATTAGCGCCCGAAGATCGGGGTGCCAAAACCCACCAGCGGAAAAATGGCCAAAAAACGGGTGGGCTATAGCCTTGGTGGGCGGGCGAAGTTCGTCCGCCAGAATGAACATGGCCCGAGACTTTGCGGGCGGGCTCCGTGTGCCAAAAAGTGTCCACGGGCAGAGCCGCGCCCCAAAATTAGCGCCCGAAGGTCGGGTGCCAAAACCCCAGCGGAAAAATCGCCAAAAAACATGAGGGCTATAGCCTTGGTGGGGGGCGTGGGCGAATTTCGTCCTCCGGAATCAGAATGGCACGAGACTTTGCAGGCGGCCTCCGTGAGCCAAAAATTAGCCACGGGCAGAGCCGCACCCAAAAATTAGCGCCCGAAGGTCGGGGTGCCAAAACCCCCCAGCGGAAAAATCGCCAAAAAATGGGTAGGCTATAGCCTGGGTGGGGGCGCGGTTCGTCCTCCGGAATCAGAATGGCCCGAGACTTTGCGAGTGGCCTCCGTGTAAAATTGGTCACGCGCATACGCAAAAATTAGCGATCAAGGTCGGGTGCCAAAACCCCCAGCGGAAAAATGGCCAAAAACGTGTGGGCTATAGCCTTGGTGGGGGCGTGGCGGTTCGTCCGCCCGGACTCGGAATGACCCGAGACTTTGCGGGCGGTCTCCGTGTGCCAAAAATAGGCCACGGGCACAGACGCGCCCAAAAATTAGCAACCGAAGGTCGGGGTGCCAAAACCCACCAGCAGAAAAATGGCCAAAAAACGGGTGGGCTATAGCCTTGGTGGGGGGCGTGGGCGAAGTTCATCCTCCGGAATCAGAATGGCCCGTGACTTTACGGGCGGCCTCCGTGAGCCAAAAATTGGCCACGGGCAGAGCCGCGCCCAAAAATTAGCGCCCGAAGGTCGGGGTACCAAAACCCCCCAGCGGAAAAATGGCCAAAAAACGTGAGGGCTATAGCCTTGGTGGGGGGCGTGGCGTCACGGACTCGGAATGGCCGGAGACTTTTTGGGGGGCCTCCGTGTGCCAAAAATAGGCAACGGGCAGAGCCGCGCCCAAAAATTAGCAACCGAAGGTCGGGGTGCCAAAACCCACCAGCAGAAAAATGGCCAAAAAACGGGTGGGCTATAGCCTTGGTGGGGGGCGTGGGCGAAGTTCATCCTCCGGAATCAGAATGGCCCGTGACTTTGCGGGTGGCCTCCGTGAGCCAAAAATTGGCCACGGGCAGAGCCGCGCCCAAAAATTAGCGCCCGAAGGTCGGGATGCCAAAACCCCGAGCGGAAAAATAGCTAAAAAACGGGTGGGCTATAGCCTTTGTGGGGGGCGTGGGCGAAGTTCGTCCGCCGGACTCGGAATGGCCGGAGACTTTTTGGGGGGCCTCCGTGTGCCAAAAATAGGCAACGGGCAGAGCCGCGCCCAAAAATTAGCAACCGAAGGTCGGGGTGCCAAAACCCACCAGCAGAAAAATGGCCAAAAAACGGGTGGGCTATAGCCTTGGGGGCGTGGCGAAGTTCATCCTCCGGAATCAGAATGGCCCGTGACTTTACGTGCGGCATCCGTGGACCAAAAATTCGCCACTGTCAGAGCCGCGCCCAAAAATTAGCGCCCGAAGGTCGGGGTGCCAAAACCCCCCAGCGGAAAAATGGCCAAAAAACGTGAGGGCTATAGCCTTGGTGGGGGGCGTGGGCGAAGTTCGTCCGCCGGACTCGGAATGGCCCGAGATTTTTTGGGGGCCTCCGTGCCAAAATAGGCAACGGCACAGCCGCGCCCAAAAATTAGCAACCAAGGTCGGGTGCCAAAACCCCCCAGGAAAAATGGCCAAAAACGTGGGCTATAGCCTTGGTGGGGGGCGTGGGCGAAGTTCGTCCGCCGGACTCGGAATGGCCCGAGACTTTGCGGACGGTCTCCGTGTGCCAAAAATAGGCCACGGGCACAGACGCGCCCAAAAATTAGCAACCGAAGGTCGGGGTGCCAAAACCCACCAGCAGAAAAATGGCCAAAAAACGGGTGGGCTATAGCCTTGGTGGGGGGCGTGGGCGAAGTTCATCCTCCGGAATCAGAATGGCCCGTGACTTTACGGGCGGCCTCCGTGAGCCAAAAATTGGCCACGGGCAGAGCCGCGCCCAAAAATTAGCACCCGAAGGTCGGGGTGCCAAAACCCACCAGCGGAAAAATGGCCAAAAAACGGGTGGGCTATAGCCTTGGTGGGGGGCGTGGGCGAAGTTTGTCCTCCGGAATCAGAATGGCCAGAGACTTTGCGGGCGGCCTCTGTGTGCCAAAAATTGTCCACGGGCAGAGCCGCGCCCAAAAATTAGAGCCCGAAGGTCGGGGTGCCAAAACCCCCCAGCGGAAAAATGGCCAAAAAACGGGTGGGCTATAGCCTTGGTGGGCGTGGCGGTCTCCCGGAATCAGAATGGCCCGAGACTTTGCGAGCGGCCTCCGTGCCAAAATTGGTCACGCATAAAATTAGCGAAGGTCGGGTGCAAAACCCCATGGAAAAATGGCCAAAAAACGTGTGGGCTATAGCCTTGGTGGGGGGCGTGGGCGAAGTTCGTCCGCCGGACTCGGAATGGCCCGAGACTTTGCGGGCGTTCTCCGTGTGCCAAAAATAGGCCACGGGCACAGACGCGACCAAAAATTAGCAACCGAAGGTCGGGGTGCCAAAACCCACCAGCGGAAAAATGGCCAAAAAACGGGTGGGCTATAGCCTTGGTGGGGGGCGTGGGCGAAGTTCGTCCTCCAGAATCAAAATGGGCCGAGAATTTGCGGGCGGCCTCCGTGTGCCAAAAATTGGTCACGCGCATAGCCGCGCCCAAAAATTAGCGCCCGAAGGTCGGGGTGCCAAAACCCCCCCGCGGAAAAATGGCCAAAATATGGGTGGGCTATAGCCTTGGTGGGGGGCGTGGGCGAAGTTCTTCCTCCGGACTCAGAATGGCCCGAGACTTTGCGGGCGGCCTCCGTGAGCCAAACGTTGGTCACGCGCAGTGCCGCGCCCAAAAATTAGCGCCCGAAGGTCGGGGTGCCAAAACCCCCCAGCGGAGAAATGACCAAAAAACGTGTGGGCTATAGCCTTGGTGGGGGGCGTGGGCGAAGTTCGTCCTCCGGAATCAGAATGGCCTGAGACTTTGCAGGCAGCCTCCGTGAGCCAAAAATTGGCCACGGGCAGAGCCGCACCCAAAAATTAGCGCCCGAAGGTCGGGGTGCCAAAACCCCCAGCGGAAAAATCGCCAAAAAACGGGCTGGCTATAGCCTTGGTGGGGGGCGTGGGCGAAGTTCGTCCTCCGGAATCAGAATGGCCCGAGACTTTGCGAGCGGCCTCCGTGTGCCAAAAATTGGTCACGCGCATAGCCGCGCCCAAAAATTAGCGACCGAAGGTCGGGGTGCCAAAACCCCCCAGCGGAAAAATGGCCAAAAAACGTGTGGGCTATAGCCTTGGTGGGGGGCGTGGGCGAAGTTCGTCCGCCGGACTCGGAATGGCCCGAGACTTTGCGGGCGGTCTCCGTGTGCCAAAAATAGGCCACGGGCACAGACGCGCCCAAAAATTAGCAACCGAAGGTCGGGGTGCCAAAACCCATCAGCAGAAAAATGGCCAAAAAACGGGTGGGCTATAGCCTTGGTGGGGGGCGTGGGCGAAGTTCATCCTCCGGAATCAGAATGGCCCGTGACTTTACGGGCGGCCTCCGTGAGCCAAAAATTGGCTACGGGCAGAGCCGCGCCCAAAAATTAGCGCCCGAAGGTCGGGGTGCCAAAACCCCCCAGCGGAAAAATGGCCAAAAAACGTGAGGGCTATAGCCTTGGTGGGGGGCGTGGGCGAAGTTCGTCCGCCGGACTCGGAATGGCCGGAGACTTTTTGGGTGGCCTCCGTGTGCCAAAAATAGGCAACGGGCACAGCCGAACCCAAAAATTAGCGCCCTAAGGTCGGTGTGCCAAAACCCCCCAGCGGAAAAATGGCCAAAAAACGGGTGGGCTATAGCCTTGGTGGGGGGCGTGGGCGAAGTTCGTCCGCCGGACTCGGAATGGCTCGAGACTGTGGGTTGCCTCCGTGTGCCAAAAATAGGCCACGGGCACAGCCGCACCCAAAAATTAGCGCTTGTAGGTCGGGGTGGAAAAACCCCCCCGCGGAAAAATGGCCAAAAAACGGGTGGGCTATAGCCTTGGTGGGGGGCGTGGGCGAAGTTCGTCCTCCAGAATCAAAATGGGCCGAGAATTTGCGGGCGGCCTCCGTGTGCCAACAATTGGTCACGCGCATAGCCGCGCCCAAAAATTAGCGCCCGAAGGTCGGGGTGCCAAAACCCCCCCGCGGAAAAATGGCCAAAATATGGGTGGGCTATAGCCTTGGTGGGGGGCGTGGGCGAAGTTCTTCCTTCGGACTCAGAATGGCCCGAGACTTTGCGGGCGGCCTCCGTGAGCCAAACCTTGGTCACGCGCAGTGCCGCGCCCAAAAATTAGCGCCCGAAGGTCGGGGTGCCAAAACCCCCCAGCGGAAAAATCGCCAAAAAACGGGTGGGCTATAGCCTTGGTGGGGGGCGTGGGCGAAGTTCGTCCTCCGGACTCAGAATGGCCCGAGACTTTGGGGGCAGCCTCCGTGTGCCAAAAATATTCCACGGGCACAGCCGCGCCCAAAAATTAGCTTCCGAAGGTCGGGATGCCAAAACCCCCGAGCGGAAAAGTTGCCAAAAAACGGGTGGGCTATAGCCTTTGTGGGGGGAGTGGGCGAAGTTCGTCCGCCGGACTCGGAATGGCCCGAGACTTTGCGGGCGGCCTCCGTGTGCCAAAAATAGGCCACGGACACAGCCGCGCCAAAAAATTAGCACCCAAAGGTCGGGGTGCCAAAACCCACCAGCGGAAAAATGGCCAAAAAACGGGTGGGCTATAGCCTTGGTGGGGGGCGTGGGCGAAGTTCGTCCTCCGGACTCAGAATGGCCCGAGACTTTGCGGGCGGCCTCCATGTGCCAAAAATTGGTCACGCGCATAGCCGCACCCAAAAATTAGCGCCCGAAGGTCGGGGTGCCAAAACCCCCCAGCGGAAAAATGGCCAAAACACGGGTGGGCTATAGCCTTGGTGGGGGACGTGGGCGAAGTTCGTCCGCCGGACTCGGAATGGCTCGAGACTTTGTAGGTGGCCTCCGTGTGCCAAAAATAGGCCACGGGCACAGCCGCACCCAAAAATTAGCGCTCGAAGGTCGGGGTGGAAAAACCCCCCCGCGGAAAAATGGCCAAAATACGGGTGGGCTATAGCCTTGGTGGGGGGCGTGGGCGAACTTCTTCCTCCGGACTCAGAATGGCCCGAGACTTTATGGGCGGCCTCCGTGAGCCAAAAATTGGCTACGGGCAGAGCCGCGCCCAAAAATTAGCGCCCGAAGGTCGGGGTGCCAAAACCCCCCAGCGGAAAAATGGCCAAAAAACGTGAGGGCTATAGCCTTGGTGGGGGGCGTGGGCGAAGTTCGTCCGCCGGACTCGGAATGGCCGGAGACTTTTTGGGTGGCCTCCGTGTGCCAAAAATAGGAAACGGGCACAGCCGCACCAAAAAATTAGCGCCCTAAGGTCGGTGTGCCAAAACCCCCCAGCGGAAAAATGGCCAAAAAACGGGTGGGCTATAGCCTTGGTGGGGGGCGTGGGCGAAGCTCGTCCGCCGGACTCGGAATGGCTCGAGACTTTGTGGGTGGCCTCCGTGTGCCAAAAATAGGCCACGGGCACAGCCGCACCCAAAAATTAGCGCTCGTAGGTCGGGGTGGAAAAACCCCCCCGCGGAAAAATGGCCAAAAAACGGGTGGGCTATAGCCTTGGTGGGGGGCGTGGGCGAAGTTCGTCCTCCAGAATCAAAATGGGCCGAGAATTTGCGGGCGGCCTCCGTGTGCCAAAAATTGGTCACGCGCATAGCAAAAAATTAGCGCCCGAAGGTCGGGGTGCCAAAACCCCCCCGCGGAAAAATGGCCAAAATATGGGTGGGCTATAGCCTTGGTGGGGGGCTTGGGCGAAGTTCTTCCTCCGGACTCAGAATGGCCCGAGACTTTGCGGGCGGCCTCCGTGAGCCAAACCTTGGTCACGCGCAGTGCCGCGCCCAAAAATTAGCGCCCGAAGGTCGGGGTGCCAAAACCCCCCAGCGGAAAAATGGCCAAAAAACGTGTGGGCTATAGCCTTGGTGGGGGGCGTGGGCGAAGTTCGTCCTCCGGAATCAGAATGGCCCGAGACTTTGCAGGCGGCCTCCGTGAGCCAAAAATTGGCCACGGGCAGAGCCGCACCCAAAAATTAGCGCCCGAAGGTCGGGGTGCCAAAACCCCCCAGCGGAAAAATCGCCAAAAAACGGGTGGGCTATAGCCTTGGTGGGGGGCGTGGGCGAAGTTCGTCCTCCGGAATCAGAATGGCCCGAGACTTTGCGAGCGGCCTCCGTGTGCCAAAAATTGGTCACGCGCATAGCCGCGCCCAAAAATTAGCGACCGAAGGTCGGGGTGCCAAAACCCCCCAGCGGAAAAATGGCCAAAAAACGTGTGGGCTATAGCCTTGGTGGGGGGCGTGGGCGAAGTTCGTCCGCCGGACTCGGAATGGCCCGAGACTTTGCGGGCGGTCTCCGTGTGCCAAAAATAGGCCACGGGCACAGGCGCGCCCAAAAATTAGCAACCGAAGGTCGGGGTGCCAAAACCCATCAGCAGAAAAATGGCCAAAAAACGGGTGGGCTATAGCCTTGGTGGGGGGCGTGGGCGAAGTTCATCCTCCGGAATCAGAATGGCCCGAGACTTTGCGGGCGGCCTCCGTGAGCCAAAAATTGGTCACGCGCAGTGCCGTGCCCAAAAATTAGCGCCCGAAGGTCGGGGTACCAAAACCCCCAACGGAAAAATGACCAAAAAACGTGTGGGCTATAGCCTTGGTGGGGGGCGTGGGCGAAGTTCGTCCGCCGGACTCGGAATGGCCCGAGACATTGCAGGCGGTCTCCGTGTGGCAAAAATAGGCCACGGGCGCAGACGCGCCCAAAAATTAGCGCCCGAAGGTTGGGGTGCCAAAACCCACCAGCGGAAAAATGGCCAATAAACGGATGGGCTATAGCCTAGGTGGGGGGCGTGGGCGAAGTTCGTCCTCCAGAATCAAAATGGCCCGAGACTTTGCGGGCAGCCTCCGTGAGCCAAAAATTGGCCACGGGCAGAGCCGCGGCCAAAAATTAGCGCCCGAAGGTCGGGGTGCCAAAACCCCCCAGTGGAAAAATGGCCAAAAAACGTGAGGGCTATAGCCTTGGTGGGGGGCATGGGCGAAGTTCGTCCTCCGGACTCAGAATGGCCCGAGACTTTGCGGGCGGCCTCCGTGTGCCAAAAATTGGTCACGCAGCGCCAAAAATTAGCGCCCGAAGGTCGGGGTGCCAAAACCCCCCAGCGTAAAAATGGCCAAAAAACGTGTGGGCTATAGCCTTGGTGGGGGGCGTGGGCGAAGTTCGTCCGCCGGACTCGGAAAGGCCGGAGACTTTTTGGGTGGCCTCCGTGTGCCAAAAATAGGCAATGGGCACAGCCGTACCCAAAAATTAGCGCCCAAAGTTCGGGGTGCCAAAACCCCCCAGCGGAAAAATGGCCAAAACACGGGTGGGCTATAGCCTTGGTGGGGGGCGTGGGCGAACTTCTTCCTCCGGGCTCAGAATGGCCCGAGACTTTGAGGACGGCCTCCGTGAGCCAAAAATTGGTCACGCGCATGTGCCGCGCCCAAAAATTAGCGCCCGAAGGTCGGGGTGCCAAAACCCCCCAGCGTAAAAATGGCCAAAAAACGTGAGGGCTATAGCCTTGGTGGGGGGCGTCAGCGAAGTTTGTCCTCCGGACTCAGAATGGCCCGAGACTTTTTGGGTGGCCTCCGTGTGCCAAAAATTGGTCACGCGCCCAAAAATTAGCACCCGAAGGTCGGGGTGCCAAAACCCCCCAGCGGAAAAATGGCCAAAAAACGTGTGGGCTATAGCCTTGGTGGGGAGCGTGGGCGAAGTTCCTCCGCCGGACTCGGAATGTTTCGAGACTTTGTAGGTGGCCTCCGTGTGCCAAAAATAGGCCACGGGCACAGCCGAACCCAAAAATTAGCGCTCGAAGGTCGGGGTGCCAAAACCCCCAGCGGAAAAATGGCCAAAATACGGGTGGGATATAGCCTTTGTTGGGGGCGTGGGCGAAGTTCTTCCTCCGGACTCAGAATGGCCCGAGACTTTGCGGGCGGCCTCCGTGTGCCAAAAATTGGTCACGCGCATAGCCGCGCCCAAAAATTAGCGGCCGAAGGTCGGGGTACCAAAACCCCCCAGCGTAAAAATGGCCAAAAAACGTGTGGGCTATAGCCTTGGTGGGGGGCGTGGGCGAAGTTCGTCCGCCGGACTCGGAATGGCCGGAGACTTTTTGGGTGGCCTCCGTGTGCCAAAAATAGGCAACGGGCACAGCCGCACCCAAAAATTAGCGCCCAAAGGTCGGGGTGCCAAAACCCCCCAGCGGAAAAATGGCCAAAACACGGGTGGGCTATAGCCTTGGTGGGGGGCGTGGGCGAAGTTTGTCCGCCGGACTCGGAATGGCCGGAGACTTTTTGGGTGGCCTCCGTGTGCCCAAAATAGGCAACGGGCACAGCCGCACCCAAAAATTAGCGCTCGAAGGTCGGGGTGGAAAAACCCCCCCGCGGAAAAATGGCCAAAATACGGGTGGGCTATAGCCTTGGTGGGGGGCGTGGGCGACCTTCTTCCTCCGGATTCAGAATGGCCCGAGACTTTGCGGGCGGCCTCCGTGAGCCAAAAATTGGTCACGCACTGTGCCACGCCCAAAAATTAGCGCCCGAAGGTCGGGGGACCAAAGCCCCCCAGCGTAAAAATGACCAAAAAACGTGTGGGCTATAGCCTTGGTGGGGGGCGTGGGCGAAGTTCGTCCGCCGGACTCGGAATGGCCCGAGACTTTTCGGGCGGTCTCCGTGTGCCAAAAATAGGCCACGGGCACAGACGCGCCCAAAAATTAGTGCCCAAAGGTTGGGGTGCCAAAACCCACCAGCGGAAAAATGACCAAAAAACGGGTGGGCTATAGTCTTGGTGGGGGGCGTGGGCGAAGTTCGTCCTCCGGAATCAAAATGGCCCAATACTTTGCGGGCGGCCTCCGTGAGCCAAAAATTGGCCACGGGCAGAGCTGCGCCCAAAAATTAACGCCCGAAGGTCGGGGTGCCAAAACCGCCCAGTGGAAAAATGGCCAAAAAACGTGAGGGCTTTAGCCTTGGTGGGGGGCGTGGGCGAAGTTCGTCCTCCGGACTCAGAATGGACCGAGACTTTGCGGGCGGCCTCCGTGAGCCAAAAATTGGCCACGGCAGAGCCGCGCCCAAAAATTAGCACCCGAAGGTCGGGGTGCCAAAACCCCCCAGCGGAAAAATTGCCAAAAAACGGGTGGGCTATAGCCTTGGTGGGGGGCGTGGGCGAAGTTCGTCCTCCGGACTCAGAATGGCCCGAGACTTTGGGGGCAGCCTCCGTGTGCCAAAAATATTCCACGGGCACAGCCGCGCCCAAAAATTAGCTTCCGAAGGTCGGGATGCCAAAACCCCCGAGCGGAAAAGTTGCCAAAAAACGGGTGGGCTATAGCCTTTGTGGGGGGAGTGGGCGAAGTTCGTCCGCCGGACTCGGAATGGCCCGAGACTTTGCGGGCGGCCTCCGTGTGCCAAAAATAGGCCACGGACACAGCCGCGCCAAAAAATTAGCACCCAAAGGTCGGGGTGCCAAAACCCACCAGCGGAAAAATGGCCAAAAAACGGGTGGGCTATAGCCTTGGTGGGGGGCGTGGGCGAAGTTCGTCCGCCGGACTCGGAATGGCTCGAGACTTTGGGGTTGGCCTCCGTGTGCCAAAAATAGGCCACGGGCACAGCCGCACCCAAAAATTAGCTCTTGAAGGTTGGGGTGCCAAAACCCCCCAGCGGAAAAATAGCCAAAATACGGGTGGGCTATAGCCTTGGTGGGGGGCGTGGGCGAAGTTCTTCCTCCGGTCTCAGAACGGCCCGAGACTTTGCGGGCGGCCTCCGTGAGCAAAAACTTGGTCACGGACAGTGCCGCGCCCAAAAATTAGCGCCCGACGGTCGGGGTGCCAAAACCCCCCAGCGGAAAAATGGCCAAAAAACGTGTGGGCTATAGCCTTGGTGGGGGGCGTGGGCGAAGTTCGTCCGCCGGACTCGGAATGGCCCGAGACTTTGCGGGCGGTCTCCGTGTGCCAAAAATAGGCCACGGGCACAGACGCACCCAAAAATTAGCGCCCGAAGGTCGGGGTGCCAAAACCCACCAGCGGAAAAATGGCCAAAAAACGGGTGGGCTATAGCCTTGGTGGGGGGCGTGGGCGAAGTTCGTCCTCCGGAATCAGAATGGCCCGAGACTTTGCAGTCGGCCTCCGTGAGCCAAAAATTGGCCACGGGTAGAGCCGCGCCCAAAAATTATCGCCCGAAGGTCGGGGTGCCAAAACCCCCCAGCGGAAAAATCGCCAAAAAACGTGAGGGCTATAGCCTTGGTGGGGGGCGTGGGCGAAGTTCGTCCTCCGGACTCAGAATGGCCCGAGACTTTGCGGGCGGCCTCCGTGTGCCAAAAATTGGTCACGCGCATAGCCGCGCCCAAAAATTAGCGCCCGAAGGTCGGGGTGCCAAAACCCCCCAGCGGAAAAATGGCCAAAAAACGGGTGGGCTATAGCCTTGGTGGGGGGCGTGGGCGAAGTTCGTCCGCCGGACTCGGAATGGCCCGAGACTTTGCGGGCGGTCTCCGTGTGCCAAAAATAGGCCACGGGCATAGACGCGCCCAAAAATTAGCGCCCGAAGGTCGGGGTGCCAAAACCCACCAGCGGAAAAATGGCCAAAAAACGGGTGGGCTATAGCCTTGGTGGGGGGCGTGGGCGAAGTTCGTCCTCCGGACTCAGAATGGCCCGAGACTTTGCGGGCGGCCTCCGTGTGCCAAAAATTGGTCACGCGCATAGCCGCGCCCAAAAATTTGCGCCCGAAGGTCGGGGTGCCAAAACCCACCAGCGGAAAAATGGCCAAAAAACGGGTGGGCTATAGCCTTGGTGGGGGGCGTGGGCGAAGTTCGTCCGCCGGACTCGGAATGGCCCGAGACTTTGCGGGCGGTCTCCGTGTGCCAAAAATAGGCCACGGGCACAGACGCGCCCAAAAATTAGTGCCCGAAGGTCGGGGTGCCAAAACCCACCAGCGGAAAAATGGCCAAAAAACGGGTGGGCTATAGCCTTGGTGGGGGGCGTGGGCGAAGTTCGTCCTCCGGAATCAGAATGGCCCGAGACTTTGCAGGCGGCCTCCGTGAGCCAAAAATTGGCCACGGGCAGAGCCGCACCCAAAAATTATAGCCCGAAGGTCGGGGTGCCAAAACCCCCCAGCGGAAAAATCGCCAAAAAACGTGAGGGCTATAGCCTTGGTGGGGGGCGTGGTCGAAGTTCGTCCTCCAGACTCAGAATGGCCCGAGACTTTGCGGGCGGCCTCCGTGTGCCAAAAATTGGTCACGCGCATAGCCGCGCCCAAAAATTTGCGGCCGAAGGTCGGGGTGCCAAAACCCACCAGCGGAAAAATGGCCAAAAAACAGGTGGGCTATAGCCTTGGTGGGGGGCGTGGGCGAAGTTCGTCCGCCGGACTCGGAATGGCCCGAGACTTTGCGGGCGGTCTATATGTGCCAAAAGTAGGCCACGGGCACAGACGCGCCCAAAAATTAGCGCCCGAAGGTCGGGGTGCCAAAACCCACCAACGGAAAAATGGCCAAAAAACGGGTGGGCTATAGCCTTGGTGGGGGGCGTGGGCGAAGTTCGTCCGCCGGACTCGGAATGGCTCGATACTTCGTGGGTGGCCTCCGTATTCCAAAAATAGGCCACGGGCAGAGCCGCGCCCAAAAACTAGCACCCGAAGGTCGGGGTGCCAAACCCCCCAGCGGAAAAATGGCCAAAAAACGAGTGGGCTATAGCCTTGGAGGGGGGCGTGGGCGAAGTTCGTCTGCCGGACTCGGAATGGCCCGAGAATTTGCGGACGGCCTCCGTGTGCCCAAAATAGGCCACGGGCACAGCCGCACCCAAAAATTAGCACCCGAAGGTCGGGGAGCCAAAACCCCCCATCGGAAAAATTGCCAAAAAACGGGTGGGCTATAGCCTTGGTAGGGGGCGTGGGCGAAGTTCGTCCTCCGGACTCAGAATGGCTCGAGACTTTGTGGGTGGCCTCCGTGTGCGAAAAATAGGCCACGGACACTGCCGCGCCCAAAAATTAGCGCCCGAAGGTCGGGTTGCCAAAACCCCCCAGCGGAAAAATGGCCAAAAAACGAGTGGGCTATAGCCTTGGAGGGGGGCGTGGGTGAAGTTCGTCTGCCGGACTCGGAATGGCCCGAGACTTTGCGGACGGCCTCCGTGTGCCCAAAATAGGCCACGGGCACAGCCGCGCCCAAAAATTAGCACCCGAAGGTCGGGGTGCCAAAACCCCCCAGCGGAAAAATTGCCAAAAAAGGGGTGGGCTATAGCCTTGATGGGGGCGTGGGCGAAGTTCGTCCTCCGGACTCAGAATGGCCCGAGACTTTGGGGGCAGCCTCCGTGTGCCAAAAATAGGCCACGGGCACAGCCGCGCCCAAAAATTAGTGCCCGAAGGTCGGGATGCCAAAACCCCCGAGCGGAAAAGTGGCCAGAAAACGGGTGGGCTATAGCCTTTGTGGGGGACGTGGGCGAAGTTCGTCCGCCGGACTCGGAATGGCCCGAGACTTTGCGGACGGCCTCCGTGTGCCAAAAATAGGCCACGGGCACAGCCGCGCCCAAAAATTAGCACCCAAAGGTCGGGGTTCCAAAACCCACCAGCGGAAAAATGGCCAAAATACGGGTGGGCTATAGCCTTGGTGGGGGGCGTGGGCGAAGTTCGTCCGCCGGACTCGGAATGGCTCGAGACTTTGGGGTTGGCCTCCGTGTGCCAAAAATAGGCCACGGGCACAGCCGCACCAAAAAATTAGCGCTCGAAGGTCGGGGTGCCAAAACCCCCCAGCGGGAAAATAGCCAAAATACGGGTGGGCAATAGCCTTGGTGGGGGGCGTGGGCGAAGTTCTTCCTCCGGACTCAGAATGGCCCGAGACTTTGCGGGCGGCCTCTGTGAGCCAAAAATTGGTCACAGGCAGTGCCGTGCCCAAAAATTAGCGCCCGAAGGTCGGGGTGCCAAAACCCCCCAGCGGAAAAATGGCCAAAAAACGTGTGGGCTATAGCCTTGGTGGGGGGCGTGGGCGAATTTCGTCCGCCGGACTCGGAATGGCCCAAGACTTTGCGGGCGGTCTCCGTGTGCCAAAAATAGGCCACGGGCACAGACGCGCCCAAAAAATAGCGCCCGAAGGTCGGGGTGCCAACAACCACCAGCGGAAAAATGGCCAAAAAACTGGTGGGCTATAGCCTTGGTGGGGGGCGTGGGCGAAGTTCGTCGTCCGAACTCAGAATGGCCCGAGACTTTGCGGGCGGCCTCCGTGTGCCAAAAATTGGTCACGCGCTTAGCCGCGCCCAAAATTGAGCGCCCGAAGGTCGGGGTGCCAAAACCCCCCAGCGGAAAAATGGCCAAAAAACGTGTGGGCTATAGCCTTGGTGGGGGGCGTGGGCGAAGTTCGTCCGCCGGACTCGGAATGGCACGAGACTTTGCGGGCGGCCTCCGTGTGCCAAAAATAGGCCACGGGCACAGCCGCGCCCAAAAATTAGCACCCAAAGGTCGGGGTGCCAAAACCCACCAGCGGAAAAATGGCCAAAAAACGGGTGGGCTATAGCCTTGGTGGGGGGGGTGGGCGAAGTTCGACAGCCGGACTCGGAATGGCTCGAGACTTTGTGGGTGGCCTCCGTGTGCCAAAAATAGGACACGGGCACAGCCGCACCCAAAATTAGTGCTCGAAGGTCGGGGTGCAAAAACCCCCCCGCGGAAAAATGGCCAAAATACGGGTGGGCTATAGCCTTGGAGGGGGGCGTGGGCGAAGTTCTTCCTCCGGACTCAGAATGGCCCGAGACTTTGCGGGCAGCCTCCGTGAGCCAAACATTGGTCACGCGCACTGCCGCGCCAAAAAATTAGCGCCGAAGGTCGGGGTACCAAAACCCCCCAGCGGAAAAATGGCCAAAAAACGTGTGGGCTATAGCCTTGGTGGGGGGCGTGGGCGAAGTTCGTCCGCCGGACTCGGAATGGCCCGAGACTTTGCGGGCGGTCTCCGTGTGCCAAAAATAGGCCACGGGCACAGACGCGCCCAAAAATTAGCGCCCGAAGGTCGGGGTGCCAAAACCCACCAGCGGAAAAATGGCCAAAAAACGGGTGGGCTATAGCCTTGGTGGGGGGCGTGGGCGAAGTTCGTCCTCCGGAATCAGAATGGCCCGAGACTTTGCGGGCGGCCTCCGTGAGCCAAAAATTGGCCACGGGCAGAGCCGCGCCCAAAAATTAGCGCCCGAAGGTCGGGGTGCCAAAACCCCCCAGCGGAAAAATGGCCAAAAAACGTGAGGGCTATAGCCTTGGTGGGGGGCGTGGGCGAAGTTCGTCCTCCGGACTCAGAATGGCCCGAGACTGCGGCGGCCTCCGTGAGCCAATAATTTGTCACGCTTATAGCCGTGCCCAAAAATTAGCGCCCGAAGGTCGGGGTGCCAAAACCCCCCAGCGCAAAAATGGCCAAAAAACGTGTGAGCTATAGCCTTGGTGGGGGGCGTGGGCGAAGTTCGTCCTGTTAGTAATATGCCCTAAAGGCCAATCAAATGGTGTTTGATTGTTTAGGAAATTATTGTATTTGAATAGCATTTTGATATTTATAAAATGGCAAAGTTATCTATATTCATATATTAATTTAATGAATATGGTCCAAGAAGTAAAATAGTTAAGGAACACATTCTCGAGTTTGTCAAGAATATGAAACGTGCATCCTTTGTACTATACTTCTAAAATAGTTCCTAGTGGTGGATTTATGATTGGTCATTATAAATTCCTATAAACACTAGTATGTGTTATGACTCCTTATGGTATGTGATACTAAAATGGATGGTGAGTTTCATATCATTGACATGAGATGTCAAGTCAAACACATAGGTACTTGTTGAGAGAACAAGTTTCGAACTTGACCAAATATAGTAAGCCATATGGTTTTGAGTGTTAATGGCTTATTATACATTGTATTAGATACTTTGTTTAGTAATGGTCTTTAGACCTGAGGCATAACAGATGTCTTATACATAGACATCTCTTATATGTGAAAGCATAACGATTGATTCCTAATCACGGAAGAGATCTAGCAATAGCTGTCATGGTTGGCTATGTATGAAGACAAGTGTATGGCCAATATGGAATTCATCACTTTGTAATATACAAAAAGGATGTCCCTATGAGATAATATGAATTGGCATGAGAAATCCTTGGCCAAGGTGAAATATATTTGAAGGAGTTCAAATTATATTTTCATGTCAAGTTCATTTAGATTTGTTTTGAGATAAAGCATAAGTGCTTAACATAATAAACCATAAGCTGTGCTTTTCTCTGGACATGGATGATGAAGAGACCAAGACATAGAGATACAATGGAATAGGTTCTATAGATCCAGCAATTCTTGTTATTTGGATGGTTGTGATATGCTAGGTGTCACTCATGACTTGTAGAAACCTTAAGATCAATATTGGTAAAGCGTATTATCAATGCATCTTAAGGTCATTAGAAAAGTTCTAATTGATGACTAAAGAGTTTAGCATCATTTAATGAATAAAGAGTTATCATTAAAATAGTTCTACTACCTTATAACTAAGAACCTAAAAGGTCACACACTAAATAGAAATGAAAAAGGAGTTACTAGAAAATGAGAAGTTAAATTTCCTAATTTTAGGAAAATCAATATTTATATTATAATTCATTAAGAATGAATATATATATAAATATATCTTAAATATGATTTAAGATAGAAATTTAGATGTTCCATAAATAGTTTAAGGAACAAAATAAATTTCGTAAATCCTCCATTAAACATTATATAATATCGAGCACGTAAAATGACCATTTTGGACATGTTCGGGTTCATATATGATTATGGACTTCTAGACCAATTTTGGGTTTAGAATTTTGGGCTTTTATTGGATCTAATATGGATTAAGAGAAAGCATTAGAACATGTCACAAAATGAGCCCACATTTAACCATTTGATTTGATCAAAATGGGGTTAATTAATTAATTACGAAATTAATTAATTTAGCTATTTATTTATTTGATTAAATAATTTATTTAAGTGATAAGATCACTTTCAATAAATAATAGCTAAGTGGGTGGGTCTAGCACATGATAATGTTTGGTGCCATTATTAGAGATAATGGTAGCTTTATTTGGTGGAAGGCATCATCATGAACTAGCATTCATGTTTCTTCATTATCTCTCTCATTTCTAAACGAAATTTCGAGATTCCAAATCCTCTGAACTCCTAGAACATTTCTAAGTGTGGACTAATTAGAGGCATCACAATTGGGGTGCTTTAAGGATCTCAGATCGTGGCAAAACAGAAGCTGTTCGTGCAGAGCTGTATTTTCTGGACAGTGTTCGTAGCTTGCTGTTTTCAGTCGTTTTCTCCTACCTCACGAAGTCTTTTTCAAAACTGCAAGTGAGGTAATTAAACTTCAATCTTTCTTCTTGATTTTCGTTTTTGAATGAAGCCGATCCGAGGTTTCTAGAGCTTCCGCCGTCCGTTTTAATTTTACTGCACAAAAGTTGCGATTTTAGGAACCTCATGGACAAATGTTGTCCTTCAAGTGGTATCAGAGCCATCTTCATTCAATTTCGAATTTTTGAAGCATGATTTATGATATTTCTATTTATAATAGCATGAAGGATGATCATGGAAAGACCTAGATATTTTATGATATATTTATATCATGTGATGATTGAATATATGGGTGATTGATTGAGCTATTGATTTATTTGTTGATTTGGCCGATTTCTAAAGGCTTAAATGGTTGTAATATTTTTAAATAGGGACTTGCATGTCTCTCCTTCTATTAAGATCTGATTGTATCCCATTACCCTAAATTTGTACCCCAATTCTTCTAAATATGTAATTTCTACAAGATGATTGGAAAAGGAGGAACGACGATTTACGATGCCTTGGAGGTTGGAGCAAGAAGACTTTAATTGTAATAATATTTTGGCCATTCAAATAGAAATTAATAATTGTAATAATTTGAGACATAAGATGTCTCATAATCATTATTGTTTGCTTGATACCTAGGTGGACCTTAAAACCAATTTTGGCTCAAATTGGTTTTATTAGAAAATTCCATGATCATCCTTAGTTGGTTTGTCTATAATATGCATGAGATGTATATTAGGGTGCTTAGACATATTTGAATATTGAAATGGAATAACTTGCTAAAAAGTGAGACCATAATAATGACCAAATACTCCCTAATTAAATAAACCTAATTATTGTTAAGTTGTAATGATGAATATTGAGAATATCCATCATGGCCTACTAATACCAATGGAATATTTAAAATATTTTATGCTTGGGCTAGTTGTCATGGATACATGGGCTACTCATTCATTAAAATGTTGAAAATAAACCATATATCATGCGATGATGCGTAATTCATACATTAAGCTACCAAGAACTGTTAGGTGAGGTTAGTAAGATGTTTTGAAAATATGCAAGGGTATTAGGGTAAACTTAACTAAATCATTTATACTAAGAACTGTTAGGTGAGGTATTAATGATTTAGAGGCCAAAGGATAATCGGTACATGCATGAGATGCATTTGGTAAGAGTTACCTACTCATTATAATAAGTAAGCCAAGAACTGTTAGGTGAGGTAAACTTAGGCTAATGAGAATCCGATTCCTACTAGAAACTTTTACCAATGAGAGTTTCCGTTTCTTGCATATGGGAGTGTAATGAAATGATAAAATAGTGGGAGGTACTATTTGATTTAAAGACCAAAATCAAATAGATTATAATAAAATAAAATGCTAATAATTTAATTTATACTTTCTGCAGAAATACTTAATAATGAATAATCCGTTAGCACGGAAAACTACCGTTTGACCCAATTCACGTTGATTGGTTGAAATTTAAGAATTGTTCTTAATTATGAGCAAATTAGCTATGTTCTTGATACACCTAAGCCAAATGAAATTTCTGAGGGAGCAAGTGAGGCAGATCGTGTCACTTATCAGAAGTGGCAAGATGATGACCTAAGTGCTAAAAGCTATATATTGGCATCGATGTCCAATGAACTACAAAGGCAACATGAAAATATGCCTAATGCAAGTTCCATGATACTTCATCTACAAGAGTTGTATGGTGAACAAAGCAGTTAGATATGAGATATCTAAGAAACTGTTCAGAATGAGAATGACTGAAGGATCGGTCAATGAGCATGTACTCAAAATGATTGACTACATAGAAGCTCTTAATTTCTCAATGGATGGGGAATTAGCTATCGACCTTATCCTACAGTCCTTGCCAGACTCATTCTCTCAATTTATCATGAATTTTAACATGAATAAAATGGAATGCAGTCTTGCTGAACTGCTAAAGATGCTTAATACTGCTGAAACTTGCATAAAGAAGCCAAAAGATGTTATGGCTATAGAAGGGCCCTCAACTAAAAAGGGTAAAAAGAAAAAGTTTCAACCCAAGGCTAAAGGTGGGATTAAGAAGGGGAAAGCTAATAAGCCCAATGACAAGGGAAAATGTTTCCATTGCGGTAAGGATGGGCATTGGAAGAGGAATTGCAAATCTTACCTCAACAGCTTGAAAGTCAAGCCTAAAGAGAATCCTTCTGAAGGTATGCTCATTATTGAAACTAATATTTCAATCATTCGTTCTACTTCTTGGATTTTAGATTCTGCTGCAACCACACATATTTGTATGTCAATGCAGGATCTAAAAAGAAGTAGAAGACTTAAACAAGGAGAAGTGTCTCTTAGAGTGGGAAATGGAGCAATGGTTGCTGCCTCAGCTATAGGGACATTTTTCTTAAAAATGACATCTGGGCATGTAATAAGTTTGAATGATTGTTTATTTGTTCCTTCTGCTGTAAGGAACATAGTTTCAATTTCATGTTTATGCAAAGACAATTATGAATTTTATTTCAGAAATAAAATTTGTAACATTTATTATGAGAATAAATATATTGCACATGGTACTTTAGATAATGATCTTTATGTACTAAACATGAAAGAAAATAATGAGCATGTTGTGAATGTAAATACCATAACACATAAACGTGAAAGAGAAGAAATAAGCCCCAAATATAAGTGGCATTTAAGGCTAGGTCATATTGGAGAAGATAGAGTCACAAAATTGGCTAAAGATGGACTAATAGGTCCATTTGGTTTAGAACCTTATCCAACTTGTGAATCATGTCTTCAAGAAAAATGACCAGGCACCTTCGTTGGGAAGTACAAGGCCATCGATTTATTTGAACTTATACATACGGATGTATGTGGACCATTTAATGAAATGGCAAGGGGTGGATATTACTACTTCATAACTTTTATCGACGATCAAGGTATAGTTATACTTAATGAAGTATAAATCGAAGCCTTTGAAAAGTTCAAAGAATACCGAAATGAAGTAGAGAAAGCAGTGGAAAGGTTATTAAAACCTACGATCAAATCGAGGTGGTGAATATCTCAGTGGAGAATTCCAGTCTTACCTTAAAGAAAATGGTATTGTTTCACAATGGACACCTCCAGGTACACCAGAGCTTAATGGAGTATCTGAGAGGAGAAATCGCACATTGTTAGATATGGTGCGATCAATGGTGAGTTATACAGACTTACCAATTTCTCTTTGGGGATATGCTCTCCTTACTGCAACATATGTACTAAACAGAGTACCTTCCAAGTCTGTACCTAAAATACCATATGAGATATGGTATGGTAAACAACCAAGCCTAAATCATCTTAGGATTTGGGGATGTCCTGCTTTTATCAAGAGACTCAAGAGTGAGAAACTTGAAGCTAAAGCGGATAGTGGGAGGTTGGATACCCGAAGGAAACTTTGGGTTATTACTTTACATCCAATCGATCAAAGGGTATTGGGTAGAAATGCCATATTTCTTGAAAAGAGTTTATTGAAGGTGGACAAGGAAGAAAATTAGAATTTATTGAGAATTCTAATGAGGATAAATCCAATGAAGAGCTGTTCAAGTACAAACACAAGAAACAAGTAGATCTAGTAGGATAATTCACCCAGAAAGATATGGTTTTCTTCGGATGAGCGATATATTTTTATTGGGTGATACGGATCATAGAGATGATCCTACTAGTTATGAAGAGGCAATATCAGATATTGACTCTAAGAAATGGCTTGAAGCCATGGATTTAGAGATGGACTCTATGAGAACCAACCAAGTCTGGACTCTAGTGGATCCACCCGAAGGTATTATACCTATCGGATGCAAGTGGATCTTCAAGAGGAAGATAGGCTTAGATGGAAAGGTAGAGACCTATAAAGCAAGGTTGGTAGCTAAAGGTTATCGTCAAATACAAGGTATCGACTATGAGGAAACCTTTTCACCAGTAGCCATGCTAAAGTCCATCAGAATCTTATTGGCTATAGCAGCATATTATGACTATGAGATTTGGCAAATGGATGTCAAAACTGCATTTCTTAATGGGCACATTGAGGAAGATATCTATATGATACAACCTTGTGGTTTTGAATCTAAGACAAATCCTCATAAAGTATGCAAGCTAAGAAAGTCCATTTATGGGCTAAAACAAGCCTCCAGGAGTTGGAACATCCGATTTGATGATGCAATCAAATCATTTGGTTTCATCAAGAATGAGGATGAACCATGTGTTTATAAAAGGGTCAGTGGGAGTGCAATAACTTTCCTTGTGCTATATGTAGATGACATATTGCTTATAGGAAATGACATTGGACAAATGTCTTCTGTCAAAATTTGGCTTTCTCAAAACTTCTCCATGAAAGACCTAGGAGATGCAATGTATATCTTGGGAATCAGGATTTATAGAGATAGATCCAGAAGATTAATAGGTCTATGTCAAGCTAAGTACATAAAAGATATTAAAGAAATTTAATATGTGGGATTCCAAAAGGGGTTTTATACCCTTGGACATGGAATTCATCTCTACAAAAGCATGAGTCCTAAAACTTATGATGAGAGAGCGAATGAATAAGATTCCATATGCTTACGCAATTGGAAGTCTTATGTATGCTATGCTATGTACTAGGACCGGATATAGCTCATGCGGTGAGTGTCACTGAGATACGAGTAATCCGGGTGAGGAACATTGGACATGATTAAGAATATCTTTAAGTACTTAAGAAGAACTAAAGATTTGTTCTTAACATATGGAGAGGGTGAGCTAAAAATTGAAGGCTTCACAGATTCAGATTTCCAGTCAGATGTAGATGATAGAAAATCTACATCAGGATTTTTATTCACTATCAATGGTGGAGCAGTAAGCTGGAAAAGTTCTAAGCAAGCAACTACTGCAGATTCTACCACTGAAGCGGAATATATAGCTGCATCAGATGCAGCAAAAGAAGCTGTTTGGATACGGAAGTTTATTCAACAACTTGGAGTGGTTCCAACCATTGCGTTGCCAATCTCATTATATTGTGACAACAATGGAGCTATAGCACAAGCTAAGGAACCAAGGTCTCACCAGAAGTCCAAACACATTGAGAGAAGATATCACATTATCAGAGAAATCATTGGAAGGAGTGATATCACTATGCAGAAAGTAGCCTCGGATAACGCTGCGGATCCTCGACTAAAGCACTTACTCAACGGATTAGATCGTCATCTTGAGAAGATGGGTATGAGATACCATAGCGATTGGCTTTAGTGCAAGTGGGAGATTGTTAGTAATATGCCCTAAAGGCCAATCGAATGGTGTTTGATTGTTTAGGAAATTATTGTATTTGAATAGCATTTTGATATTTATAAAATGGCAAAGTTATCTATATTCATATATTAATTTAATGAATATGGTCCAAGAAGTAAAATAGTTAAGGAACACATTCTCGAGTTTGTCAAGAATATGAAACGTGCATCCTTTGTACTATACTTCTAAAATAGTTCCTAGTGGTGGATTTATGATTGGACATTATAAATTCCTATAAACACTAGTATGTGTTATGACTCCTTATGGTATGTGATACTAAAATGGATGGTGAGTTTCATATCATTGACATGAGATGTCAAGTCAAACACATAGGTACTTGTTGAGAGAACAAGTTTACTGAACTTGACCAAATATAGTAAGCCATATGGTTTTGAGTGTTAATGGCTTATTATACATTGTATTAGATACTATGTTTAGTAATGGTCTTTAGACACGAGGCATAGATGTCTTATACATAGACATCTCTTATATGTGAAAGCATAACGATTGATTCCTAATCACGGAAGAGATCTAGCAATAGCTGTCATGGTTGGCTATGTATGAAGACAAGTGTATGGCCAATATGGAATTCATCACTTTGTAATATACAAAAAGGATGTCCCTATGAGATAATATGAATTGGCATGAGAAATCCTTGGCCAAGGTGAAATATATTTGAAGGAGTTCAAATTATATTTTCATGTCAAGTTCATTTAGATTTGTTTTGAGATAAAGCATAAGTGCTTAACATAATAAACCATGTGCTTTTCTGGACATGGATGATGAAGAGACCAAGACATAGAGATACAATGGAATAGGTTCTATAGATCCAGCAATTCTTGTTATTTGGATGGTTGTGATATCTTGCTAGGTGTCACTCATGACTTGTAGAAACCTTAAGATCAATATTGGTAAAGCGTATTATCAATGCATCTTAAGGTCATTAGAAAAGTTCTAATTGATGACTAAAGAGTTTAGCATCATTTAATGAATAAAGAGTTATCATTAAAATAGTTCTACTACCTTATAACTAAGAACCTAAAAGGTCACACACTAAATAGAAATGAAAAAGGAGTTACTAGAAAATGAGAAGTTAAATTTCCTAATTTTAGGAAAATCAATATTTATATTATAATTCATTAAGAATGAATATATATATAAATATATCTTAAATATGATTTAAGATAGAAATTTAGATGTTCCATAAATAGTTTAAGGAACAAAATAAATTTCGTAAATCCTCCATTAAACATTATATAATATCGAGCACGTAAAATGACCATTTTGGACATGTTCGGGTTCATATATGATTATGGACTTCTAGACCAATTTTGGGTTTAGAATTTTGGGCTTTTATTGGATCTAATATGGATTAAGAAAGCATTAGAACATGTCACAAAATGAGCCCACATTTAACCATTTGATTTGATCAAAATGGGGTTAATTAATTAATTACGAAATTAATTAATTTAGCTATTTATTTATTTGATTAAATAATTTATTTAAGTGATAAGATCACTTTCAATAAATAATAGCTAAGTGGGTGGGTCTAGCACATGATAATGTTTGGTGCCATTATTAGAGATAATGGTAGCTTTATTTGGTGGAAGGCATCATCATGAACTAGCATTCATGTTTCTTCATTATCTCTCTCATTTCTAAACGAAATTTCGAGATTCCAAATCCTCTGAACTCCTAGAACATTTCTAAGTGTGGACTAATTAGAGGCATCACAATTGGGGTGCTTTAAGGATCTCAGATCGTGGCAAAACAGAAGCTGTTCGTGCAGAGCTGTATTTTCTGGACAGTGTTCGTAGCTTGCTGTTTTCAGTCGTTTTCTCCTACCTCACGAAGTCGTTTTCAAAACTGCAAGTGAGATAATTAAACTTCAATCTTTCTTCTTGATTTTCGTTTTTGAATGAAGCCGATCCGAGGTTTCTAGAGCTTCCGCCGTCCGTTTTAATTTTACTGCACAAAAGTTGCGATTTTAGGAACCTCATGGACAAATGTTGTCCTTCACGTCCGCCGGACTCGGAATGGCCCGAGACTTTGCGGGCAGCCTCCGTGTGCCAAAAATAGGCCACGGGCATAGCCGCGCCCATAAATTAGCGCCCGAAGGTCGGGGTGCCAAAAACCACCAGCGGAAAAATGGCCAAAAAACGGGTGGGCTATAGCCTTGGTGGGGGGCGTGGGCGAAGTTCGTCCGCCGGACTCGGAATGCCTCAAGACTTTGTGGGTGGCCTCCGTGTGCCAAAAATAGGCCACGGGCACAGCCACACCCAAAAATTAGCGCTCGAAGGTCGGGGTGCAAAAACCCCCCCGCGGAAAAATGGCCAAAATACGGGTGGGCTATAGCCTTGGTGGGGGGCGTGGGCGAAGTTCGTCCGCCGGACTCGGAATGGCTCGAGACTTTGTGGGCGGCCTCCGTGTGCTAAAAATAGGCCACGGGCACAGCCGCACCCAAAAATTAGCACCCAAAGGTCGGGGTGCCAAAACCCCCCAGTGGAAAAATGGCCAAAAAACGTGTAGGCTAAAGCCTTGGTAGGCGTGGGCGAGATTCGTCCGCGGACTCGGAATGGCCCGAGACTGCGGGCGGCCTCTGTGTGCCAAAAATAGGCCCGGGTACAGCCGCGGCTAAAAATTAGCCCCCGAAGGTCGGGGTGCCAAAACCCCCCAGCGGAAAAATGACCAAAAAACGAGTGCGCTATAGCCTTGGTGGGGGGAGTGGGAGAAGTTCGTCCGCGGACTCGGAATGGCCCGAGACTTTGCGGGCGGCCTCCGTGTGCCAAAAATAGGCCACAGGAATAGCGCCTTAAAAATTAGCGCCGAAGGTCGGGGTGCCAAAACCCCAGCGGAAAAATGGCCAAAAACGTGTAGGCTATAGCCTTGGTGGGCGTGGGCGAGTTCGTCCGCGGACTCGCGGCCCGAGACTGCGGGTGGCCTCCGTGTGCCAAAAATAGGCCACGGGCATAGCGCCCAAAAATTAGCGCCCGAAGGTCAGGGTGCCAAAACCCCAAGTAGAAAAATTGCCAAAAAGGTGGACTATAGCCTTGGTGGGGCGTGGCGAGATTCGTCCTCCGGACACAGAATGGCCCGAGACTTTGCGGGTGGCCTCCGTGAGCCAAATATTGGCCACGGGCAGAGCCGCTCCCAAAAATTAGCGCCCGAAGGTCGGGGTGCCAAAACCCCCCAGCGGAAAAATGGCCAAAAAACGTGAGGGCTATAGCCTTGGTGGGCGTGGGCGAGATTCGTCCTCCGGGCTCTGAATAGCGAGACTTTGCAGGCGGCGTCCGTGTGCCAAAAATTGGTCACGCGCATAGCGCCCAAAAGTGCGCCGAAGGTCGGGGTGCCAAAACCCACCAGCGGAAAAATGGCCAAAATACGGGTGGGCTATAGCCTTGGTGGGGGGCGTGGGCGAAGTTCGTCCGCCGGACTCGGAATGCTTCGAGACTTTGTGGGAGGCCTCCGTGTGCAAAAAATAGGCCACGGGCACAGCCGCACCCAAAAATTAGCGCTCGCAGGTGGCCTCCGTGAGCAAAAACTTGGTCAATGGCAGTGCCTCGCCCAAAAATTAGCACCCGAAGGTCGGGGTTCCAAAACCCCCAGCGGAAAAATGGCCAAAAAACGGGTGGGCTATAGCCTTGGTGGGGGGCGTGGGCGAAGTTCGTCCTCCGGACTCAGAATGGCCCGAGACTTTGCGGGCGGCCTCCGTGAGCCAAAAATTGGCCACGGGCAGAGCCGCGCCCAAAAATTAGCACCCAAAGGTCGGGGTGCCGAAACCCACCTGCGGAAAAATGGCCAAAAACGTGGGCTATAGAGGGCGTGGGCGAAGTTCGTCCGCCGGACTCTGAATGGCACGAGACTTTGCGGGCGGCCTCCGTGTGCCAAAAATATGCCACGGGCACAGCCGCGCCCAAAAATTAGCACCCAAAGGTCGGGGTGCCGAAACCCACCTGCGGAAAAATGGCCAAAAAACGGGTGGGCTATAGCCTTGGTGGGGGGCGTGGGCGAAGTTCTTCCTCCGGACTCAGAATGGCCCGAGACTTTGCGGGCGGCCTCCGTGAGCCAAAAATTGGCCACGGGCAGAGCCGCGCCCAAAAATTAGCGCCCGAAGGTCGGGGTGCCAAAACCCCCCAGCGGAAAAATGGCCAAAAAACGTGAGGGCTATAGCCTTGGTGGGGGGCGTGGCCGAAGTTCGTCCTCCGGACTCAGAATGGCCCGAGAGTTTGCGGGCGGCCTCCATGTGCCAAAACTAGGCCACGGGCACAGCCGCGCCCAAAAATTAGCACCCAAAGGTCGGGGTGCCAAAACCCACCAGCGGAAAAATGGCCAAAAAACGGGTGGGCTATAGCCTTGGTGGGGGGCGTGGGTGAAGTTCGTGCTCTGGACTCAGAATGGCTCGAGACTTTGCGGGCGGCCTCCGTGTACCAAAAAATTGGTCACGGGCATAGCCGCGCCCAAAAATTAGCTCCCGAAGGTCGGGGTGCCAAAACCCCAGCGGAAAAATGGCCAAACGTGGGCTATAGCCTTGGTGGGGCGTGGGTGAGATTCGTCCGCCGGACTCGGTATGGCACGAGACTTTGCGGGCGGCCTCCGTGTACCAAAAATAGGCCACAGGCACAGCGCCCAAAAATTAGCACCCAAAGGTCGGGTGCAAAAACCCCAGCGGAAAAATGGGCAAAAGCGGGTGGGCTCTGACCTTGGTGGGGGGCGTGGGCGAAGTTCGTCCGCCGGACTTGGAATAGAACGAGACATAGAGGGCGGCCTCCGTGTGCCAAAAAAAGGCCACGGGCACAGCCGCGCCCAAAAATTAGCTCCCGAAGGTCGGGGTGCCAAAACCACCCAGCGGAAAAATTACCAAAAGCGAGTGGGCTATAGCCTTGGTGGGGGCATGGCGAGAGTTCGTCCGCCGGACTCGGAATGGACCGAGACTTTGCGGCGGCCTCCGTGTGAAAAATAGGCCACGGGCACAGCCGCCAAAAATTAGCACCCAAAGGTCGGGTGCGAAACCCTGCGGAAAAATGGCCAAAAAGCGGGTGGGCTATAGCCTTGGTGGGGGGCGGGGGAGAAGTTCGTCCGCCGGACTCGGAATGCCTCGAGACTTTGTGGGGGGCCTCCGAGTGCCAAAAATAGGTCACGGGCACAGCCGCTCCCAAAAGTTAGCTTACGAAGGTCGGGGTGCAAAAACCCCACTGCGGAAAAATGGGTAAAAAACGGGTGGGCTATAGCCTTGGTGGGGGGCGTGGGCGAAGTTCGTCCGCCGGACTCGGATTGGCCCGAGACTTTGCGGGCGGCCTCCGTGTGCCAAAAATAGGCCACCGGCACAGCCGCGCCCAAAAATTAGCTTCCGAAGGTCGGGGTGCCAAAACCCCCCAGCGGAAAAATGGCCAAAAAACGGGTGGACTATAGCCTTGGTGGGGAGCGTGGCGAGATTCGTCCGCGGACTCGGAATGGCACGAGACTTTGCGGGGCGGAGCTCCGTGTGCCAAAAATAGCCCGCAGGCACAGCGCAAAAATTAGCACCCAAAGGTCGGGGTGCCAAAACCCACCAGCGGAAAAATGGCCAAAAAACGGGTGGGCTATAGCCTTTGTGGGGGGCGTGGGCGAAGTTCGTCCGCCGGACTCGGAATGCCTCGAGACTTTGTGGGCAGCCTCCGTGTGCCAAAAATAGGCCACGGGCACAGCCACACCCAAAAATTAGCACTCGAAGGTCGGGGTGAAAACCCCCCCGCGGAAAAATGGGCAAAAAACGGGTGGGCTATAGCCTTGGTGGGGGTGTGGGCGAAGTTCGTCCGCCGGACTCGGAATGGCCCGAGACTTTGCGGGCGGCCTCCGTGTACCAAAAATAGGCCACGGGCACAGCCGCGCCCAAAAATTAGCACCCGAAGGTCGGGGTGCCAAAACAACCCAGCGGAAGAATGACCAAAAAACGTGTGGGCTATAGCCTTGGTGGGGGGCGTGGGCGAAGTTCGTCCGCCAGACTCGGAATGGCCCGAGACTTTGCGGGCGGCCTCCGTGTGCCAAAAATAGGCCACGGGCTCAGCCGCGCCCAAAAATTAGCACCCAAAGGTCGGGGTGCTGAAACCCACCAGCGGAAAAATGGCCAAAAAACGGGTGGGCTATAGCCTTTGTGGGGGGCGTGGGAGAAGTTCGTCCGCCGGACTCGGAATGCCTCGAGACTTTGTGGGTGGCCTCCGAGTGCCAAAAATAGGTCACGGGCACAGCCGCACCCAAAAATTAGCGTTCGAAGGTCGGGGTACAAAAACCCCCCCGCGGAAAAATGGGTAAAAAACGGGTGGGCTATAGCCTTGGTGGGGGGCGTGGGCGAAGTTCGTCCGCCGGACTCGGAATGGCCCGAGACTTTGCGGGCGGCCTCCGTGTGCCAAAAATAGGCCACGGGCACAGCCGCACCCAAAAATTAGCGCTCGAAGGTCGGGGTGCAAAAACCCCCCGCGGAAAAATGGGCAAAAAATGGGTGGGCTATAGCCTTGGTGGGGGGCGTGGGCGAAGTTCGTCCGCCGGACTTGGAATGGCACGAGACTTTGCGGGCGGCCTCCGTGTGCCAAAAATAGGCCACGGGCACAGCCGCGTCCAAAAATTAGCACCCAAAGGTCGGGGTGCCAAAACCCACCAGCGGAAAAATGGCCAAAAAACGGGTGGGCTATAGCCTTGGTGGGCGTGGCGAGATTCGTCCGCCGGACTCGGAATGCATCGAGACTTTGTGGGAGGCCTCCGTGTGCAAAAATAGGCCACGGGCACAGCCGCACCCAAAAATTAGCGCTCGAAGGTCGGGGTGCAAACCCCGGAAAAATTGCCAAAATACGGGTTTGCTATAACCTTGGTGGGGGGGCGTGGGCGAAGTTCGTCCGCCGGACTCGGAAAGGCTCAAGACTTTGCGGGCGGCCTCCGTGTGCCAAAAATAGGCTACGGGTGGGCTATAGCCTTGGTGGGGGGCGTGGGCGAAGTTCATCCTCTGGAATCAGAATGGCCCGAGACTTTGCGGGCGGCCTCCGTGAGCCAAAAATTGAACGCGGGCAGAGCCGCGCCCCAAAATTAGTGCCCGAAGTTCGGGGTGCCAAAACCCCCCAGCGGAAAAATGGCCAAAAAACGTGTGGGCTATAGCCTTGGTGGGGGGCGTGGGCGAAGTTCGTCCGCAGGACTCGGAATGGCCCGAGACTTTGCGGGCGGTCTCCGTGTGCCAAAAATAGGCCATGGGCACAGACGCGCCCAAAAATTAGCACCCGAAGGTCGGGGTGCCAAAACCCACCAGCAGAAAAATGGCCAAAAAACGGGTGGGCTACAGCCTTGGTGGGGGGCGTGGGCGAAGTTCGTCTGCCGGACTCGGAATGCCTCGAGACTTTGTGGGTGGCCTCCGTGTGCCAAAAATAGGCCACGGGCAGAGCCGCACCCAAAAATTAGTGCTCGAAGGTCGGGGTGCAAAAACCCCCCCGCGGAAAAATGGGCAAAAAACGGGTGGGCTATAGCCTTGGTGGGGGGCGTGGGCGAAGTTCGTCCGCCAGACTCGGAATGGCCCGAGACTTTGCGGGCGGCCTCCGTGTGCCAAAAATAGGCCATGGACACAGCCGCATCCAAAAATTAGCACCCGAAGGTCGGGGTGCCAAAACCACCCAGCGGAAAAATTACCAAAAAACGAGTGGGCTATAGCCTTGGTGGGGGGCGTGGGCGAAGTTCGTCCTCCGGACTCGGAATGGCCCGAGACTTTGCGGGCGGCCTCCGTGTGCCAAAAATAGGCCATGGACACAGCCGCATCCAAAATTAGCGCCCGAAGGTCGGGGTGCCAAAACCCCCCAGCGGAAAAATGGCCAAAAAACGTGACGGCTATAGCCTTGGTAGGCGTGGCGGGATTCGTCCTCCGGACTCAGAATGGCCCGAGACTTTGCGGGCGGCCTCCGTGTGCCAAAATTTGGCCATGGGCAGAGCCGCGCCCAAAAATTAGCGCCCGAAGGTTGGGGTGCCAAAACCCCCCAGCGGAAAAATGGCCAAAAAACGTGTGGGCTATAGCCTTGGTGGGGGGCGTGGGGGAAGTTCGTCCGCCGGACTCGGAATGGCACGAGACTTTGCGGGGCGGCCTCCGTGTGCCAAAAATAGGCCACAGGCACAGCCTTAAAAATTAGAACCCAAAGGTCGGTGCCAAAACCCACCAGCGGAAAAATGGCCAAAACGGGTGGGCTCTGCCTTGGTGGGCGTGGGCGAGTTCGTCCGCCGGACTCGGAATTTCGAGACTTTGTGGGTGGCCTCCTTGTGCCAAAAATAGGCCCAGGCACAGCCGCACCAAAAATTAGTGCTCGAAGGTGGTGCAAAAACCCCCGGAAAAAATGCGGGTGGGCTATAGCCTTGGTGGGGCGTGGGCGAAACTCGGAATGGCTCGAGACTATAGCCTTCGGGGCGTGGGCGAAGTTCGACTCGGAATGGCCCGAGATGCCAAAAATAAGGCAGACCCAAAAAAAAAAAAAAAAAAAAAGTGGGCTATAGCCTTGGTGGGGCGTGGCGATTCGTCCCGGACTCGGAATGGCCCGAGACTTTGCGGGCGGCCTCCGTGTGCCAAAAATAGGCCATGGCACAGCCGCAAAAATTAGCACCGAAGTCGGGGTGCCAAAACCACCAGCGGAAAAATGACCAAAAAGCAGTGGGCTATAGCCTTGGTGGGCGTGGGCGAGTTCGTCCCGGACTCGGAATAGCACGAGACTTTGCAGGCGGCCTCCGTGTGCCAAAAATAGGCCAGGCACAGCCGCACCCAAAAATTAGCGCGAAGGTCGGGTGCCAAAACCCCCAGCGGAAAAATGGGCCAAAAAATGTGGGCTATAGCCTTGGTGGGGCTGGGGCGAAGTTCGTCCACCGGACTCGGAATGGCACGAGACTTTGCGGGCGGCCTCCGTGTGCCAAAAATAGGCCCACGGGCACAGCTGCGCCCAAAAATTAGCACCCAAGGTCGGGGTGCCAAAACCCACCAGCAGAAAATGGCCAAAAGCGGGTGGGCTATAGCCTTGGTGGGGCGTGGGCGAGTTCGTCCGCCGGACTCGGAATGCTTCAAGACTTTGTGGGAGGCCTCCGTGTGCCAAAAATAGGCCACGGGCACAGCCGCACCCAAAAATTAGCGCTCGAAGGTCGGGGTGCAAAACCCCCCCCCCCCCCGGAAAAATTGCCAAAATACGGGTTTGCTATAGCCTTGGTGGGGGGGCGTGGGCGAAGTTCGTCCGCCGGACTCGGAATGGCTCAAGACTTTGCGGGCGGCCTCCGTGTGCCAAAAATAGGCTACGGGTGGGCTATAGCCTTGGTGGGGGGCGTGGGCGAAGTTCATCCTCCGGAATCAGAATGGCCCGAGACTTTGCGGGCGGCCTCCGTGAGCAAAAATTGAACGCGGGTAGAGCCGCGCCCCAAAATTAGTGCCCGAAGTTCGGGGTGCCAAAACCCCCCAGCGGAAAATTGGCCAAAAAATTTGAGGACTATAGCCTTGGGGGGGGGGGCGTGGGCGAAGTTCGTCCTCCGGACTCAGAATGGCCCGAGACTTTGCGGGCGGCCTCCGTGTGCCAAAAATTGGTCACGCGCATAGCCGCGCCCAAAAATTAGCACCCAAAGGTCGGGGTGCCAAAACCACCAGCGGAAAAATGACCAAAAAACGAGTGGGCTATAGCTTTGGTGGGGGGCGTGGGCGAAGTTCGTCCGCCGGAATCAGAATGGCTCGAGACTTTGTGGGCGGCCTCCGTGAGCCAAAAATTGAACGCGGGCACAGCCGCGCCCAAAAATTAGCACCCGAAGGTCGGGGTGCCAAAACCACCAGCGGAAAAATGACCAAAAAACGAGTGGGCTATAGCCTTGGTGGGGGGCGTGGGCGAAGTTCGTCCGCCGGACTCGGAATGGCCCGAGACTTTGTGGGCGGCCTCCATGTGCCAAAAATAGGGCACGAGCACAGGTGCACCCAAAAATTAGGGCTCGAAGGTCGGACTGCCAAAACCCCCCAGCGGAAAAATGGGCAAAATACGGGTGGACTATAGCCTTGGTGGGGGGCGTGGGCGAAGTTCTTCCTCCGGACTCAGAATGGCCCGAGACTTTGCGGGCGGCCTCCGTGTGCCAAAAATTGGTTACGCACATAGCCGCGCCCAAAAATTAGCGCCCGAAGGTCGGGGTGCCAAAACCCCCCAGTGGAAAAATGGCCAAAAAACGTGTGGGCTAAAGCCTTGGTGGGGGGCGTGGGCGAAGTTCGTCCGCCGGACTCGGAATGGCCCGAGACTTTGCGGGCGGCCTCCGTGTGCCAAAAATAGGCCACGGGCATAGCCGCGCCCATAAATTAGCGCCCGAAGGTCGGGGTGCCAAAACCCACCAGCGGAAAAATGGCCAAAAAACGGGTGGGCTATAGCCTTGGTGGGGGGCGTGGGCGAAGTTCGTCCGCCGGACTCGGAATGCCTCGAGACTTTGTGGGTGGACTCCGTGTGCCAAAAGTAGGCCACGGGCACAGCCGCACCCAAAAATTAGGGCTCGAAGGTCGGAGTGCAAAAACCCCCCCCGGAAAAATTGCCAAAATATGGGTTTGCTATAGCCTTGGTGGGGGGCGTGGGCGAAGTTCGTCCGCCGGACTCGGAATGGCTCGAGACTTTGTGGGCGGCCTCCATGTGCCAAAAATAGGGCACGAGCACAGCCGCACCCAAAAATTAGCGCTCGAAGGTCGGAGTGCCAAAACCCCCCAGCGGAAAAATGGGCAAAATACGGGTGGACTATAGCCTTGGTGGGGGGCGTGGGCGAAGTTCTTCCTCCGGACTCAGAATGGCCCGAGACTTTGCGGGCGGCCTCCGTGTGCCAAAAATTGGTTACGCACATAGCCGCGCCCAAAAATTAGCGCCCGAAGGTCGGGGTGCCAAAACCCCCCAGTGGAAAAATGGCCAAAAAACGTGTGGGCTAAAGCCTTGGTGGGGGGCGTGGGCGAAGTTCGTCCGCCGGACTCGGAATGGCCCGAGACTTTGCGGGCGGCCTCCGTGTGCCAAAAATAGGCCACGGGCATAGCCGCGCCCATAAATTAGCGCCCGAAGGTCGGGGTGCCAAAACCCACCAGCGGAAAAATGGCCAAAAAACGGGTGGGCTATAGCCTTGGTGGGGGGCGTGGGCGAAGTTCGTCCGCCGGACTCGGAATGCCTCGAGACTTTGTGGGTGGACTCCGTGTGCCAAAAATAGGCCACGGGCACAGCCGCACCCAAAAATTAGGGCTCGAAGGTCGGGGTGCAAAAACCCCCCCCGGAAAAATTGCCAAAATACGGGTTTGCTATAGCCTTGGTGGGGGGCGTGGGCGAAGTTCGTCCGCCGGACTCGGAATGGCTCGAGACTTTGTGGGCGGCCTCCGTGTGCCAAAAATAGGCCATGGTCACAGCCGCGCCCAAAAATTAGCACCCGAAGGTCGGGGTGCCAAAACCACCAGCGGAAAAATGACCAAAAAATGAGTGGGCTATAGCCTTGGTGGGGGGCGTGGGCGAAGTTCGTCCGCCGGACTCGGAATGGCCCGAGACTTTACGGGCGGCCTCCATGTGCCAAAAATAGGCCACGGGCACAGCCGCGACCAAAAATTAGCACCCAAAGGTCGGGGTGCCAAAACCCACCAGCGGAAAAATGGCCAAAAAAAGGGTGGGCTATAGCCTTGGTGGGGGGCGTGGGAGAAGTTCGTCCGCCGGACTCGGAATGCCTCGAGACTTTGTGGGTGGCCTCCGTGTGCCAAAAATAGGCCACGGGCTCAGCCGCACCCAAAAATTAGGGCTCGAAGGTCCGGGTGCAAAAACCCCCCCGCGGAAAAATGGCCAAAATACGGGTGGGCTATAGCCTTGGTGGGGGGCGTGGGCGAAGTTCGTCCGCCGGACTCGGAATGGCTCGAGACTTTGTGGGCGGCCTCCATGTGCCAAAAATAGGGCACGAGCACAGCCGCACCCAAAAATTAGCGCTCGAAGGTCGGAGTGCCAAAACCCCCCAGCGGAAAAATGGGCAAAATACGGGTGGACTATAGCCTTGGTGGGGGGCGTGGGCGAAGTTCTTCCTCCGGACTCAGAATGGCCCGAGACTTTGCGGGCGGCCTCCGTGTGCCAAAAATTGGTTACGCACATAGCCGCGCCCAAAAATTAGCGCCCGAAGGTCGGGGTGCCAAAACCCCCCAGTGGAAAAATTGCCAAAAAACGTGTGGGCTAAAGCCTTGGTGGGGGGCGTGGGTGAAGTTCGTCCGCCGGACTCGGAATGGCCCGAGACTTTGCGGGCGGCCTCCGTGTGCCAAAAATAGGCCACGGGCACAGCCGCGCCCAAAAATTAGCACCCGAAGGTCGGGGTGCCAAAACCCCCCAGCGGAAAAATGACCAAAAAACGAGTGGGCTATAGCCTTGGTGGGGGGCGTGGGCGAAGTTCGTCCGCCGGACTTGGAATGGCCCGAGTGTTTCCGGGCGGCATCCGTGTGCCAAAAATAGGCCATGGGCACAGCCGCGCCCATAAATTAGCGCCCGAAGGTCGGGGTGCAAAAACCCCACAGCGGAAAAATGGGCAAAAAACGGGTGGGCTATAGCCTTGGTGGGGGGCGTGGGCGAAGTTCGTCCGCCAGTCTCGGAATGGCCCCAGACTTTGCGGGCGGCCTCCGTGTGCCAAAAATAGGCTAAGGGCATAGCCGCGCCCAAAAATTAGCGCCCGAAGGTCGGGGTGCCAAAACCCCCCAGCGGAAAAATGGCCAAAAAACGGGTGGGCTATAGCCTTGGTGGGGGGCGTGGGCGAAGTTCGTCCTCCGGACTCAGAATGGCCCGAGACTTTGCGGGCGGCCTCCGTGTGCCAAAAATTGGTCACGGGCACAGACGCGCCCAAAAATTAGCGCCCGAAGGTCGGGGTGCCAAAACCCACCAGCGGAAAAATGGCCAAAAAACGGGTGGGCTATAGCCTTGGTGGGGGGCGTTGGCGAAGTTCGTCCTCCGGACTCAGAATGGCCCGAGACTTTGCGGGCAGCCTCCGTGTGCCAAAAAAAGTTCACGCGCATAGCCGCGCCCAAAAATTAGCGCCCGAAGGTCGGGTTGCCAAAACCCCCAGCGGAAAAATGGCCAAAAAACGTGAGGGCTATAGACTTGGTGGGGGGCGTTGGCGAAGTTCGTCCTCCGGACTCAGAATGGCCCGAGACTTTGCGGGCAGCCTCCGTGTGCCAAAAAATGGTCACGCGCATAGCCGCGCCCAAAAATTAGCGCCCGAAGGTCGGGGTGCCAAAACCCCCCAGCGGAAAAATGGCCAAAAAACGAGTGGGCTATAGCCTTGGTGGGGGGCGTGGGCGAAGTTCTTCCTCCGGACTCAGAATGGCCCGAGACTTTGCGGGCGGCCTCCGTGAGCCAAAAATTGGTCACGTGCAGTGCCGCGCCCAAAAATTAGCGCCCGAAGGTCGGGGTACCAAAACCCCCCAGCTGAAAAATGGCCAAAAAACGTGTGGGCTATAGCCTTGGTGGGGGGCGTGGGCGAAGTTCTTCCTCCGGACTCAGAATGGCCCGAGACTTTGCGGGCGGCCTCCGTGTGCCAAAAATTGGTCACGGGCAGACGCCAAAAATTAGCGCCCAATGTTCGGGTTGCAAAAACCCCCAGCGGAAAAATGGCCAAAAAACATGAGGGCTATAGCCTTGGTGGGCGTGGCGAGATTCGTCCTCGGACTCAGAATGGCCCGAGACTTCTGGGCGGCCTCCGTGTGCCAAAAATTGGTCACGGGCACAGGCCAAAAATTAGCGCCCGAAGGTCGGATTGCCAAAACCCCAGCGGAAAAATGGCCAAAAACATGAGGCTATAGCCTTGGTGGGGCGTGGCGAGTTCGTCCTCCGGACTCGAATGGCCCGAGACTTTGGGCGGCCTCCGTGTGCCAAAAATTGGTCACGGGCACACCGCAAAAATTAGCGCCGGAAGGTCGGGGTGCCAAAACCCACCAGCTGAAAAATGGCCAAAAAACAGGTGGTCTATAGCCTTGGTGGGCGTGGCGAGATTCGTCCTCCCGGAATCAAAATGGCCCGAGACTTTGCGGGCGGCCTCCGTGAGCCAAAAATTGGCCATGGACAGAGCCGCCCAAAAATTAGCGCCGAAGGTCGGGTTGCCAAAACCCCAGCGGAAAAATGGCCAAAACGTGAGGGCTATAGACTTGGTGGGCGTTGGCGAGTTCGTCCTCGGACTCAGAATGGCCGAGACTTTGCGGGCAGCCTCCGTGTGCCAAAAATGGGCCGCGCCAAAAATTAGCGCCGAAGGTCGGGGTGCCAAAACCCCCAGCGGAAAAATGGCCAAAAAGAGTGGGCTATAGCCTTGGTGGGCGTGGGCGGAAGTTCTTCCTCCGGACTCAGAATGGCCCGAGACTTTGCGGGGCGGCCTCCGTGAGCCAAAAATTGGTCACGTGCAGTGCCGCGCCAAAAATTAGCGCCCGAAGGACGGGGTACCAAAACCCCAGCTGAAAAATGGCCAAAACGAGGGCTATAGCCTTGGTGGGGCGTGGGCGAGATTCTTCCTCCGGACTCGAATGGCCCGAGACTTTGCGGGCGGCCTCCGTGAGCCAAAAATTACAGGCAGGCAGCAAAAATTAGCGCCCGAAGGTCGGGTTGCCAAAACCCCCAGCGGAAAAATGGCCAAAAAACATGAGGGCTATAGCCTTGGTGGGGGGCGTGGGCGAAGTTCGTCCTCCGGACTCAGAATGGCCCGAGACTTTACGGGCGGCCTCCGTGTGCCAAAAATTGGTCACGGGCACAGACGCGCCCAAAAATTAGCGCCCGAAGGTCGGGTTGCCAAAACCCCCAGCGGAAAAATGGCCAAAAAACATGAGGGCTATAGCCTTGGTGGGGGGCGTGGGCGAAGTTCGTCCTCCGGACTCAGAATGGCCCGAGACTTTACGGGCGGCCTCCGTGTGCCAAAAATTGGTCACGGGCACAGACGCGCCCAAAAATTAGCGCCCGAAGGTCGGGGTGCCAAAACCCACCAGCTGAAAAATGGCCAAAAAACAGGTGGGCTATAGCCTTGGTGGGGGGCGTGGGCGAAGTTCGTCCTCCAGAATCAAAATGGCCCGAGACTTTGCGGGCGGCCTCCGTGAGCCAAAAATTGGCCACGGGCAGAGCCGCGCCCAAAAATTAGCACCCGAAGGTCGGTTTGCCAAAACCCCCAGCGGAAAAATGGCCAAAAAACGTGAGGGCTATAGCCTTGGTGGGGGGCGTGGGCGAAGTTCGCCCTCCGGACTCAGAATGGCCCGAGACTTTGCGGGCAAACTCCGTGTGCCAAAAATTGGTCACGCGCATAGCCGCGCCCAAAAATTAGCGTCCGAAGGTCGGGGTGCCAAAACCTCCCAGCGGAATAATGGCCGCTATAGCCTTGGTGGGGGGCGTGGGCGAAGTTCTTCCTCCGGGCTCAGAATGGCCCGAGACTTTGTGGGCAGCCTCCGTGTGCCAAATATTAGTGGTGAAGTAAAAATTAGCGCCCGAAGGTCGGGCTGCCAAAACCCCCCAGCGGAAAAATGGCCAAAAAACGGGTGGGCTATAGCCTTGGTGGGGGGCGTGGGCGAAGTTCGTCCGCCGGACTCGGAATGGCTCGAGACTTTGTGGGTGGCCTCCGTGTGCCAAAAATAGGCCACGGGCACAGCCGCACCCAAAAATTTGCGCTCGAAGGTCGGGGTGCCAAAACCCCCCAGCGGAAAAATGGCCAAAATACGGGTGGGCTATAGCCTTCGTGGGGGGCGTGGGCGAAGTTCTTCCTCCGGACATAGAATGGCCCGAGACATTGCGGGCGGCCTCCGTGAGCCAAAAATTAGTCACGGGGACAGACGCGCCAAAAAATTAGCGCCCGAAGGTCGGGGTGCCAAAACCCAGCAGCGGAAAAATGGCCAATAAACGGGTGGGCTATAGCCTTGGTGGGGGGCGTGGGCTAAGTTCGTCCTCCGGAATAAGAATGGGCCGAGACTTTGCGGGCGGCCTCCGTGAGCCAAAAATTGGCCACGGGCAGAGCCGCGCCCAAAAATTAGCGCCCGAAGGTCGAGGTGTCAAAACCCCCCAGCGGAAAAATGGCCAAAAAACGTGTGAGCTATAGCCTTGGTGGGGGGCGTGGGCGAAGTTAGTCCTCCGGAATCAGAATGGCCCGAGACTTTGCGGGCGGCCTCCGTGAGCCAAAAATTGGCCACGGGCAGAGCCGCACCCAAAAAATTAGCGCCCGAAGGTCGGGGTGCCAAAACCCCCCAGCGGAAAAATGGCCAAAATACGGATGGGCTATAGCCTTGGTGGGGGGCGTGGGCGAAGTTCTTCCTCCGGACTCAGAATGGCCCGAGACTTTGCGGGCGGCCCCAGTGTGCCAAAAAACTGTCACGCGCATAGCCGCGCCCAAAAATTAGCACCCAAAGGTCGGGGTGCCAAAACCCTGTGGAAAAATGCCCAAAAGCGGGTGGGCTATAGCCTTGAGTAGGCGTGGCGAGATTCGTCGCGGACTCGGAATGGCCCGAGACTTTGCGGGCGGCCTCCGTGTGCCAAAAATAGGCCACGGGCACAGCCGCGCCAAAAAATTAGCACCCGAAGGTCGGGGTGCCAAAACCCCCCAGCGGAAAAATGGCCAAAAAACGGGTGGGCTATAGCCTTGGTGGGGGGCGTGGGCGAAGTTCGTCCTCCGGAATTAGAATGGCCCGAGACTTTGCGGGCGGCCTCCGTGAGCGAAAAAATTGTCCACGGGCAGAGCCGCGCCCAAAAATTAGCGCCCGAAGGTCGGGTTGCCAAAACCCCCCAGCGGAAAAATGGCCAAAAAACGTGTGAGCTATAGCCTTGGTGGGGGGCGTGGGCGAAGTTCGTCCGCCGGACTCGGAATGGCCCGAGACTTTGCGGGCGGCCTCCGTGTGCCAAAAATAGGCCACGGGCACAGCCGCGCCGAAAAATTAGCACCCAAAGGTCGGGGTGCCAAAACCCACCAGCGGAAAAATGGCCAAAAAACGGGTGGGCTATAGCCTTGGTGGGGGGCGTGGGCAAAGTTCGTCCGCCGGACTCGGAATGGCCCGAGACTTTGCGGGCGACCTCCGTGAGCCAAAAATTGGTCACGCACATAGCCGCGCTCAAAAATTAGCGCCCGAAGGTCGGGGTGCCAAAACCCCCCAGCGGAAAAATGGCCAAAAAACGTGAGGGCTATAGCCTTGGTGGGGGGCGTGGGCGAAGTTCGTCCTCCGGGCTCAGAATGGCCCGAGACTTTGCGGGCGGCCTCCGTGTGCCAAAAATTGGTCACGCGCATAGCCGCGCCCAAAAATTAGCGCCCGAAGGTCGGGGTGCCAAAACCCCCCAGCGGAAAAATGGCCAAAAAACGTGTGGGCTATAGCCTTGGTGGGGGGCGTGGGCGAAGTTCGTCCGCCGGACTCTGAATGGCCCGAGACTTTGCGGGCGGTCTCCGTGTGCCAAAAATAGGCCACGGGCACACACACGCCCAAAAATTAGCGCCCGAAGGTCGGGGTGCCAAAACCCACCAGCGGAAAAATGGCCAAAAAACGGGTGGGCTATATCCTTGGTGGGGGGCGTGGGCGAAGTTCGTCCTCCGGAATCAGAATGGCCCGAGACTTTGCGGACGGCCTCCGTGTGCCAAAAATTGGTCACGCGTATAGCCGCGCCAAAAAATTAACGCCCGAAGGTCGGGGTGCCAAAACCCCACAGCGGAAAAATGGCCAAAAAACGTGTGAGCTATAGCCTTGGTGGGGGGCGTGGGCGAAGTTTGTCCGCCGGACTCGGAATGGCCCGAGACTTTGTGGGCGGCCTCCGTGTGCCAAAAATAGGCCACGGGCACAGCCGCGCCCAAAAATTAGCACCCAAAGGTCGGGGTGCCAAAACCCACCAGCGGAAAAATGGCCAAAAAACGGGTGGGCTATAGCCTTGGTGGGGGGCGTGGGCGAAGTTCGTCCGCCGGACTCGGAATGGCTCGAGACTTTGTGGGCGGCCTCCGTGTGCAAAAAATAGGCCACGGGCACAGCCGCACCCAAAAATTAGCACCCAAAGGTCGGGGTGCCAAAACCCACCAGCGGAAAAATGGCCAAAAAACGGGTGGGCTATAGCCTTGGTGGGGGGTTTGGCCCTCAGGACTCAGAATGGCCCGAGACTTTGCGGGCAGCCTCCGTGTGCCAAAAATTAGTCACGCGAATAGCCGCACCCAAAAATTAGCGACCGAAGGTCGGGGTGCCAAAACCCCCCAGCGGAAAAATGGCCAAAATACGGGTGGGCTATAGCCTTGGTGGGGGGCGTGGGCGAAGTTCTTCCTCCGGACTAAGATTGGCCCGAGACTTTGCGGGCGGCCACCGTGAGCCAAAAATTGGTCAAGGGCAGTGCCGCGCCCAAAAATTAGCGCCCGAAGGTCGGGGTGCCAAAACCCCCCAGCGGAAAAATGGCCAAAAAACGTGTGAGCTATAGCCTTGGTGGGGGGCGTGGGCGAAGTTCGTCCTTCGGACTCGAAATGGCCCGAGACTTTGCGGGCGGCCTCCGTGTGCCAAAAATAGGACACGGGCACAGCCGTACCCAAAAATTAGCACCCAAAGGTCGGGGTGCCAAAACCCACCAGCGGAAAAATGGCCAAAAAACGGGTGGGCTATAGCCTTGGTGGGGGGCGTGGGCGAAGTTCTTCCTCCGGACTCAGAATGGCCCGAGACTTTGCGGGCGGCCTCCGTGAGCCAAAAATTGGTCACGGGCAGTGCCGCGCCCAAAAATTAGCGCCCGAAGGTCGGGGTGCCAAAACCCCCCAGCGGAAAAATGGCCAAAAAACGTGTGAGCTATAGCCTTGGTGGGGGGCGTGGGCGAAGTTCGTCCTTCGGACTCGAAATGGCCCGAGACTTTGCGGGCGGCCTCCGTGTGCCAAAAATAGGACACGGGCACAGCCGCGCCCAAAAATTAGCACCCAAAGGTCGGGGTGCCAAAACCCACCAGCGGAAAAATGGCCAAAAAACGGGTGGGCTATAGCCTTGGTGGGGGGTTTGGGCGAAGTTCGTCCTCCAGACTCAGAATGGCCCGAGACTTTGTGGGCTGCCTCCGTTTGCCAAAAATTTGTAACGCTAATTGCCGCACCCAAAAATTAGCGACCGAAGGTCAGGGTGCCAAAACCCCCCAGCGGAAAAATGGCCAAAATACGGGTGGGCTATAGCCTTGGTAGGGCGTGGGCGGATTCTTCCTCCGGACTAAGATTGGCCCGAGACTGCGGGTGGCCTCCGTGTGCCAAAAATCTGTAGCGCGCCCAAAGTGGCGCCGAAGGTCGGGGTGCCAAAACACCCCAGCGGAAAAATGGCCAAAAAACGTGTGAGCTATAGCCTTGGTGGGGGGCGTGGGAGAAGTTCGTCCGCCGGACTCGGAATGGCCCGAGACTTTACGGGCGGCCTCCGTGTGCCAAAAATAGGCCACGGGCACAGCTGCGCCCGAATATTAGCACCCCAAGGTCGGGGTGCCAAAACCCCCCAGCGGAAAAATGGCCAAAAAACGAGTGGGCTATAGCCTTGGTGGGGGGCGTGGGCGAAGTTCTTCCTCCGGACTCAGAATGGCCCGAGACTTTGCGGGCGGCCTCCGTGAGCCAAAAAAACGTGCAGTGCCAGCAGTACCCGGGGGTACCAAAACCCCAGCGGAAAAATGGCCAAAAACGTGTGGGCTATAGCCTTGGTGGGCGTGGCGAAGTTCTTCCTCCGGACTCGAATGGCCGAGACTTTGCGGGCGGCCTCCGTGAGCCAAAAATTGGCGCCCAAAAATTAGCGCCCGAAGGTCGGGTTGCCAAAACCCCCAGCGGAAAAATGGCCAAAAAACATGAGGGCTATAGCCTTGGTGGGGGGCGTGGGCGAAGTTCGTCCTCCGGACTCAGAATGGCCCGAGACTTTACGGGCGGCCTCCGTGTGCCAAAAATTCGTCACGGGCACAGAGCCCGCCAAAAATTAGCGCAAAACCGAAGGTCGGGGCCAAAACCCCAGCGGAAAAATGGCCAAAAACATGGGCTATAGCCTTGGTGGAGGCGGGCGAGATTCGTCCTCCGGACTGAAATGGCGAACTTACGGGGCGGCCTCCGGCCAAAAATGCCAAAAATGAAATTAGGCCAAGGTCGCCAAAACCCCAGCGGAAAAATGGCCAAAACAATAGCCTTGGTTAGTTCTTCGTCTCGGAATGGCTCTGAGACTTTGAGGTGGCCTTGTGGGCAGCCCGGAAAAATGGCCAAAACGTGGGCTATAGCCTTGGTGGGGGTGGGGCGGGAATGAAGGTCGGGTTGGGGCTTCCGGGGTGCCCCGGACTAATGGCCCGAGAGCCGTGTTGCGTGCCAAACTCCGGGTCCCAGCGGAAAAATGCCAAAAAAAAAGGTGGCCGTGGGGGAATGAGAATGGCCGAGAGAGCGTGAGCAAAAATTAGCGCCCGAAGGTCGGGTGCCAAAACCCCAGCGGAAAAATCGCCAAAAACGGGTGGGCTATAGCCTTATGGGGGCGTGGCGGTTCGTCCTCCGGAATCAGAATGGCCAGAGACTTTGCGGGCGGCCTCGTGTGCCGAAAAAATTGGCCACGGGCGGAGCCGCGCCCGAAGGTCGGGGTGCCAAAACCCCCCAGCGGAAAAATGGCCAAAACACGGGTGGGCTATAGCCTTGGTGGGGGGTGTGGGCGAAGTTCATCCGCCGGACTCGGAATGGCTCGAGACTTTGTAGGTGGCCTCCGTGTGCCAAAAATAGGCCACGGACACAGCCGTACCCAAAAATTAGCGCTCGAAGGTCGGGGTGCCAAAACCCCCCAGCGGAAAAAGGGCCAAAATACGGGTGGGCTATAGCCTTTGTTGGGGGCGTGGGCGAAGTTCTTCCTCAGGACTCAGAATGGCCCGAGACTCTGCGGGCGGCCTGCGTGAGCCAAAAATTGGTCACGCCCCAAAAATTAGCGCCCTAAGGTCGGGTGCCAAAACCCCAGCGGAAAAATGGCCAAAAACGGTGGGCTATAGCCTTGAGTGGGGCGTGGGCGAAGTCGTCCGCCGGACTCAGAATAGCTCAGCTTGTAGGTGGCCTCCGTGTGCCAAAAATAGGCCACGGGCACAGCCGCACCCAAAAATTAGCACTCGAAGGTCGGGGTGCCAAAACCCCCCAGCGGAAAAATGGCCAAAATACGGGTGGGCTATAGCCTTGGTGGGGGGCGTGGGCGAAGTTCTTCCTCCGGACTAAGAATGGACCGAGACTTTGCGGGCGGCCTCCGTGAGCCAAAAATTGGTCACGCGCAGTGCCGCACCCAAAAATTAGCGCCCGAAGGTCGGGGTGCCAAAACCCCCCAGCGGAAAAATGGCCAAAAAACGGGTGGGCTATAGCCTTGGTGGGGGGCGTGGGCGAAGTTCGTCCTCCGGAATCAGAATGGCTCGAGACTTTCGGGCGACCTCCGTGAACAAAAAATTGGCCACGGGCAGAGCCGCGCCCAAAAATTAGCGCCCGAAGGTCGTGGTGCCAAAACCCCCCAGCGGAAAAATGGCCAAAAAACGTGTGGGCTATAGCCTTGGTGGGGGGCGTGGGCGAAGTTCGTCCGCCGGACTCGGAATGGCCCGAGACATTGCGGGCGGCCTCCGTGTGCCAAAAATAGGCCACGGGCACAGACACGCCAAAAAATTAGCGCCCGAAGGTCGGGGTGCCAAAACCCCCCGCCGGAAAAATGGCAAAAAAACGTGTGGGCTATCGCCTTGAGGCGTGGCGAGTTCGTCCGCCGGACTCAGAATGGGAGACCCGGCCCCTGTGTGCCAAAAATAGGCCATTGGTACAGCCGCGCCCAAAAATTAGCACCCGAAGGTCGGGGTGCCAAAACCCCTCAGCGGAAAAATTGCCAAAAAACGGGTGGGCTATAGCCTTGGTGGGGGGCGTGGGCGAAGTTCGTCCTCCGGACTCAGAATGGCCCGAGATTTTGGGGGCAGCCTCCGTGTGCCAAAAATAGGCCACGGGCACAGCCGCGCCCAAAAATTAATGCCCGAAGATCGGGATGCCAAAACCCCCGAGCGGAAAAATGTCCAAAAAACAGGTGGGCTATAGCCTTGGTGGGGGGCGTGGGCGAAGTTCGTCCGCCGGACTCGGAATGGCCCGAGACATTGCGGGCGGCCTCCGTGTGCCAAAAATAGGCCACGGGCACAGACACGCCAAAAAATTAGCGCCCGAAGTTCGGGGTGCCAAAACCCCCCGCCGGAAAAATGGCAAAAAAACGAGTGGGCTATAGCCTTGGAGGGGGCGTGGGCGAAGTTCGTCCGCCGGACCCGGAATGGCCCGAGACTTTACGGACGGCCCCTGTGTGCCAAAAATAGGCCATTGGTACAGCCGCGCCCAAAAATTAGCACCCGAAGGTCGGGGTGCCAAAACCCACCAGTGGAAAAATGGCCAAAAAATGGGTGGGCTATAGCCTTGGTGGGGGGCGTGGGCGAAGTTCGTCCTCCGGAATCTGAATGGCCCGAGACTTTGCGGGTGGCCTCCGTGAGCCAAAAATAGGCCACGGGCAGAGCCGCGCCCAAAAATTAGCACCCGAAGGTCGGGGTGCCAAAACCCCCCAGCGGAAAAATTGCCAAAAAACGTGTGGGCTATAGCCTTGGTGGGGGGCGTGGGCGTAGTTCGTCCGCCGGACTCGGAATGGCTCGAGACTTTGTAGGTGGCCTCCGTGTGCCAACAATAGGCCACGGGCACAGACGCGCCCAAAAATTAGCGCCCGAAGGTCGGGGTGCCAAAACCCACCAGCGGAATAATGGCCAAAAAACGGGTGGGCTATAGCCTTTGTGGGGGGCGTGGGCGAAGTTCGTCCGCCGGACTCGAAATGGCTCGCGACTTTGTAGGTGGCCTCCGTGTGCCAAAAATAGGCCACGGGCACAGCCGCACCCAAAAATTAGCGCTCGAATGTCGGGGTGCCAAAACCCCCCAGCGGAAAAATGGCCAAAATACGGGTGGGCTATAGCCTTGGTTGGGGGCGTGGGCGAAGTTCTTCCTCAGGACTCAGAATGGTCCGAGACTTTGCGGGCGGCCTCCGTGAGCCATAAATTGGTCACGTGCAGTGCCGCGAAAAAAAATTAGCGCCCGAAGGTCGTGGTGCCAAAACCCACCAGCGAAAAAATGGCCAAAAAACGGGTGGGCTATAGCCTTGGTGGGGGGCGTGGGCGAAGTTCGTCCTCCGGAATCAGAATGGCCCGAGACTTTGCGAGCGGCCTCCGTGAGCCAAAAATTTGCCACGGGCAGAGCCGCGCCCAAAAATTAGCGCCCGAAGGTCGGGGTGCCAAAACCCCAGCGGAAAAATGGCCAAAAGCGGGTGGGCTATAGCCTTGGTGGGGGGCGCGGGCGAAGTTCGTCCGCTGGACTCGGAATGGCTCGAGACTTTGTAGGTGGCCTCCGTGTGCCAAAAATAGGCCACGGGCACAGCCGCACCCAAAAATTAGCGCTCAAAGGTCGGGGTGCCAAAACCCCCCAGCGGAAAAATGGCCAAAATACGGGTGGGCTATAGCCTTGGTGGGAGGCGTGGGCGAAGTTCGTCCGACGGACTCGGAATGGCTCGAGACTTTGCGGGCGGTCTCCGTGGGCCAAAAATTGGCCACGGACAGAGCCGCGCCCAAAAATTAGCGCCCGAAGGTCGGGGTGCCAAAACCCCCCAGCGGAAAAATGGCCAAAAAACGTGTGGGCTATAGCCTTGGTGGGGGGCGTGGGCGAAGTTCGTCCGCCGGACTCGAAATGGCCCGAGACTTTGCGGACGGCCTCGGTGTGCCAAAAATAGGCCACGCAGGTACAGCGCAAAAATTAGCATCCGAAGGTGGGTGCTAAAACCCCCAGCGGAAAAATGGCCAAAACGTGTGGGCTATAGCCTTGGTGGGGGCGTGGCGAAGTCGTCCGCCGGACTCGGAATGGTCGGAGATTTTGGGGCAGCCTCCGTGTGCCAAAAATAGGCCCAGGCACAGCTGCGCCCAAAGTGCCCGAAGGTCGGGTGCCAAAACCACCCAGCGGAAAAATGGCCAAAAACGTGTAGGCTATAGCCTTTGTGGGGGCGTGGGCGAAGTTCGTCCGCCGGACTCGGAATTGCCCGAGACTTTGCGGGCGGACTCCGTGTGCCAAAAATAGGCCACGGGCACAGACTCGCCCAAAAATTAGCTACCGACGGTCGGGGTGCCAAAACCACCCAGCGGAAAAATGGCCAAAACGTGTGGGCTATAGCCTTGGTAGGCGTGGGCGAGATTCGTCCGCCGGACTCCGGAATGGCCCGAGACTTTGCAGGCGGTCTCCGTGTGCCAAAAATAGGCCACGGGCAAAGCCGCGCCCAAGAATTAGTGCCCGAAGTTCGGGGTGCCAAAACCCCCCAGCGGAAAAATGGCCAAAAGCGGGTGGGCTATAGCCTTGGTGGGCGTGGCGAAGTTCGTCCTCCAGAATCAAAATGGCCGAGACTTTGCAGGCGGCCTCCGTGAGCAAAAATCGTCACGGGCAGTGCCGTGCAAAAATTGGCGCCGAAGGTCGGGTGCCAAAACCCCAGCGGAAAAATGGCCAAAAACGTGTGGGCTATAGCCTTGGTGGGGCGTGGGCGGTATCCGCCGGACTCGGAATGGCCCGAGACTTTGCGGGCAGTCTCCGTGTGCCAAAAATAGGCACCGGGCACAGATGCGCCCAAAAATTAGCGCCCGAAGGTCGGGGTGCCAAAACCACCCAGCGGAAAAATGGCCAAAAAACGTGTGGGCTATAGCCTTGGTGGGGCGGGCGGATTCTTCCTCCGGACTCGGAATGGCACGAGACTGCGGGGCGGCCTCCGTGAGCCAAAAATTGGTCCACGCGCAGTGCCGCCCAAAAATTAGTGCCGAAGGTCGGGTACCAAAACCCCCACCGGAAAAATGACCAAAAACGTGTAGGCTATAGCCTTGGTGGGGCGTGGCGAGTTCGTCGCGGACTCGGAATGGCCCGAGACTTTGCGGGCGGCCTCCGTGTGCCAAAAATAAGCCACGGGCACAGGCGCTCCAAAAATTTAGCCCCCGAAGGTCGGGGTGCCAAAACCCACCAGCGGGAAAGTGGCCACAAAGTGGGTGGGCTATGGCCTTGGTGGGGGGCGTGGGCGAAGTTCGTCCGTCGGACTCTGAATGGCGCGAGACTTTGGGGGCGGCCTCCGTGTGCCAACAATACGCCACGGGCAGAGCCGCTCCAAAAAATTAGCGCCCGAAGGTCGGGGTGCCAAAACCCCCCAGCGGAAAAATTGCCGCGTGTGGGCTATAGCCTTGGTGGGGGGCGTGGGTGTAGTTCGTCCGCCGGACTCGGAATGGCTCGAGACTTTGTAGGTGGCCTCCGTGTGCCAACAATAGGCCATGGGCACAGACGCGCCCAAAAATTAGCGCCCGAAGGTCGGGGTGCCAAAACCCACCAGCGGAATAATGGCCAAAAAGCAGGTGGGCTATAGCCTTTGTAGGCGTGGCGAGTCCGCGGACTCGAAAATGGCTCGCGACTTTGCAGGTGGCGTCCGTGTGCCAAAAATAGGCCACGGCACAGCCGCACCCAAAAATTCGAAGGTCGGGGTGCCAAAACCCCAGCGGAAAAATGGCCAAAATACGGGTGGGCTATAGCCTTGGTTGGGCGTGGGCGAAGTTCTTCCTCGGGACTCAGAATAGCCCGAGACTTTGCGGGGCGGTCTCCGTGAAGCCAAAAATTGGCCACAGGCAGAGCCGCCTAAAAATTAGCGCCCGAAGGTCGGTGTGCCAAAACCCCAGCGGAAAAATGGCCAAAAGCGTGTAGGCTATAGCCTTGAGTAGGCGTGGCGGCTCGTCCGCGGACTCGGAATGGCCCGAGACTTTGCGGGCGGCCTCTGTGTGCCAAAAATAGGCCCACGGTACAGCCGCACCCAAAAATTAGCTTCCGAAGGTCGGGGTGCTAAAACCCCCCAGCGGAAAAATTGCCAAAAAACGGGTGGGCTATAGCCTTGGTGGGGGGCGTGGGCGAAGTTCGTCCTCCGGACTCAGAATGGCCCGAGAATTTGGGGGCAGCCTCCGTGTGCCAAAAATAGGCCAGGCGCCAAAAATTAACGCCCGAAGGTCGGGTGCCAAAACCACCCAGCGGAAAAATGGCCAAAAACGTGTGGGCTATAGCCTTGGTGGGGCGTGGCGAATCCGCCGGACTCTGAATGGCCCGAGACTTTGCGGGCGGTCTCCGTGTTCCAATAAAAGCCCACGGGCACTTACGCGCCCAAAAATTAGCGCCCGAAGGTCGGGGTGCCAAAACCACCCAGCGGAAAAATGGCCAAAAAACGTGTGGGCTATAACCTTGGTGGGGGGCGTGGGCGAAGTTCTTCCTCCGGACTCGGAATGGCACGATACTTTGCGGGCGGCCTCCGTGAGCCAAAAATTGGACACGCGCAGTGCAGCCCAAAATTAGCGCCCGAAGGTCGGGGTACCAAAACCCCAGCGGAAAAATGACCAAAAGCGTGTGGGCTATAGCCTTGGTGGGGCGTGGCGAGATTCGTCCGCGGACTCGGAATGGCCGAGACTTTGCGGCGGTCTCCGTATGCCAAAAATAGGCCACGGGCACAGACGCGCCCAAAAATTAGCGCCCGAAGGTCGGGGTGCCAAAACCCACCAGCGGAAAAATGGCCAAAAAACGGGTGGGCTATAGCCTTGGTGGGGGGAGTGGGCGAAGTTCGTCCTGTGGACTCAGAATGGCCCGCGACTTTGCGGGCGGCCTCCGTTTGCCAAAAATTGGTCACGTGCATAAGCGCACCTGAAAATTAGCGCCCGAAGGAAGGGGTGCCAAAACCCCCCAGCGGAAAAATGGCCAAAAAACGTGTGGGCTATAGCCTTGGTGGGAGGCGTGGGCGAAGTTCGTCCGTCGGACTCGGAATGGCCCGAGACTTTGCGGGCGGTCTCCGTGCGCCAAAAATAGGCCACGGGCACAGACGTGTCCAAAAATTAGCGCCCGAAGGTCGGAGTACCAAAACCCACCAGCGGAGAAATGGCCAAAAAACGGGTGGGCTATAGCCTTGGTGCGGGGCGTGGACGAAGTTCGTCCTCCGGACTCAGAATGGCCCGAGACTTTGCGGGCGGCCTCCGTGTGCCAAAAATTGGTCACGTGCAGTGCCGCGCCCAAAAATTAGTGCCCGAAGGTCGGGGTGCCAAAACCCCCCAGCGGAAAAATGGCCAAAAAACGTGTGGGCTATAGCCTTGGTGGGGGGCGTGGGCGAAGTTCGTCCGCCGGACTCCGAATGGCACGAGATTTTTGCGGGCGGCCTCCATGTACCAAACATTGGTCACGCGCAGTGCCGCGCCCAAAAATTAGCGCCCGATGGTCGGGGTGCCAAAACCCCCCAGCGGAAAAATGGCCAAAAAATGTGTGGGCTATTGCCTTGGTGGGGGGCGTGGGCGAAGTTCTTCCGCTGGACTCGGAATGGCACGAGACTTTGCGGGCGGCCTCCGTGAGCCAAAAATTGGTCACGCGCAGTGCCGCGCCGAAAAATTAGCGCCCGAAGGTCGGTGTGCCAAAACCCACCAGCGGAAAAATGGCCAAAAGACGGGTGGGCTATAGCCTTGGTGGGGGGCGTGGGCGAAGTTCGTCCTCCAGAATCAGAATGGCACGAGACTTTGCGGGCGGCCTCCGTGAGCCAAAAATTGGTCACGCGCAGTGCCGCGCCGAAAAATTAGCGCCCGAAGGTCGGTGTGCCAAAACCCACCAGCGGAAAAATGGCCAAAAAACGTGAGGGCTATAGCCTTGGTGGGGGGCGTGGGCGAAGTTCGTCCTGTGGACTCAGAATGGCCGGAGACTTTACGGGCGGCCTCCGTTTGCCAAAAATTGGTCACGCGCATAGCCGCACCTGAAAATTAGCGCCCCAAGGTAGGGGTGCCAAAACCCCCCAGCGGAAAAATGGCCAAACAACGTGTGGGCTATAGCCTTTGGGGCGTGGCGAGTCGTCCGCGGGACTCGGAATGGCCCGAGACTTTTCGGGCGGTCTCCGTTTGCCAAAAACAGGGCCCGGGTACAGAGGCGCACACAAATTAGCGCCCGAAGGTCGGGGTGCCAAAACCCACCAGCGGAAAAATGGCCAAAACGGGTGGGCTATAGCCTTGGTAGGGCGTGGCGAGTTCGTCCTCCGAGAATCAAAATGGCCCGAGACTTTCACGGGCGGCCTCCGTGTGCCAAAATTGGTCACTCGCATAGCCGAGCCAAAAATTAGCGCCGAAGGTCGGGCTGCCAAAACCCCAGCGGAAAAATGGCCAAAAAACGTGAGGGCTATAGCCTTGGTAGGGCGTAGGCGAGTTCGTCCTCCGGACTCGAATGGCCGAGACTTTGTGGGCGGCCTCCGTGTGCCAAAAATTGGTCACGCACATAGCCGCGCCCAAAAATTAGCGACCGAAGGTCGGGGTGCCAAAACCCCCCGGCGGAAAAATGGCCAAAATACGGGTGGGCTATAGCCTTGGTGGGGGGCGTGGGCGAAGTTCTTCCTCCGGACTCAGAATTGCCCGAGACTTTGCGAGCGGCCTCCGTGAGCCAAAAATTGGTCACGTGCAGTGCCGCGCCCAATAACTAGCGTCCGAAGGTCGGGGTGCCAAAACCCCCCAGCGGAAAAATGGCCAAAAAACGGGTGGGCTATAGCCTTGGTGGGGGTCGTGGGCGAAGTTCGTCCTCCGGAATCAGAATGGCCCGAGACTTTGCGGGCGGCCTCCGTGAGCCAAAAATTGGCCATGGGCAGAGCCGCGCCCAAAAATTAGTGCCCGAAGGTCGGGATGCCAAAACCCCCCAGCGGAAAAATGGCCAAAAAACGTGAGGGCTATAGCCTTGGTGGGGGCGTGGGCAAAGTTCGTCCTCCGGGCTCAGAATGGCCCGAGACTTTGCGGGCGGCCTCCGTGTGCCAAAAATTGGTCACCGCAGCCTTGCGTAAAAATTAGCGCCCGAAGGTCGGGTACCAAAACCACCCAGCGGAAAAATGGCCAAAAACGTGTGGGCTATAGCCTTGGTAGGCGTGGCGAGATTCGTCCGCGGACTCGGAATGGCCCGAGACTGGGCGGTCTCCGTGTGTGCCAAAAATAGGCCACGGGTACAGCGCCTTAAAAATTGGCGCCCGAAAGGTCGGGTGCAAAACCCACCAGCGGAAAAATGGCCAAAAACGGGTGGGCTATAGCCTTGGTGGGGGCGTGGCGAAGTTCGTCCCTGTGGACTCAGAATGGCCGCGACTTTGCGGGCGGCCTCCGTTTGCCAAAAATTGGACAAGTGCATAGCCGAACCAGAAAATTAGAGCCCGAAGGTCGGGGTGCCAAAACCCCCCAGCGGAAAAATGGCCAAAAGCGGGTGGGCTATAGCCTTGGTGGGGACGTGGGCGAGATTCGTCCTCCGGAATCAGAATGGCCCGAGACTTTGCGGGCGGCCTCAAGTGAGCCAAAATTGGCCATGGGCAGAGCCGTGCCCAAAAGCGGGTGGGCTATAGCCTTGGTGGGGGCGTGGGCGAGATTCGTCCTCGGAATCGAATGGCCCGAGACTTTGCGGGCGGCCTCCGTGAGCCAAAAATTGGCCATGGGCAGAGCCGTGCCCAAAAATTAGTGCCCGAAGGTCGGGATGCCAAAACCCCCCAGCGGAAAAATGGCCAAAAAACGTGAGGGCTATAGCCTTGGTGGGGGGCGTGGGCAAAGTTCGTCCTCCGGGCTCAGAATGGCCCGAGACTTTGCGGGCGGCCTCCGTGTGCCAAAAATTGGTCACGCGCATAGCCGCGCCCAAAAGTGGCGCCCGAAGGTGGTACCAAAACCCCAGCGGAAAAATGGCCAAAAACGTGTGAGCTATAGCCTTGGTGGGCGTGGCGGTCGTCCGCCGGACTTGGAATGGCACGAGACTTTGCGGGCGGCCTCCGTGTGCCAAATATAGGCCACGGGCACAGCCGCGCCCAAAAATTAGCACCCAAAGGTCGGGGTGCCAAAACCCACCAGCGGAAAAATGGCCAAAAGCGGGTGGGCTATAGCCTTGGTGGGGGCGTGGCGAGTTCGTCCGCGGACTGGGAATAGCTGGAGACTTTGTAGGTGACCTCCGTGTGCAAAAATAGGCCACGGGCACAGCGCGCCAAAAATTAGCGCCCGAAGGTCGGTGCCAAAACCCCAGCGGAAAAATGGCCAACGAGTGGGCTATAGCCTTGGAGCGTGGGCGAGTTCGTCTGCCGGACTCGGAATGGCCCGAGACTGCGACGGCCTCCGTGTGCCCAAAATTAGCCACAGGCACAGTCGCGCAAAAATTAGCACCGAAAGTCGGGGTGCCAAAACCCCAGCGGAAAAATTGCCAAAAATGGGTGGGCTATAGCCTTGGTGGGGCGTGGCGAGATTCGTCCTCCCGGACTCAGAATGGCCCGAGACTTTGGGGGCAGCCTCCGTGTGCCAAAAATAGGCCACGGGCACAGCCCAAAAATTAGCGCCCTTGAAGGTCAGGATGCCAAAACCCGAGCGGAAAAAATGGCCAAAAACGGGTGGGCTATAGCCTTTGTGGGGCGTGGCGAGTTCGTCCGCCGGACTCGGAATGGCCCGAGACTTTGCGGGCGGCCTCCGTGTGCCAAAAATAGTCCACGGGCACAGCCGCGCCCAAAAATTAGCACCCAAAGGTCGGGGTGCCAAAACCCACCAGCGGAAAAATGGCCAAAAAACGGGTGGGCTATAGCCTTGGTGGGGGGCGTGGGCGAAGTTCGTCCACCGGACTCGGAATGGCTCGAGAATTTGTGGGTGGCCTCCGTGTGCCAAAAATAGGCCACGGGCACAGCCGCTCCCAAAAATTAGTGCTCGAAGCTCGGGGTGCCAAAACCCCCCAGCGGAAAAATAGCCAAAATACGGGTGGGCTATAGCCTTGGTGGGCGGCGTGGGCGAAGTTCTTCCTCCGGACTCAGAATGGCCCGAGACTTTGCGGGCGGCCTCCGTGAGCCAAAACTTGGTCACGGGCAGTGCCGCACCGAAAAATTAGCGCCCGAAGGTCGGGGTGCCAAAACCCCCCAGCGGAAAAATGGCCAAAAAACGTGTGGGCTATAGCCTTGGTGGGTGGCGTGGGCGAAGTTCGTCCGCCGGACTCGGAATCGCCCGAGACTTTGCGGGCGGTCTCCGTGTGCCAAAAATAGGCCACGGGCACAGCCGCGCCCAAATATTAGCGCCCGAAGGTCGGGATGCCAAAACCCCCGAGCGGAAAAATGGCCAAAAAACGGGTGGGATATAGCCTTTGTGGGGGGCGTGGGCGAAGTTCGTCCGCCGGACTCGGAATGGCCCGAGACTTTGCAGGCGGCCTCCGTGAGCCAAAAATTGGTCACGGGCAGTGCCGCGCCCAAAAATTAGCGTCCGAAGGTCGGGGTGCCAAAACCTCCCAGCGGAAAAATGGCCAAAAAACGGGTGGGCTATAGCCTTGGTGGGGGGCGTGGGCGAAGTTCGTCCTCCGGAATAAGAATGGCCCGAGACTTTGCGGGCGGCCTCCGTGAGCCAAAAATTACAGGCAGAGCGCGCAAAAAGTGCGCCGAAGGTCGGGGTGCCAAAACCCACCAGCGGAAAAATGGCCAAAAAACGGGTGGGCTATAGCCTTGGTGGGGGGCGTGGGCGAAGTTCGTCCTCCAGAATCAAAATGGTCCGAGACTTTGCAGGCGGCCTCCATGTGCCAAAAATTGGTCACTCGCATAGCCGCGCCCAAAAATTAGCGCCCGAAGGTCGGGTTGCAAAAACCCCTAGCGGAAAAATGGCCAAAAAACGTGAGGCCTACAGCCTTGGTAGGGGGCGTGGGCGAAGTTCGTCCTCCGGACTCAGAATGGCCCGAGACTTTGCGGGCGGCCTCCGTGTGCCAAAAATTGGTCACGCACATAGCCGCGCCCAAAAATTAGCGACCGAAGGTCGGGGTGCCAAAACCCCCCGGCGGAAAAATGGCCAAAATACGGGTGGGCTATAGCCTTGGTGGGGGGCGTGGGCGAAGTTCGTCCTCCGGAATCAAAATGGCCCGAGACTTTGCAGGCGGCCTCCGTGTGCCAAAAATTGGTCACTCGCATAGCCGCGCCCAAAAATTAGCGCCCGAAGGTCGGGTTGCCAAAACCCCCAGCGGAAAAATGGCCAAAAAACGTGAGGGCTATAGCCTTGGTAGGGGGCGTGGGCGAAGTTCGTCCTCCGGACTCAGAATGGCCCGAGACTTTGCGGGCGGCCTCCGTGTGCCAAAAATTGGTCACGCACATAGCCGCGCCAAAAAATTAGCGACCGAAGGTCGGGGTGCCAAAACCCCCCGGCGGAAAAATGGCCAAAATACGGGTGGGCTATAGCCTTGGTGGGGGGCGTGGGCGAAGTTCTTCCTCCGGACTCAGAATTGCCCGAGACTTTGTGAGCGGCCTCCGTGAGCCAAAAATTGGTCACGGGCAGTGCCACGCCCAAAAATTAGCGTCCGAAGGTCGGGGTGCCAAAACCCCTCAGCGGAAAAATGGCCAAAAAACGGGTGGGCTATAGCCTTGGTGGGGGGCGTGGGCGAAGTTCGTCCTCCAGAATCAAAATGGCCCGAGACTTTGCAGGCGGCCTCCGTGTGCCAAAAATTGGTCACTCGCATAGCCGCGCCCAAAAATTAGCGCCCGAAGGTCGGGTTGCCAAAACCCCCAGCGGAAAAATGGCCAAAAAACGTGAGGGCTATAGCCTTGGTAGGGGGCGTGGGCGAAGTTCGTCCTCCGGACTCAGAATGGCCCGAGACTTTGCGGGCGGCCTCCGTGTGCCAAAAATTGGTCACGCACATAGCCGCTCCCAAAAATTAGCGGCCGAAGGTCGGGGTGCCAAAACCCCCCGGCGGAAAAATGGCCAAAATACGGGTGGGCTATAGCCTTGGTGGGGGGCGTGGGCGAAGTTCGTCCTCCGGAATCAAAATGGCCCGAGACTTTGCAGGCGGCCTCCGTGTGCCAAAAATTGGTCACTCGCATAGCCGCGCCCAAAAATTAGCGCCCGAAGGTCGGGTTGCCAAAACCCCCAGCGGAAAAATGGACAAAAAACGTGAGGGCTATAGCCTTGGTAGGGGGCGTGGGCGAAGTTCGTCCTCCGGACTCAGAATGGCCCGAGACTTTGAGAGCGGCCTCCGTGAGCCAAAAATTGGTCACGCACATACCTTAAAAATTAGCGACCGAAGGTCGGTGCAAAACCCCAGCGTTAAAATTGCCAAAATACGGGTGGGCTATAGCCTTGGTGGGGGGCGTGGGCGAAGTTCTTCCTCCGGACTCAGAATTGCCCGAGACTTTGTGAGCGGCCTCCGTGAGCCAAAAATTGGTCACGGGCAGTGCCGCGCCCAAAAATTAGCGTCCGAAGGTCGGGGTGCCAAAACCCCTCAGCGGAAAAATGGCCAAAAAACGGGTGGGCTATAGCCTTGGTGGGGGGCGTGGGCGAAGTTCGTCCTCCGGAATCAGAATGGCCCGAGACTTTGCGGGCGTCCTCCGTGAGCCAAAAATTGGCCACGGGCAGAGCCGCGCCCAAAAATTAGCGCCCGAAGGTCGGGATACCAAAACCCCCGAGCGGAAAAATGGCCAAAAAACGGGTGGGCTATAGCCTTTGTGGGGGGCGTGGGCGAAGTTCGTCCACCGGACTCGGAATGGCCCGAGAATTTGCAGGCGGCCTCCGTGAACCAAAAATTGGTCACGGGCAGTGCCGCGCCCAAAAATTAGCGTCCGAAGGTCGGGGTGCCAAAACCCCCCAGCGGAAAAATGGCCAAAAAACGTGGGGGCTAAAGCCTTGGTGGGGGGCGTGGGCGAAGTTCGTCCTCCGGGCTCAGAATGGACCGAGACTTTGCGGGCGGTCTCCGTGAGCCAAAAATTTGCCACGGGCACAGACGCGCCCAAAAATTAGCGCCCGAAGGTCGGGGTGCCAAAACCCACCAGCGGAAAAATGGCCAAAAAACGGGTGGGCTATAGCCTTGGTAGGCGTGGCGAGATTCGTCCTCCAGAATCAAAATGGCCCGAGACTTTGCGGGCGGCCTCCGTGTGCCAAAAATTGGTCACTCGCATAGCCGCGCCCAAAAATTAGCGCCCGAAGGTCGGGTTGCCAAAACCCCCAGCGGAAAAATGGCCAAAAAACGTGAGGGCTATAGCCTTGGTAGGGGGCGTGGGCGAAGTTCGTCCTCCGGACTCAGAATGGCCCGAGACTTTGCGGGCGGCCTCCGTGTGCCAAAAATTGGTCACGCACATAGCCGCGCCCAAAAATTAGCGACCGAAGGTCGGGGTGCCAAAACCCCCCGGCGGAAAAATGGCCAAAATACGGGTGGGCTATAGCCTTGGTGGGGGGCGTGGGCGAAGTTCGTCCTCCGGAATCAGAATGGCCCGAGACTTTGCGGGCGGCCTCCGTGAGCCAAAAATTGGCCACGGGCAGAGCCGCGCCCAAAAATTAGCGCCCGAAGGTCGGGATGCCAAAACCCCCCAGCGGAAAAATGGCCAAAAAACGTGAGGGCAATAGCCTTGGTGGGGGGCGTGGGCGAAGTTCGTCCTCCGGGCTCAGAATGGCCCGAGACTTTGCGGGCGGCCTCCGTGTGCCAAAAATTGGTCTCGCGCATAGCCGCACCCAAAAATTACCTTCCGAAGGTCGGGGTACCAAAACCCCCCAGCGGAAAAATGGCAAAAAAACGTGTGAGCTATAGCCTTGGTGGGGGGCGTGGGCGAAGTTCGTCCGCCGGACTCGGAATGGCCCGAGACTTTGCGGGCGGCCTCCGTGTGCCAAAAATAGTCCACGGGCACAGCCGCTCTAAAAATTAGCACCCAAAGGTCAGGTGCCAAAACCCACCAGCGGAAAAATGGCCAAAAAACGGGTGGGATATAGCCTTGGTGGGGGGCGTGGGCGAAGTTCGTCCGCCGGACTCGGAATGGCACGAGACTTTGTGGGTGGCCTCCGTGTGCCAAAAATAGGCCACGGGCAAAGCCGCACCCAAAAATTAGTGCTCGAAGGTCGGGGTGCCAAAACCCCCCAGCGGAAAAATAGCCAAAATACGGGTGGGCTATAGCCTTGGTGGGCGGCGTGGGCGAAGTTCTTCCTCCGGACTCAGAATGGCCCGAGACTTTGCGGGCGGCCTCCGTGAGCCAAAAATTGGTCACGGGCAGTGCCGCGCCAAAAAATTAGCACCCGAAGGTCGAGGTGCCAAAACCCCCCAGCGGAAAAATGGCCAAAAAACGTGTGGGCTATAGCCTTGGTGGGTGGCTTGGGCGAAGTTCGTCCGCCCGACTCGGAATCGCCCGAGACTTTGCGGGCGGTCTCCGTGCGCCAAAAATAGGCCACGGGCACAGACGCGCCAAAAATTTAGCTCCCGAAGGTCGGGGTGCCAAAACCCACCAGCGGAAAAATGGCCAAAAAACGGGTGGGCTATAGCCTTGGTGGGGGGCGTGGGCGAAGTTCGTCCTCCGGAATCAGAATGGCCCGAGACTTTGCAGGCGGCCTCCGTGAGCCAAAAATTGGCCACGGGCAGAGCCGCGCCCAAAAATTAGCGGCCGAAGGTCGGGGTGCCAAAACCCCCCAGCGGAAAAATCGCCAAAAAACGTGAGGGCTATATAGCCTTGGTGGGGGGCGTGGGCGAGATTCGTCTCGGACTCAGAATGGCCCGAAACTTTGCGGGCGGGCTCCGTGTGCCAAAAATTGGTCACGCGCATAGCGTAACAAAAAATTAGCGCCCGAAGGTCGGGGTGCCAAAACCCCCCAGCGGAAAAATGGCCAAAAAACGGGTGGGCTATAGCCTTGGTGGGGGGCGTGGGCGAAGTTCTTCCTCCGGACTCGGAATGGCCCGAGACTTTGCGGGCGGCCTCCGTGTGCCAAAAATAGGCCACGGGCACAGCCCAAAATTAGACCGAAGGTCGGGATGCCAAAACCGGAAAAATGGCCAAAAAGGTGGGCTATAGCCTTTGTGGGGGCGTGGCGAGTTCGTCCGCCGGACTCGGAATAGCCCGAGACTGCGGGCGGCCTCCGTGTGCCAAAATTTGGCCCGCAGGCAGAGCCGACCAAAAATAGCGCCCGAAGGTCGGGGTGCCAAAACCCCCAGCGGAAAAATGGCCAAAACGGGTGGGCTATAGCCTTGTGGGGCGTGGCGAGATTCGTCTGCCGGACTCGGAATGGCTCGAGACTTTGTGGGGGGCCTCCGTGTGCCAAAAATAGGCCACGGGCACAACAGCACCCAAAAATTAGCGCCCGAAGGTCGGGGTGCAAAGACCCCCCAGCGGAAAAATGGCCAAAAAACGAGTGGGCTATAGCCTTGGAGGGGGGCATGGGCGAAGTTCGTCTGCCGGACTTGGAATGGCCCGAGACTTTGCGGGCGGCCTCCATTTGCCAAAAATTGGTCACGCGCATAGCCACGCCCAAAAATTAGCGCCCGAAGGTCGGGGCACCAAAACCCCCCAGCGGAAAAAATGGCCAAAAAACGGGTGGGCTATAGCCTTGGAGGGGGGCGTGGGCGAAGTTCGACTGCCGGACACGGAATGGCCCGAGACTTTGCGAGCGGCCTCCGTGAGCCAAAAATTGGTCACGGACAGTGCCGCGCCCAAAAATTAGCGTCCGAAGGTCGGGGTGCCAAAACCCCCCAGCGGAAAAATGGCCAAAAAACGTGTGGGCTATAGCCTTGGTGGGGGGCGTGGGCGAAGTTCTTCCACCGGACTCAGATTGGCCCGAGACTTTGCGGGCGGCCTCCGTGTGCCAAAAATTTGTCACGTGCAGTGCCACACCCAAAAATTAGCGCCCGAAGGTCGGGGTACCAAAACCCCCCAGCGGAAAAATGGCCAAAAAACGTGTGGGCTATAGCCTTGGTGGGGGGCGTGGGCGAAGTTCGTCCCCCGGAATCAGAATGGCCCGAGACTTTGCGGGCGGCCTCCGTGAGCCAAAAATTGGCCACGGGCAGAGCCGCGCCCAAAAATTAGCGCCCGAAGGTCGGGATGCCAAAACCCCCGAGCGGAAAAATGGCAAAAAAACGGGTGGGCTATAGCCTTGGTGGGGGGCGTGGGCGAAGTTCTTCCTCCGGACTCGGAATGGCCCGAGACTTTGCGGGCGGCCTCCGTGTGCCAAAAATAATCCACGGGCACAGCCGCGCCCAAAAATTAGCACCCAAAGGTCGGGGTGCCAAAACCCACCAGCGGAAAAATGGCCAAAAAACGGGTGGGCTATAGCCTTGGTCGGGGGCGTGGCGGTTCGTCCACGGACTCGGAATGGCTCGAGACTTTGTGGGTGGCCTCCGTGTGCCAAACATAGGCCACGGGCACAGCCGCACCCAAATATTAGTGCTCGAAGGTCGGGGTGCCAAAACCCCCCAGCGGAAAATAGCCAAAATACGGGTGGGCTATAGCCTTGGTGGGCGGCGTGGGCGAAGTTCTTCCTCCGGTCTCAGAATGGCCCGAGACTTTGCGGGCGGCCTCCGTGAGCCAAAAATTGGTCACGGGCAGTGCCGCGAACAAAAATTAGCACCCGAATGTCGGGGTGCCAAAACCCCCCAGCGGAAAAATGGCCAAAAAACGTGTGGGCTATAGCCTTGGTGGGTGGCGTGGGCGAAGTTCGTCCGCCCGACTCGGAATCGCCCGAGACTTTGCGGGCGGTCTCCGTGTGCCAAAAATAGGCCACGGGCACAGACGCGCCAAAAATTTAGCTCCCGAAGGTCGGGGTGCCAAAACCCACCAGCGGAAAAATGGCCAAAAAACGGGTGGGCTATAGCCTTGGTGGGGGGCGTGGGCGAAGTTCGTCCTCCGGAATCAGAATGGCCCGAAACTTTGCAGGCGGCCTCCGTGAGCCAAAAATTGGCCACGGGCAGAGCCGCGCCCAAAAATTAGCGGCCGAAGGTCGGGATGCCAAAACCCACCAGCGGAAAAATGGCCAAAAAACGGGTGGGCTATAGCCTTGGTGGGGGGCGTGGGCGAAGTTCGTCTGCCGGACTCGGAATGGCTCGAGACTTTGTGGGGGGCCTCCGTGTGCCAAAAATAGGCCACGGGCACAACAGCGCCCAAAAATTAGCGCCCGAAGGTCGGGGTGCAAAGACCCCCCAGCGGAAAAATGGCCAAAAAACGAGTGGGCTATAGCCTTGGACGGGGGCATGGGCGAAGTTCGTCTGCCGGACTTGGAATGGCCCGAGACTTTACGGGCGGCCTCCGTTTGCCAAAAATTCATCACGCGCATAGCCACGCCCAAAAATTAGCGCCCGAAGGTCGGGGTACGAAAACCCCACAGCGGAAAAATTGGCCAAAAAACGGGTGGGCTATAGCCTTGGAGGGGGGCGTGGGCGAAGTTCGACCGCCGGACACGGAATGGCCCGAGACTTTGCGGACAGCCTCCGTGTGCCCAAAATAGTCCACGGGCACAGCCGCGCCCAAAAATTAGCACCCAAAGGTCGGGGTGCCAAAACCCACCAGCGGAAAAATGGCAAAAAAACGAGTGGGCTATAGCCTTGGAGGGGGGCGTGGGCGAAGTTCGTCCGCCGGACTCGGAATGGCACGAGACTTTGCGGGCGGCCTCCGTGTGCCAAAAATAGGCCACGGGCACAGCCAAAATTAGCACCCCAAGGTCGGGGTGCCAAAACCCACCAGCGGAAAATGGCCAAAAAACGTGTGAGCTATAGCCTTGGTGGGGGGCGTGGGCGAAGTTCGTCCGCCGGACTCGGAATGGCCCGAGACTTTGCGGGTGGCCTCCGTGTACCAAAAATAGTCCACGGGCACAGCCGCGCCCAAAAATTAGCACCCAATGGTCGGGGTGCCAAAACCCACCAGCGGAAAATGACCAAAAAATGGGTGGGCTATAGCCTTGGTGGGGGGCGTGGGCGAAGTTCGTCCGCCGGACTCGGAATGGCCCGAGACTTTGCGGGCGGCCTCCGTGTGCCAAAAATAGGCCACGGGCACAGCCGCGCCCAAAAATTAGCACCCAAAGGTCGGGGTGCCAAAACCCACCAGCGGAAAAATGGCCAAAATACGGGTGGGCTATAGCCTTGGTGGGGGGCGTGGGCGAAGTTCTTCCTCCGGACTCAGAATGGACCGAGACTTTGCGGGCGGCCTCCGTGAGCCAAAAATTGGTCACGGGCAGTGCCGCACCCAAAAATTAGCGTCCGAAGGTCGGGGTGCCAAAACCCCCCAGCGGAAAAATGGCCAAAAAACGGGTGGGCTAAAGCCTTGGTGGGGATCGTGGGCGAAGTTCGTCCTCCGGAATCAGAATGGCCCGAGACTTTGCGGGCGGCCTCCGTGAGCCAAAAATTGGCCACGGGCAGAGCTGCGCCCAAAAATTAGCGCCCGAAGGTCGGGATGCCAAAACCCCCCAGTGGAAAAATGGCCAAAAAACGTGTGAGCTATAGCCTTGGTGGGGGGCGTGGGCGAAGTTCGTCCGCCGGACTCGGAATGGCACGAGACTTTGCGGGCGGCCTCCGTGTGCCAAAAATAGGCCACGGGCACAGCGCCAAAAATTAGCACCCAAAGGTCGGGTGCCAAAACCCACAAGCGGAAAAATGGCCAAAAAATGGGTGGGCTATAGCCTTGGTGGGGGGCGTGGGCGAAGTTCGACCGCCGGACTCGGAGTGGCTCGAGACTTTGTGGGTGGCCTCCGTGTGCCAAAAATAGGCCACGGGCACAGCCGCGCCCAAAAATTAGCGCCCGAAGGTCGGGGTGCCAAAACCCCCCAGCGGAAAAATGGCAAAAAAACGAGTGGGCTATAGCCTTGGAGGGGGGCGTGGGCGAAGTTCGTCTGCCGGACTCGGAATGGCCCGAGACTTTGCGGACGGCCTGCGTGTGCCAAAAATTGGTCACGCGCATAGCCGTACCCAAAAATTAACGACCGAAGGTCGGGGTGCCAAAACCCCCCAGCGGAAAAATGGCCAAAATACGGGTGGGCTATAACCTTGGTGGGGATCGTGGGCGAAGTTCGTCCTCCGGACTCAGAATGGCCCGAGACTTTGCGGGCGGCCTCCGTGAGCCAAAAATTGGCCACGGGCAGAGCTGCGCCCAAAAATTAGCGCCCGAAGGTCGGGATGCCAAAACCCCCCAGTGGAAAAATGGCCAAAAAACGTGTGAGCTATAGCCTTGGTGGGGGGCGTGGGCGAAGTTCGTCCGCCGGACTCGGAATGGCTCGAGACTTTGTGGGTGGCCTCCGTGTGCCAAAAATAGGCCACGGGCACAGCCGCGCCCAAAAATTAGCACCCAAAGGTCGGGGTGCCAAAACCCACCAGCGGAAAAATGGCCAAAAAACGGGTGGGCTATAGCCTTGGTGGGGGGCGTGGGCAAAGTTCGTCCTCCGGAATCAGAATGGCCCGAGACTTTGCGGGCGGCCTCCGTGTGCCAAAAATTTGTCACGCGCATAGCCACGCCCAAAAATTAGAGACCGAAGGTCGGGGTGCCAAAACCCCCCATCGGAAAAATGGCCAAAAAACGGGTGGGCTAAAGCCTTGGTGGGGATCGTGGGCGAAGTTCGTCCTCCGGAATCAGAATGGCCCGAGACTTTGCGGGCGGCCTCCGTGAGCCAAAAATTGGCCACGGGCAGAGCTACGCCCAAAAATTAGGGCCCGAAGGTCGGGATTCCAAAACCCCCCAGCGGAAAAATGGCCAAAAAAAGTGAGGGCTATAGCCTTGGTGGGGGGCGTGGGCGAAGTTCGTCCTCCGGGATCAGAATGGCCCGAGACTTTGCGGGCGGCCTCCGTGTGCTAAAAATTGTTCACGCGCATAGCCGTGCCCAAAAAGTAGCGCCCGAAGGTCGGGGTACCAAAACCCCCCAGCGGAAAAATGGCCAAAAACGTGTGAGCTATAGCCTTGGTGGGCGTGGCGTCCGCGGACTCGGAATGGCACGATACTGCGGGCGGCCTCCGTTTGCCAAAAATAGGCCACAGGCAGACCAAAAATTAGCACCCAAAGGTGGGTGCCAAAACCCTGTGGAAAAATGGCCAAAAAATGGGTGGGCTATAGCCTTGGTGGGGCGTGGGCGGATTCGACCGCCGGACTCGGAATGGCTCGAGACTTTGTGGGTGGCCTCCGTGTGCCAAAAATAGGCCAGGCACAGCGCCCTTAAAAATTAGCGCCGAAGGTCGGGTGCAAAACCCCCAGCGGAAAAATGGCAAAAAAGCGAGTGGGCTATAGCATTGGGCGTGGCGAGATTCGTCTGCCCGGACTCGGAATGGCCCGAGACTTTGCGGACGGCCTTCGTGTGCGAAAATAGGCCCACAGGCACAGCCGCGCCCAAAAATTAGCACCCAAAGGTCGGGGTGCAAAAACCCACCAGCGGAAAAATGGCCAAAAAATGGGCGGGCTATAGCCCTGGTGGGGGGCGTGGGCGAAGTTCGACCGCCGGACTCGGAATGGCTCGAGACTTTGTGGGTGGCCTCCGTGTGCCAAAAATAGGCCACGGGCACAGCCGCGCCCAAAAATTAGCGCCCGAAGGTCGGGGTGCCAAAACCCCCCAGCGGAAAAATGGCAAAAAAACGAGTGGGCTATAGCATTGGAGGGGGGCGTGGGCGAAGTTCGTCTGCCGGACTCGGAATGGCCCGAGACTTTGCGGACGGCCTTCGTGTGCCGAAAATAGGCCACGGGCACAGCCGCGCCCAAAAATTAGCACCGAAGGTCGGGGTTCCAAATCCCCCCAGCGGAAAAATGGCCAAAAAACGTGAGGGCTATAGCCTTGGTAGGGCGTGGCGAGATTCGTCCTCGGACTCAGAATGGCAGGACTTTGCGGGCAGCCTCCGTGTGCAAAAATTGGTCACGGGCAGTGCGCGCCCAAAAATTAGTGTCCGAAGGTCAGGGGTGCCAAAACCCCAGCGGAAAAATGGCAAAAAGCGAGTGGGCTATAGCATTGGAGCGTGGGCGAAGTTAAATCTGCGGACTCGGAATGGCCGAGACTGCGGACTTCGTGTGCGAAAATAGGCCCACAGCAGCAAAAATTAGCACCCGAAGGTCGGGGTTCCAAATCCCCCCAGCGGAAAAATGGCCAAAAAACGTGAGGGCTATAGCCTTGGTGGGGGGCGTGGGCGAAGTTCGTCCTCCGGAATCAGAATGGCCCGAGACTTTACAGGCGGCCTTCGTGAGCCAAAAATTGGCCACGGGCAGAGCCGCGCCAAAAATTAGTGCCCGAAGGTCGGGGTGCCAAATCCCCAGCGGAAAAATGGCCAAAAGCGTGAGGGCTATAGCCTTGGTAGGCGTGGCGAGATTCGTCCTCCGGACTCGGGAATGGCACGAGACTTTGCGGGGCCTCCGTGTGCCCAAAATAGCCCGCAGGCACAGCCAAAAATTAGCACGAAGGTCGGGGTGCCAAAACCCACCAGCGGAAAAATGGCCAAAAAATGGGTGGGCTATAGCCTTGGTGGGGGGCGTGGGCGAAGTTCGACCGCCGGACTCGGAATGGCTCGAGACTTTGTGGGTGGCCTCCGTGTGCCAAAAATAGGCCACGGGCACAGCCGCGCCCAAAAATTAGCGCCCGAAGGTCGGGGTGCCAAAACCCCCCAGCGGAAAAATGGCAAAAAAACGAGTGGGCTATAGCATTGGAGGGGGGCGTGGGCGAAGTTCGTCTGCCGGACTCGGAATGGCCCGAGACTTTGCGGACGGCCTTCGTGTGCCGAAAATAGGCCACGGGCACAGCCGCGCCCAAAAATTAGCACCCGAAGGTCGGGGTGCCAAATCCCCCCAGCGGAAAAATGGCCAAAAAACGTGAGGGCTATAGCCTTGGTGGGGGGCGTGGGCGAAGTTCGTCCTCCGGACTCAGAATGGCACGGGACTTTGCGGGCGGCCTCCGTGTGCCAAAAATTGGTCACGGGCAGTGCCGCGCCCAAAAATTAGTGTCCGAAGGTCGGGGTGCCAAAACCCCCCAGCGGAAAAATGGCAAAAAAACGAGTGGGCTATAGCCTTGGAGGGGGGCGTGGGCGAAGTTCGACCGCCGGACTCGGAATGGCCCGAGACTTTGCGGACGGCCTCCGTGTGCCCAAAATAGGCCACGGGCACAGCCGTGCCCAAAAATTAGCACCCGAAGGTCGGGGTGCAAAAACCCCCCCGCGGAAAAATGGCCAAAATACGGGTGGGCTATAGCCTTGGTGGGGGGCGTGGGCGAAGTTCGTCCTCCGGAATCAGAATGGCCCGAGACTTTACGGGCGGCCTTCGTGAGCCAAAAATTGGCCACGGGCAGAGCCGCGCCCAAAAATTAGTGCCCGAAGGTCGGGGTGCCAAATCCCCCCAGCGGAAAAATGGCCAAAAAACGTGAGGGCTATAGCCTTGGTGGGGGGCGTGGGCGAAGTTCGTCCTCCGGACTCAGAATGGCACGAGACTTTGCGGGCGGCATCCGTGTGCCAAAAATTGGTCACGCGCAGAGCCGCGCCCAAAAATTAGCGACCGAAGGTCGGGGTGCCAAAACCCCCCAGTGGAAAAATGGCCAAAATACGGGTGGGCTATAGCCTTGGTGGGGGGCGTGGGCGAAGTTCTTCCTCCGGACTCAGAATGGCCCGAGACTTAGCGGGCGGCCTCCGTGAGCCAAAAATTGGTCACGGGCAGTGCCGCGCCCAAAAATTAGCGTCCGAAGGTCGGGATGCCAAAACCCCCCAGCGGAAAAATGGCCAAAAAACGTGAGGGCTATAGCCTTGGTGGGGGGCGTGGGCGAAGTTCGTCCTCCGGGCTCAGAATGGCCCGAGACTTTGCGGGCGGCCTCCGTGTGCCAAAAATTGGTCAGGCGCATAGCCACGCCCAAAAATTAGCGCCCGAAGGTTGGGGTACCAAAACCGCCAGGCGGAAAAATGGCCAAAAAACGGGTGGGCTAAAGCCTTGGTGGGGATCGTGGGCGAAGTTCGTCGTCCGGAATCAGAATGGCCCGAGACTTTACGGGCGGCCTCCGTGAGCCAAAAATTGGCCACGGGCAGAGCTACGCCCAAAAATTAGAGCCCGAAGGTCGGGATGCCAAAACCCCCCAGCGGAAAAATGGCAAAAAAACGAGTGGGCTATAGCATTGGAGGGGGGCGTGGGCGAAGTTCGTCTGCCGGACTCGGAATGGCCCGAGACTTTGCGGACGGCCTCCGTGTGCCCAAAATAGGCCACGGGCATAGCCTCGCCCAAAAATTAGCACCCGAAGGTCGGGGTGCCAAAACCCACCAGCGGAAAAATGGCCAAAAAACGGGTGGGCTATAGCCTTTGTGGGGGGCGTGGGCGAAGTTCGTCCGCCGGACTCGGAATGGCCCGAGACTTTGCGGGCGGCCTCCGTGTGCCAAAAATAGTCCACGGGCACAGCCGCGCCCAAAAATTAGCACCCAAAGGTCGGGGTGCCAAAACCCACCAGCGGAAAAATGGCCAAAAAACGGGAGGGTTATAGCCTTGGTGGGGGGCGTGGGCGAAGTTCGTCCTCCGGGCTCAGAATGGCCCGAGACTTTGCGGGCGGCCTCCGTGTGCCAAAAAACTGTCACGTGCATAGCCGCGCCCAAAAATTAGCGCCCGAAGGTCGGGGTGCCAAAACCCCCCAGCGGAAAAATGGCCAAAAAACGTGTGAGCTATAGCCTTGGTAGGCGTGGCGAGTCCTCCGGGCTCAGAATTGCCCGAGACTTTGCGGGCGGCCTCCGTGTGCCAAAAATAGGCCATGGGCACAGCCGCGCCCAAAAATTAGCACCCAAAGGTCGGGGTGCCAAAACCCACCAGCGGAAAAATGGCCAAAAAACGGGTGGGCTATAGCCTTGGTGGGGGGCGTGGGCGAAGTTCGTCCTCCGGAATCAGAATGGCCCGAGACTTTGCGGGCGGCCTCCGTGTGCCAAAAAGTGGCCACGCGCATATCCGCGCCCAAAAATTAGCGACCAAAGGTCGGGGTGCAAAAACTCCCCAGCGGAAAAATGGCCAAAATAGGGTGGGCTATAGCCTTGGTGGGGGGCGTGGGCGAAGTTCTTCCTCCGGACTCAGAATGGCCCGAGACTTAGCGGGCGGCCTCCGTGAGCCAAAAATTGGTCACGGGCAGTGCCGCGCCCAAAAATTAGCGCCCGAAGGTCGGGGTGCCAAAACCCCCCAGCGGAAAAATGGCCAAAAAACGGGTGGGCTATAGCCTTGGAGGGGGGCGTGGGCAAAGTTCGACCGCCGGACTCGGAATGGCCCGAGACTTTGCGGACGGCCTCCGTGTGCCCAAAATAGGCCACGGGCACAGCCGCGCCCAAAAATTAGCACCCAAAGGTCGGGGTGCCAAAACCCACCAGCGGAAAAATGGCCAAAATACGGGTGGGCTATAGCCTTGGTGGGGGGCGTGGGCGAAGTTCTTCCTCCGGACTCAGAATGGCCCGAGACTTAGCGGGCGGCCTCCGTGAGCCAAAAATTGGGCATGGGCAGAGCCGCGCCCAAAAATTAGCGCCCGAAGGTCGGGTTGCCAAAACCCCCCAGCGGAAAAATGGCCAAAAAACGTGAGGGCTATAGCCTTGGTGGGGGGCGTGGGGGTAGTTCGTCCTCCGGACTCAGAATGGCCCGAGACTTTGCGGGCGGCCTCCGTGTGCCAAAAATTGGTCACGCGCATAGCCGCGCCCAAAAATTAGCGCCCGAAGGTCGGGGTGCCAAAACCCCCCAGCGGAAAAATGGCCAAAAAACGAGTGGGCTATAGCCTTGGAGGGGGGCGTGGGCGAAGTTCGTCCGCCGGACTCGGAATGGCCCGAGACTTTGCGGGCGGCCTCCGTGAGCCAAAAATTGGTCACGTGCAGTGCCGCGCCCAAAAATTAGCGCCCGAAGGTCGGGGTGCTAAAACCCCCAGCGGAAAAATGGCCAAAAAACGTGTGGGCTATAGCCTTGGTGGGGGGCGTGGGCGAAGTTCGTCCGCCGGACTCGGAATGGCCCGAGACTTTGCGGGCAATCTCCGTGTGCCACAAATAGGCCACGGGCATAGACGCGCCCAAAATTTAGCGCCCGAAGGTCGGGGTGCCAAAACCCACCAGCGGAAAAATGGCCAAAAAACGGGTGGGCTATAGCCTTGGTGGGGGGCGTGGGCGAAGTTCGTCCTCCGGAATCAGAATGGCCCGAGACTTTGCGGGCGGCCTCCGTGAGCCAAAAATTGGTCACGTGCAGTGCCGCGCCCAAAAATTAGTGGCCGAAGGTCGGGGTGCCAAAACCCCCCAGCGGAAAAATGGCCAAAAAACGTGTGGGCTATAGCCTTGGTGGGGGGCGTGGGCGAAGTTCTTCCGTCGGACTCGGAATGGCCCGAGACTTTGCGGGCGGCCTCCGTGTGCCAAAAATAGGCCACGGGCACAGACACGCCAAAAAATTTGCGCCCGAAGGTCGGGGTGCCAAAACCCACCAGCGGAAAAATGGCCAAAAAACGGGTGGGCTATAGCCTTGGTGGGGGGCGTGGGCGAAGTTCGTCCCCCGGAATCAGAATGGCCCGAGACTTTGCAGGCGGCCTCCGTGTGCCAAAAATTGGTCACGCGCGTAGCCACGCCCAAAAATTAGCGGCCGAAGGTCGGGGTGCTAAAACCCCCAGCGGAAAAATGTCAACAATACGGTAGCGCTTTATGCTTGGTGGGGGGCGTGGGCGAAGTTCGTCCTCCGGGCTCAGAATGGCCCGAGACTTTGCGGGCGGCCTCCGTGAGCCAAAAATTGGTCACGTGCAGTGCCGCGCCCAAAAATTAGTGGCCGAAGGTCGGGGTGCCAAAACCCCCCAGCGGAAAAATGGCCAAAAAACGTGTGGGCTATAGCCTTGAGTGGGGCGTGGCGAGTTCGTCCGCCGTACTCGGAATGGCCCGAGACTTTGCGGGCAGCCTCCGTGTGCCAAAAATAGGCCACGGGCACAGACACGCCAAAAAATTAGCGCCCGAAGGTCGGGGTGACAAAACTCACCAGAGGAAAAATGGCAAAAAAACGGGTGGGCTATAGCCTTGGTGGGCGGCGTGGGCGAAGTTCGTCCTCCGGAATCAGAATGGCCCGAGACTTTGCGGACGGCCTCTATGAGCCAAAAATTGGCCACGGGCAGAGCCGCGCCCAACAATTAGCGCCCGAAGGTCGGGGCGCCAAAACCCACCAGCGGAAAAATGGCCAAAAAACGTGAGGGCTATAGCCTTGGTGTAGGGCGTGGGCGAAGTTCGTCCTCCGGACTCAGAATGGCCCGAGACTTTGCGGGCGGCCTCTGTGTGCCAAAAATTGGCCACGGGCAGAGCCGTACCCAAAAATTAGCGCCCGAAGGTCGGGGTGCTAAAACCCCCAGCGGAAAAATGGCCAAAAAACGTGAGCGCTATAGCCTTGGTGGGGGGAGTGGGCGAAGTTCGTCCTCCGGGCTCAGAATGGCCCGAGAATTTGCGGGCAGCCTCCGTGTGCCAAAAATTGGTCACGCGCATAGCCGTGCCCAAAAATTAGCGCCCGAAGGTCGGGGTGCCAAAACCCCCCAGCGGAAAAATGGCCAAAAAACGTGTGGGCTATAGCCCTGGTGGGGGGCGTGGGCGAAGTTCGTCCGCCGGACTCGGAATGGCCCGAGACATTGCGGGCGGTCTCCGTGTGCCACAAATAGGCCACGGGGACAGACGCGCCCAAAAATTAGCGCCCGAAGGTCGGGGTGCCAAAACCCACCAGCGGAAAAATTGCCAAAAAACGGGTGGGCTATAGCCTTGGTGGGGGGCGTGGGCGAAGTTCGTCCTCCTGAATAAAAATGTCCCGAGACTTTGTGGGCGGCCTCCGTGAACCAAAAATTGGCCACGGGCTGAGCCGCGACCAAAAATTAGCGCCCGAAGGTCGGGTTGCCAAAACCCCCCAGCGGAAAAATGGCCAAAAAACGTGTGGGCTATAGCCTTGGTGGGGGGCGTGGGCGAAGTTCGTCCGCCGGACTCGGAATGGCTCGAGACTTTGTAGGTGGCCTCCGTGTGCCAAAAATAGGCCACGGGCACAGCCGCACCCAAAAATTAGCGCTCGAAGGTCGGGGTGCCAAAACCCCCCTACGGAAAAATGGCCAAAATACGGGTGGGCTATAGCCTTGGTTGGGGGCGTGGGCGAAGTTCTTCCTCAGAACTCAGAATGGCCCAAGACTTTGCGGGCGGCCTCCGTGAGCCAAAAATTGGTCACGTGCAGTGCCGCGCCCAAAAATTAGTGGCCGAAGGTCGGGGTGCCAAAACCCCCCAGCGGAAAAATGGCCAAAAAACGTGTGGGCTATAGCCTTGGTGGGGGGCGTGGGCGAAGTTCTTCCGCCGGACTCGGAATGGCCCGAGACTTTGCGGGCGGCCTCCGTGTGCCAAAAATAGGCCACGGGCACAGACACGCCAAAAAATTAGCGCCCGAAGGTCGGGGTGCCAAAACCCACCAGCGGAAAAATGGCCAAAAAACGGGTGGGCTATAGCCTTGGTGGGGGGCGTGGGCGAAGATCGTCCCCCGGAATCAGAATGGCCCGAGACTTTGCAGGCGGCCTCCGTGTGCCAAAAATTGGTCACGCGCATAGCCACGCCCAAAAATTAGCGGCCGAAGGTCGGGGTGCTAAAACCCCCAGCGGAAAAATGGCCAAAAAACGTGAGCGCTATAGCCTTGGTGGGGGGCGTGGGCGAAGTTCGTCCTCCGGGCTCAGAATGGCCCGAGACTTTGCGGGCGGCCTCCGTGAGCCAAAAATTGGTCACGTGCAGTGCCGCGCCCAAAAATTAGTGGCCGAAGGTCGGGGTGCCAAAACCCCCCAGCGGAAAAATGGCCAAAAAACGTGTGGGCTATAGCCTTGGTGGGGGGCGTGGGCGAAGTTCGTCCGCCGTACTCGGAATGGCCCGAGACTTTGCGGGCAGCCTCCGTGTGCCAAAAATAGGCCACGGGCACAGACACGCCAAAAAATTAGCGCCCGAAGGTCGGGGTGACAAAACTCACCAGCGGAAAAATGGCAAAAAAACGGGTGGGCTATAGCCTTGGTGGGGGGCGTGGGCGAAGTTCGTCCTCCGGAATCAGAATGGCCCGAGACTTTGCGGACGGCCTCTATGAGCCAAAAATTGGCCACGGGCAGAGCCGCGCCCAACAATTAGCGCCCGAAGGTCGGGGCGCCAAAACCCACCAGCGGAAAAATGGCTAAAAAACGTGAGGGCTAGAGCCTTGGTGTAGGGCGTGGGCGAAGTTCGTCCTCCGGACTCAGAATGGCCCGAGACTTTGCGGGCGGCCTCCGTGTGCCAAAAATTGGTCACGCGCATAGCTCGCCCAAAAATTAGCTCCCGAAGGTCGGGGTGCCAAAACCCCCCAGCGGAAAAATGGCCAAAAAACGAGTGGGCTATAGCCTTGGTGGGGGGCGTAGGCGAAGTTCATCCGCCGGACTCGGAAAGGCCCGAGACTTTAAGGGCGGCTTCCGTGTGCCAAAAATTGGTCACGCGCATAGCCGCTCCAAAAATTAGCGCCCGACGGTCGGGGTACAAAAACCCCCCAGCGGAAAAATGGCCAAAAAACGAGTGGGCTATAGCCTTGGAGGGGGGCGTGGGCGAAGTTCGTCCGCCGGACTCGGAATGGCCCGAGACTTTGCGGACGGCCTCCGTGTGCCAAAAATAGGCCACGGGCACAGCCGCGCCCAAAAATTAGCACCCGAAGGTCGGGGTGCCAAAACCCCCCAGCGGAAAAATTGCCAAAAAACGGGTGGGCTATAGCCTTGGTGGGGGGCGTGGGCGAAGTTCGTCCTCCGGACTCAGAATGGCCCGAGACTTTGGGGGCAGCCTCCGTGTGCCAAAAATAGGCCACGGGCACAGCCGCGCCCAAAAATTAGCGCCCGAAGATCGGGATACCAAAACCCCCGAGCGGAAAAATGGCCAAAAAACAGGTGGGCTATAAACTTTGTGGGGGGCGTGGGCGAAGATCGTCCGCCAGAATCAGAATGGCCCGAGACTTTGCGGACGGCCTCCATGTACCAAAAATTGGTCACGCGCAGAGCCATACCCAAAAATTAGCGCCCAAAGGGCGGGGTGCCAAAACCCCCCAGCGGAAAAATGGCCAAAAAACGTGTGGGCTATAGCCTTGGTTGGGGGCGTGGGCGAAGTTCGTCCGCCGGACTCGGAATGGCCCGAGACTTTGCGGACGGCATCCGTGTGCCAAAAATTGGTCACGCGCACAGCCGCGCCCAAAAATTAGCACCCAAAGGTCGGGGTGCCAAAACCCACCAGCAGAAAAATGGCCAAAAAACGGGTGGGCTATAGCCTTGGTGGGGGGCGTGGGCGAAGTTCGTCCGCCGGACTCGGAATGGCCCGAGACTTTACGGGCGGCCTCCGTGTGCCAAAAATAGGCCACGAACACAGCCGCGCCCAAAAATTAGCTTCCAAAGGTCGGGGTGCCAAAGCCCACCAGCGGAAAAATGGCCAAAAAACGGGTGGGCTACAGCCTTGGTGGGGGGCGTGGGCGAAGTTCGTCCGCCGGACTCGGAATGGCCCGAGACTTTGCGGGCGGCCTCCGTGTGCCAAAAATAGGCCACGCACACAGCCGCGCCCAAAAATTAGCACCCAAAGGTCGGGGTGCCAAAACCCCCCAGCGGAAAAATGGCCAAAAAACGTGTGGGCTATAGCCTTGGTAGGCGTGGGCGCAGTTCGTCCTCCGGACTCTGAATGGCCCGAGACTTTGCGGGCGGCCTCCGTGAGCCAAAAATTGGTCACGGGCAGTGCCGCGCCCAAAAATTAGCGCCCGAAGGTCGGGGTGCCAAAACCCCCCAGCGGAAAAATGGCCAAAAAACGTGTGGGCTATAGCCTTGGTGGGGGGCGTGGGCGAAGTTCGTCCGCCGGACTCCGAATGGCCCGAGACTTTGCGGGCAATCTCCGTGTGCCACAAATAGGCCACGGGCATAGACGCGCCCAAAAATTAGCGCCCGAAGGTCGGGGTGCCAAAACCCACCAGCGGAAAAATGGCCAAAAAACGGGTGGGCTACAGCCTTGGTGGGGGGCGTGGGCGAAGTTCGTCCGCCGGACTCGGAATGGCCCGAGACTTTACGGGCGGCCTCTGTGTGCCAAAAATAGGCCACGCACACAGCCGCGCCCAAAAATTAGCGCCCGAAGGTCGGGGTGCCAAAACCCCCCAGCGGAAAAATGGCCAAAAAACGTGTGGGCTATAGCCTTGGTGGGCGGCGTGGGCGAAGTTCGTCCGCCGGACTCGGAATGGCCCGAGACTTTGCGGGCAATCTCCGTGTGCCACAAATAGGCCACGGGCATAGACGCGCCCAAAAATTAGCGCCCGAAGGTCGGGGTGCCAAAACCCACCAGCGGAAAAATGGCCAAAAAACGGGTGGGCTACAGCCTTGGTGGGGGGCGTGGGCGAAGTTCGTCCGCCGGACTCGGAATGGCCCGAGACTTTGCGGGCGGCCTCCGTGTGCCAAAAATAGGCCACGGGCACAGACACGCCAAAAAATTAGCGCCCGAAGGTCGGGGTGCCAATACCCACCAGCGGAAAAATGGCCAAAAAACGGGTGGGCTATAGCCTTGGTGGGGCGCAAGGGCGAACTTCTTACAACGGAACCAGAATGGCCCGAGACTTTGCGGGCGGCCTCCGTAAGCCAAAAATTGGTCACGGGCAGTGCCGCGCCCAAAAATTAGCGCCCGAAGGTCGGGGTGCCAAAACCCCCCAGCGGAAAAATGGCCAAAAAACGTGGGGGCTATAGCCTTGGTGGGGGCCGTGGGCGAAGTTCGTCCGCCGGACTCGGAATGGCCCGAGACTTTGCGGGCAATCTCCGTGTGCCACAAATAGGCCACGGGCATAGACGCGCCCAAAAATTAGCGCCCGAAGGTCGGGGTGCCAAAACCCACCAGCGGAAAAATGGCCAAAAAACGGGTGGGCTACAGCCTTGGTGGGGGGTGTGGGCGAAGTTCGTCCGCCGGACTCGGAATGGCCCGAGACTTTGCGGGCGGCCTCCGTGTGCCAAAAATAGGCCACGCACACAGCCGTACCCAAAAATTAGCGCTCGAAGGTCGGGGTGCAAAAACCCCCCAGCGGAAAAATGGCCAAAATACGGGTGGGCTATAGCCTTGGTGGGGGGCGTGGGCGAAGTTCTTCCTCCGGTCTCGGAATGGCCCGAGACTTTGCGGGCGGTCTCCGTGTGCCAAAAATAGGCCACGGGCACAGACGCGCCCAAAAATTAGCACCCAAAGGTCGGGGTGCCAAAACCCACCAGCAGAAAAATGGCCAAAAAACGGGTGGGTTATAGCCTTGGTGGGGGGCGTGGGCGAAGTTCGTCCGCCGGACTCGGAATGGCCCGAGACTTTGCGGGCGGCCTCCATGTGCCAAAAATAGGCCACGCACACAGCTACGCCCAAAAATTAGCACCCAAAGGTCGGGGTGACAAAACCCACCAGCGGAAAAATGGCCAAAAAACGGGTGGGCTATAGCCTTGGTGGGGGGCGTGGGCGAAGTTCGTCCGCCGGACTCGGAATGGCCCGAGACTTTACGGGCGGCCTCTGTGTGCCAAAAATAGGCCACGCACACAGCCGCGCCCAAAAATTAGCGCCCGAAGGTCGGGGTGCCAAAACCCACCAGCGGAAAAATGGCCAAAAAACGGGTGGGCTATAGCCTTGGTGGGGGGCGTGGGCGAAGTTCGTCCGCCGGACTCGGAATGGCTCGAGACTTTGTGGGTGGCCTCCGTGTGCCAAAAATAGGCCACGGGCACAGCCGTACCCAAAAATTAGCGCTCGAAGGTCGGGGTGCAAAAACCCCCCAGCGGAAAAATGGCCAAAATACGGGTGGGCTATAGCCTTGGTGGGGGGCGTGGGCGAAGTTCTTCCTCCGGTCTCGGAATGGCCCGAGACTTTGCGGGCGGTCTCCGTGTGCCAAAAATAGGCCACGGGCACAGACGCGCCCAAAAATTAGCACCCAAAGGTCGGGGTGCCAAAACCCACCAGCAGAAAAATGGCCAAAAAACGGGTGGGTTATAGCCTTGGTGGGGGGCGTGGGCGAAGTTCGTCCGCCGGACTCGGAATGGCCCGAGACTTTGCGGGCGGCCTCCATGTGCCAAAAATAGGCCACGCACACAGCTACGCCCAAAAATTAGCACCCAAAGGTCGGGGTGACAAAACCCACCAGCGGAAAAATGGCCAAAAAACGGGTGGGCTATAGCCTTGGTGGGGGGCGTGGGCGAAGTTCGTCCGCCGGACTCGGAATGGCTCGAGACTTTGTGGGTGGCCTCCGTGTGCCAAAAATAGGCCACGGGCACAGCCGTACCCAAAAATTAGCGCTCGAAGGTCGGGGTGCCAAAACCCCCCAGCGGAAAAATGGCCAAAATACGGGTGGGCTATAGCCTTGGTGGGGGGCGTGGGCGAAGTTCTTCCTCCGGTCTCAGAATGGCCCGAGACTTTGCGGGCGGCCTCCGTGAGCCAAAAATTAGTCACGGACAGTGCCGCGCCCAAAAATTAGCGCCCGACGGTTGGGGTGCCAACACCCCCCAGCGGAAAAATGGCCAAAAAACGTGAGGGCTATAGCCTTGCTGGGGGGCGTGGGCGAAGTTCGTCCTCCGGACTCAGAATGGCCCGAGCCTTTGCGGGCGGCCTCCGTGTGCAAAAAATAGGCCACGGGCACAGACACGCCAAAAAATTAGCGACCGAAGGTCGGGATGCCAAAACCCCCCAGCGGAAAAATGACCAAAAAACGTGTGGGCTATAGCCTTGGTGGATCGTGGGCGAAGTTCGTCCTCCGGAATCAGAATTGCCCGAGACTTTGCGGGTGGCCTACGTGAGCCAAAAATTGGCCACGGGCAGTGCCCCACCCAAAAATTACCGCCCGAAGGTCGGGGTGCCAAAACCCCCCAGCGGAAAAATGGCCAAAAAACGAGTGGGCTATAGCCTTGGTGGGGGGCGTGGGCGAAGTTCGTCCGCCGGACTCGGAAAGGCCCGAGACTTTACGGGCGGCCTCCGTGTGCAAAAAATTGGTCACGCGCATAGCCGCGCCCAAAAATTAGCGCCCGAAGGTCGGGGTGCCAAAACCCACCAGCGGAAAAATGGCTAAAAAACGTGAGGGCTATAGCCTTGGTGGGGGGCGTGGGCGAAGTTCTTCCTCAGGACTCAGAATGGCCCGAGACTTTGCGGGCGGCCTCCGTGAGCCAAAAATTGGTCACATGCAGTGCCGCGCCCAAAAATAAGCTCCCGAAGGTCGGGGTGCCAAAACCCACCAGCGGAAAAATGGCCAAAAAACGGGTGGGCTATAGCCTTGGTTGGGGGCGTGGGCGAAGTTCATCCTCCGGGCTCAGCCTTGGTGGGCTGAAGGTCGGGGTGCCAAAACCCACCAGCGGAAAAATGGCCAAAAAACGGGTGGGCTATAGCCTTGGTGGGGGGCGTGGGCGAAGTTCGTCCTCCGGAATCAGAATGGCCCGAGACTTTGCGGTCGGCCTCCGTGAGCCAAAAATTGGCCACGGGCAGAGCCGCACCCAAAAATTAGAACCCAAAGGTCGGGGTGCCAAAACCCCCCATCGGAAAAATGGCCAAAAAACGTGAGGGCTATAGCCTTGGTGGGGGGCGTGGGCGAAGTTCGTCCTCCGGAATCGGAATGGCCCGAGACTTTGCGGGCGGCCTCCGTGTGCCAAAAATTGGTCACGCGCATAGTCGTGCCCAAAAATTAGCCCCACAAGCTCGCGGTTCCAAAACCCACAAGCGTAAAAATGGCCAAAAAACGAGTGGGCTATAGCCTTGGTGGGGGGCGTGGGCGAAGTTCGTCCGCCGTACTCGGAATGGCCCGAGACTTTACGGGCTGTCTCCGAGTGCCAAAAATAGCTCACAGGCACAGACGTGCCCAAAAATTATCGCCCGAAGGTCGGGGTTCCAAAACCCACCTGCGGAAAAATGGCCAAAAAACGGGTGGGCTATAGCCTTGGTGGGGGGCGTGGGCGAAGTTCGTCCTCCAGAATCAAAATGGCCCGAGACTTTGCGGACGGCCTCCGTGAGCCAAAAATTGGCCACGGGAAGAGCCATGCCCAAAAATTAGCGCCCGAAGGTCGGGTTGCCAAAACCCCCAGCGGAAAAATTGCCAAAAAACGTGAGGACTATAGCCTTGGTGGGGGGCGTGGGCGAAGTTCATCCTCCGGACTCAGAATGGCCCGAAACTTTGCGGGCGGCCTCTGAGTGCCAAAAAGTGGTCACGCGCATTGCCGCGCCCAAAAATTAGCGCCCGAGGGTTGGGGTGCAAAAACCCCCCAGCGGAAAAATGGCCAAAAAACGTGAGGGCTATAGCCTTGGTGGGGGGCGTGGGCGATGTTTGTCCTCCGGAATCAGAATGGCCCGAGACTTTGCGGGCGGCCACAATGTGCCAAAAATTGGTCACGCGCATAGCCGCGCGCAAAAATTAGCACCCGAAGGTCGGGGTGCCAAAACCGCCCAGCGGAAAAATGGCCAAAAAACGGGTGGGCTATAGCCTTGGTGGGGGGCGTGGGCGAAGTTCGTCCGCCGGACTCGGAATGGCACGAGACTTTGCGGGCGGCCTCCGTGTGCCAAAAATTGGTCACGCGCACTGCCGCGCCCAAAAATTAGCATCCTAAGGTCGGGGTGCCAAAACCCCCCAGCGGAAAAATGGCCAAAAAATGGGTGGGCTATAGCCTTGGTGGGGGGCGTGGGCGAAGTTTGTCCGCCGGACTCGGAATGGCTCGAGACTTTGTGGGTGGCCTCCGTGTGCCAAAAATAGGCCACAGGCACAGGCGCACCCAAAAATTAGTGCTCGAAGGTCGGGGTACAAACCCCCCCGGGGAAAAATGGCAAAAATACGGGTGGGCTATAGCCTTGGTGGGGGGCCTGGGCGAAGTTCTTCCTCCGGACTCAGAATGGCCCGAGACTTTGCGAGCGGCCTCCGTTAGCCAAAAATTGGTCACGCACAGTGCCGCGCCCAAAAATTACCGCCCGAAGGTCGGGGTACCAAAACCCCCCAGCGGAAAAATGGCCAAAAAACGTGTGGGCTATAGCCTTGGTGGGGGGCGTGGGCGAAGTTCATCCTCCGGACTCAGAATGGCCTGAAACTTTGCGGGCGGCCTCCGTGTGCCAAAACGTGGTGCACGCGCCCAAAAATTAGCGCCGAGGTCAGGGTACCAAAACCCCCCAGCGGAAAAATGGCCAAAAAACGGGTGGGCTATAGCCTTGGTGGGGGGCGTGGGCGAAGTTCGTCCGCCGGACTCGGAATGGCCCGAGACTTTGCGGACGGTCTCCGTGTGCCAAAAATAGGCCACGGGCACAGGCAACGCCAACAAAGTAGCGCCCGATGGTCGGGGTGCCTAAACCCACCAGCGGAAAAATGGCCAAAAAACGGGAGGGCTATAGCATTGGTGGGGGGCGTGGGCGAATTTCGTCCTCCGGAATCAGAATGGCCCGAGACTTTGTGGGCGGCCGCCGTGAGCCAAAAATAGGCCACGGGCACAGACGCGCCCAAAAATTAGCACCCAAAGGTCGGGGTGCCAAAACCCACCAGCAGAAAAATGGCCAAAAAACGGGTGGGTTATAGCCTTGGTGGGGGGCGTGGGCGAAGTTCGTCCGCCGGACTCGGAATGGCCCGAGACTTTGCGGGCGGCCTCCATGTGCCAAAAATAGGCCACGCACACAGCTACGCCCAAAAATTAGCACCCAAAGGTCGGGGTGACAAAACCCACCAGCGGAAAAATGGCCAAAAAACGGGTGGGCTATAGCCTTGGTGGGGGGCGTGGGCGAAGTTCGTCCGCCGGACTCGGAATGGCTCGAGACTTTGTGGGTGGCCTCCGTGTGCCAAAAATAGGCCACGGGCACAGCCGTACCCAAAAATTAGCGCTCGAAGGTCGGGGTGCCAAAACCCCCCAGCGGAAAAATGGCCAAAATACGGGTGGGCTATAGCCTTGGTGGGGGGCGTGGGCGAAGTTCGTCCTCCGGACTCAGAATGGCCCGAGACTTTGCGGGCGGCCTCCGTGAGCCAAAAATTAGTCACGGACAGTGCCGCGCCCAAAAATTAGCGCCCGACGGTTGGGGTGCCAACACCCCCCAGCGGAAAAATGGCCAAAAAACGTGAGGGCTATAGCCTTGCTGGGGGGCGTGGGCGAAGTTCGTCCTCCGGACTCAGAATGGCCCGAGCCTTTGCGGGCGGCCTCCGTGTGCAAAAAATAGGCCACGGGCACAGACACGCCAAAAAATTAGTGACCGAAGGTCGGGATGCCAAAACCCCCCAGCGGAAAAATGACCAAAAAACGTGTGGGCTATAGCCTTGGTGGATCGTGGGCGAAGTTCGTCCTCCGGAATCAGAATTGCCCGAGACTTTGCGGGTGGCCTACGTGAGCCAAAAATTGGCCACGGGCAGTGCCCCACCCAAAAATTACCGCCCGAAGGTCGGGGTGCCAAAACCCCCCAGCGGAAAAATGGCCAAAAAACGAGTGGGCTATAGCCTTGGTGGGGGGCGTGGGCGAAGTTCGTCCGCCGGACTCGGAAAGGCCCGACACTTTATGGGCGGCCTCCGTGTGCCAAAAATTGGTCACGCGCATAGCCGCGCCCAAAAATTAGCGCCCGAAGGTCGGGGTGCCAAAACCCCCCAGCGGAAAAATGGCCAAAAAACGTGAGGGCTATAGCCTTGGTGGGGGGCGTGGGCGAAGTTCTTCCTCCGGACTCAGAATGGCCCGAGACTTTGCGGGCGGCCTCCGTGAGCCAAAAATTGGTCACATGCAGTGCCGCGCCCAAAAATAAGCTCCCGAAGGTCGGGGTGCCAAAACCCACCAGCGGAAAAATGGCCAAAAAACGGGTGGGCTATAGCCTTGGTTGGGGGCGTGGGCGAAGTTCATCCTCCGGGCTCAGCCTTGGTGGGCTGAAGGTCGGGGTGCCAAAACCCACCAGCGGAAAAATGGCCAAAAAACGGGTGGGCTATAGCCTTGGTGGGGGGCGTGGGCGAAGTTCGTCCTCCGGAATCAGAATGGCCCGAGACTTTGCGGTCGGCCTCCGTGAGCCAAAAATTGGCCACGGGCAGAGCCGCACCCAAAAATTAGAACCCAAAGGTCGGGGTGCCAAAACCCCCCATCGGAAAAATGGCCAAAAAACGTGAGGGCTATAGCCTTGGTGGGGGGCGTGGGCGAAGTTCGTCCTCCGGAATCAGAATGGCCCGAGACTTTGCGGGCGGCCTCCGTGTGCCAAAAATTGGTCACGCGCATAGTCGTGCCCAAAAATTAGCGCCCGAAGGTCGGGGTGCCAAAACCCCCCAGCGTAAAAATGGCCAAAAAACGTGTGGGCTATAGCCTTGGTGGGGGGCGTGGGCGAAGTTCGTCCGCCGTACTCGGAATGGCCCGAGACTTTACGGGCTGTCTCCGAGTGCCAAAAATAGCTCACAGGCACAGACGCGCCCAAAAATTATCGCCCGAAGGTCGGGGTTCCAAAACCCACCAGCGGAAAAATGGCCAAAAAACGGGTGGGCTATAGCCTTGGTGGGGGGCGTGGGCGAAGTTCTTCCTCCGGACTCAGAATGGCCCGAGACTTTGCGAGCGGCCTCCGTTAGCCAAAAATTGGTCACGCACAGTGCCGCGCCCAAAAATTACCGCCCGAAGGTCGGGGTACCAAAACCCCCCAGCGGAAAAATGGCCAAAAAACGTGTGGGCTATAGCCTTGGTGGGGGGCGTGGGCGAAGTTCATCCTCCGGACTCAGAATGGCCTGAAACTTTGCGGGCGGCCTCCGTGTGCCAAAACGTGGTCACGCGCATTGCCGCGCCCAAAAATTAGCGCCCGAGGGTCGGGGTACCAAAACCCCCCAGCGGAAAAATGGCCAAAAAACGGGTGGGCTATAGCCTTGGTGGGGGGCGTGGGCGAAGTTCGTCCGCCGGACTCGGAATGGCCCGAGACTTTGCGGACGGTCTCCGTGTGCCAAAAATAGGCCACGGGCACAGACGCGCCAAAAAAGTAGCGCCCGAAGGTCGGGGTGCCAAAACCCACCAGCGGAAAAATGGCCAAAAAACGGGAGTGCTATAGCATTGGTGGGGGGCGTGGGCGAATTTCGTCCTCCGGAATCAGAATGGCCCGAGACTTTGTGGGCGGCCGCCGTGAGCCAAAAATTGGCCACGGGCAGAGCCGCGCCCAAAAATTAGCGCCCGAAGGTCGGGGTGCCAAAACCCACCAGCGGAAAAATGGCCAAAAAACGTGAGGGCTATAGCCTTGGTGGGGGGCGTGGGCGAAGTTCGTCCTCCGGACTCAGAATGGCCCGAGACTTTGGGGGCAGCCTCCGTGTGCCAAAAATAGGCCACGGGCACAGCCGCGTCCAAAAATTAGCGCCCGAAGATCGGGATGCCAAAACCCCCGAGCGGAAAAATGGCCAAAAAACAGGTGCGCTATAGCCTTTGTGGGGGGCGTGGGCGAAGTTCGTCCGCCGGACTCGGAATGGCCCGAGACTTTGCGGACGGCCTCCATGTGCCAAAAATTGGTCACGCGCAGAGCCGCACCCAAAAATTAGCGCCTAAAGGACGGGGTGCCAAAACCCCCCAGCGGAAAAATGGCCAAAAAACGTGTGGGCTATAGCCTTGGTGGGGGGCGTGGGCGAAGTTCGTCCGCCGGACTCGGAATGGCCAAGACTTTACGGGCGGCCTCCATGTGCCAAAAATAGGCCACGGGCACAGCCGCGCCAAAAAATTAGCACCCAAAGGTCGGGGTGCCAAAACCCACCAGCGGAAAAATGGCCAAAAAACGGGTGGGCTATAGCCTTGGTGGGGGGCGTGTGCGAAGTTCGTCCTCTGGAATCAGAATGGTCCGAGACTTTGCGGGCGGCCTCCGTGAGCCAAAAATTGGCCACGGGCAGAGCCGCGCCCAAAAATTATCGCCCGAAGGTCGGGGTGCCAAAACCCCCCAGCGAAAAATGGCCAAAAAACGTGTGAGCTATAGCCTTGGTGGGGGGCGTGGGCGAAGTTCGTCCGCCGGACTCGGAATGGCCCGAGACTATGCGGGCGGTCTCCGTGTGCCAAAAATAGGCCACGGGCACAGCCGCGTCCAAAAATTTGCACCCAAAGGTCGGGGTGCCAAAACCCACCAGCGGAAAAATGGCCAAAAAACGGGTGGGCTATAGCCTTGGTGGGGGCGTGGGCGAAGTTCGTCCACCGGACTCGAAATGGCTCAAGACTTTGTAGGTGGCCTCCATGTGCCAAAAATAGGCCACGGGCACAGCCGCACCCAAAAATTAGCGCCTAAAGGACGGGGTGCCAAAACCCCCCAGCGGAAAAATGGCCAAAAAACGTGTGGGCTATAGCCTTGGTGGGGGGCGTGGGCGAAGTTCGTCCGCCGGACTAGGAATGGAACGAGACTTTGCGGGCGGCCTCCGTGTGCCTAAAATAGGTCACGGGCACAGCCGCGCCCAAAAATTAGTACCCAAAGGTCGGGGTGCCAAAACCCACCAGCGGAAAAATGGCCAAAAAACGGGTGGGCTATAGCCTTGGTGGGGGGCGTGGGCGAAGTTCGTCCGCCGGACTCGGAATGCCCCGAGACTTTGCGGGCGGCCTCCGTGTGCCAAAAATAGGCCACGTGCACAGCCGCGCCAAAAATTAGCGCCCAAAGGTCGGGGTGCCAAAACCCACCAGCGGAAAAATGGCCAAAAAATGGGTGGGCTATAGCCTTGGTTGGGGGCGTGGCGAGTTCGTCCTCCGAAATCAGAATGGCCCGAGACTTTGCGGGCGGCCTCCGTGAGCCTAAAATTGGCCACGGACAGAGCCGCGCCCAAAAATTAGCGCCCGAAGGTCGGGGTACCAAAACCCCCCAGCGGAAAAATGGCCAAAATACGGGTGGGCTATAGCCTTGGTTGGGGGCGTGGGCGAAGTTCTTCCTCAGGACTCAGAATGGCCCGAGACTTTGCGGGCGGCCTCCGTGTGCCAAAAATTGGTCACGCGCATAGTCGTACCCAAAAATTAGCGCCCGAAGGTCGGGGTGCCAAAACCCCCCAGCGTAAAAATGGCCAAAAAACGTGTGGGCTATAGCCTTGGTGGGGGGCGTGGCCGAAGTTCGTCCGCCGGACTCGGAATGCCCCGAGACTTTTCGGGCGGCCTCCGTGTGCCAAAAATAGGCCACGGGCACAGCCGCGCCCAAAAATTAGAACCCAAAGGTCGGGGTGCCAAAACCCACCAGCGGAAAAATGGCCAAAAAATGGGTGGGCTATAGCCTTGGTGGGGGGCGTGGGCGAAGTTCGTCCTCCGAAATCCGAATGGCCCGAGACTTTGCGGGCGGCCTCCGTGCGCCAAAAATTGGTCACGCGCAAAGCCGCGATCAAAAATTAGCAACCGAAGGTCGGGGTACGAAAACCCCCCAGCGGAAAAATGGCCAAAATACGGGTGGGCTATAGCCTTGGTGGGGGGCATGGGCGAAGTTCGTCCGCCGGACTCGGAATGGCCCGAGACTATGCGGGCGGTCTCCGTGTGCCAAAAATAGGCCACGGGCACAGCCGCGTCCAAAAATTTGCACCCAAAGGTCGGGGTGCCAAAACCCACCAGCGGAAAAATGGCCAAAAAACGGGTGGGCTATAGCCTTGGTGGGGGGCGTGGGCGAAGTTCGTCCACCGGACTCGGAATGGCTCAAGACTTTGTAGGTGGCCTCCATGTGCCAAAAATAGGCCACGGGCACAGCCGCGCCCAAAAATTAGCATCCAAAGGTCGGGGTGCCAAAACCCACCAGCGGAAAAATGGCCAAAAAATGGGTGGGCTATAGCCTTGGTGGGGGGCGTGGGCGAAGTTCGTCCTCCGAAATCCGAATGGCCCGAGACTTTGCGGGCGGCCTCCGTGCGCCAAAAATTGGTCACGCGCAAAGCCGCGCCCAAAAATTAGCAACCGAAGGTCGGGGTACGAAAACCCCCCAGCGGAAAAATGGCCAAAAAACGGGTGGGCTATAGCCTTGGTGGGGGGCGTGGGCGAAGTTCGTCCTCCGGAATCAGAATGGTCCGAGACTTTGCGGGCGGCCTCCGTGTGCCAAAAATTGGTCACACGCATAGCCGCGCCCAAAAATTAGCGCCCGAAGGTCGGGGTGCCAAAACCCCCCAGCGGAAAAATGGCCAAAATATGGGTGGGCTATAGCCTTGGTGGGGGGCGTGGGAGAAGTTCTTCCTCCGGACTCAGAATGGCCCAAGACTTTGTGGACGGCCTCCGCGAGCCAAAAATTGGTCACGGGCAGTGCCGCACCCAGAAATTAGCGACCGAAGGTCGGGGTGCCAAAACCCCCCAGCGGAAAAATGGCCAAAATACGGGTGGGCTATAGCCTTGGTTGCGGGCGTGGGCGAAGTTCGTCCTTCGGAATCAGAATGGCCCGAGGATTTCAGGGCGGCCTTCGTGAGCCAAAAATTGGCCACGGGCAGAGCCGCGCCCAAAAATTAGCACCCGAAGGTCGGGATGCCAAAACCCCCCAGCGGAAAAATGGCCAAAAAATGTGAGTGCTATAGCCTTGGTGGGGGGCGTGGGTGAAGTTCGTCCTCCGGGCTCAGAATGGCCCGAGACTTTGCGAGCGGCCTCCGTGTGCCAAAAATTGGTCACGCGCATAGCCGCGCCCAAAAATTAGCGCCCGAAGGTCGGTGTGCCAAAACCCCCCAGCGGAAAAATGGCCAAAAAACGTGTGAGCTATAGCCTTGGTGGGGGGCGTGGGCGAAGTTCGTCCGCCGGACTAGGAATGGAACGAGACTTTGCGGGCGGCCTCCGTGTGCCTAAAATAGGTCACGGGCACAGCCGCGCCCAAAAATTAGCACCCAAAGGTCGGGGTGCCAAAACCCACCAGCGGAAAAATGGCCAAAAAACGGGTGGGCTATAGCCTTGGTGGGGGGCGTGGGCGAAGTTCGTCCGCCGGACTCGGAATGGCTCGAGAATTTGTGGGTGGCCTCCGTGTGTCAAAAATAGGCCACGGGCACAGCCGCGCCCAAAAATTAGCGCCCGAAGGTAGGGGTGCCAAAACACCCCAGCGGAAAAATGGCCAAAAAACGAGTGGGCTATAGCCTTGGAGGGGGGCGTGAGCGAAGTTCGTCTGCCGGACTCGGAATGTCCCGAGACTTTGCGGGCGGCCTCCGTGTGCCCAAAATAGGCCAGGCACAGCGCGCCAAAAATTAGCGCCCGAAGGTCGGGTGCCAAAACCCCCCAGCGGAAAAATGGCCAAAAAACGAGTGGGCTATAGCCTTGGAGGGGGGCTTGGGCCAAGTTCGTCTGCCGGACTCGGAATGTCCCGAGACTTTGCGGACGGCCTCCGTGTGCCCAAAATAGGCCACGGGCACAGCCGCGCCCAAAAATTAGCGCTTGAAGGTCGGGGTGCCAAAACCCCCCAGCGGAAAAATAGCCAAAATACGGGTGGGCTATAGCCTTGGTGGGGGGCGTGGGCGAAGTTCTTCCTCCGGTCTCAGAACGGCCCGAGACTTTGCGGGCGGCCTCCGTGAGCAAAAACTTGGTCACGGACAGTGCCGCGCCCAAAAATTAGCGCCCGAAGGTCGGAGTGCCAAAACCCCCCAGCGGAAAAATGGCCAAAAAACGTGTTGGTGGGGGGCGTGGGCGAAGTTCGTCCGCCGGACTCGGAATGGCCCGAGACTTTGCGGGCGGTCTCCGTGTGCCAAAAATAGGCCACGGGCGCAGCCGCGCTAAAAAATTAGCACCCAAAGGTCGGGGTGCCAAAACCCACCAGCGGAAAAATGGCCAAAAAACGGGTGGGTTATAGCCTTGGTGGGGGGCGTGGGCGAAGTTCGTCCGCCGGACTTGGAATGGCACGAGACTTTGTGGGTGGCCTCCGTGTGCCTAAAATAGGCCGTGGCCACAGCCGCGCCCAAAAATTAGCACCCAAAGGTCGGGGTGCCAAAACCCACCAGCGGAAAAATGGCCAAAAAACGGGTGGGCTATAGCCTTGGTGGGGGGCGTGGGCGAAGTTCGTCCGCCGGACTCGGAATGCCTCGAGACTTTGTGGGTGGCCTCCGTGTGCCAAAAATAGGCCACGGGCACAGCCGCGCCCAAAAATTAGCGCCCGAAGGTCGGGGTGCCAAAACCCCCCAGCGGAAAAATGGCCAAAAAACGAGTGGCCTATGGCCTTGGAGGGGGGCTTGGGCGAAGTTCGTCTGCCGGACTCGGAATGTCCCGAGACTTTGCGGACGGCCTCCGTGTGCCCAAAATAGGCCACGGGCACAGCCGCGCTCAAAAATTAGCACCCAAAGGTCGGGGTGCCAAAACCCACCAGCGGAAAAATGGCCAAAAAACGGGTGGGCTATAGCCTAGGTGGGGGGCGTGGGCGAAGTTCGTCCTCCGGGATCAAAATGGCCCGAGCCTTTGCGGGCGGCCTCCGTGATCCAAAAATTGGCCTCGGGCAGAGCCGCACCCAAAAATTAGCGTTCGAATCTCGGGGTGCAAAAACCCCCCCGCGGAAAAATGGGTAAAAAACGGGTGGGCTATAGCCTTGGTGGGGGGCGTGGGCGAAGTTCGTCCGCCGGACTCGGAATGGCCCGAGACTTTGCGGGCGGCCTCCGTGTGCCAAAAATAGGCCACGGGCACAGCCGCCCCCAAAAATTAGCACCCGAAGGTCGGGGTGCCAAAACCCCCCAGCGGAAAAATGGCCAAAAAACGGGTGGGCTATAGCCTTGGTGGGGGGCGTGGGCGAAGTTCGTCCGCCGGACTCGGAATGGCACGAGACTTTGCGGGCGGCCTCCGTGTGCCAAAAATAGGCCACGGGCACCGCCGCGGCCAAAAATTAGCACCCAAAGGTCGGGGTGCCAAAACCCACCAGCGGAAAAATGGCCAAAAAACGGGTGGGCTATAGCCTTGGTGGGGGGCGTGGGCGAAGTTCGTCCGCCGGACTCGGAATGCCTCGAGACTTTGTGGGTGGCCTCCGTGTGCCAAAAATAGGCCACGGGCACAGCCGCACCCAAAAATTAGAGCCTGAAGGTCGGGGTGCGAAAACCCACCAGCGGAAAAATGGACAACAAACGGGTGGGCTATAGCCTTGGTGGGGGGCGTGGGCGAAGTTCGTCCTCCGGGATCAAAATGGCCCGAGACTTTGCGGGCGGCCTCCGTGATCCAAAAATTGGCCTCGGGCAGAGCCGCACCCAAAAATTAGCGCCCGAAGGTCGGGGTACAAAAACCCCCCAGCGGAAAAATGGCCAAAAAACGTGAGGGATATAGCCTTGGTGGGGGGCGTGGGCGAAGTTCGTCCTCCGGACTCAGAATGGCCCGAGACTTTGCGGGCGGCCTCCGTGTGAAAAAATTAGTCAGCGCCCTTAAAAATTAGCTCGAAGGTCGGGGTTCAAAAACCCCCCAGCGGAAAAATGGCCAAAAAACGTGTGGGCTGTAGCGTTGGTGGGTGGCGTGGGCGAAGTTCGTCCGCCGGACTCGGAATGGCACGAGACTTTGCGGGCGGCCTCCGTATGCCAAAAATAGCCCACGGGCACAGCCGCGCTCAAAAATTAGCACCCAAAGGTCGGGGTGCCAAAACCACCAGCGGAAAAATGGCCAAAAAACGGGTGGGCTATAGCCTTGTTGGGGGGCGTGGGAGAAGTTCGTCCGCCGGACTCGGAATGCCTCGAGACTTTTTGGGTGGCCTCCGTGTGCCAAAAATAGGCCACGGGCACAGCCGCACCCAAAAATTAGCGCTCGAAGGTCGGGGTGCAAAAACCCCCCCGCGGAAAAATGGGCAAAAAACGGGTGGGCTATAGCCTTGGTGGGGGGCGTGGGCGAAGTTCGTCCTCCGGACTCGGAATGGCCCGAGACTTTGCGGGCGGCCTCCGTGTACCAAAAATAGGCCACGGGCACAGCCGCGCCCAAAAATTAGCACCCGAAGGCCGGGGTTCCAAAACCACCCAGCGGAAAAATGACCAAAAAACGAGTGGGCTATAGCCTTGGTGGGGGGAGTGGGCGAAGTTCGTCCGCCGGACTCGGAATGGCACGAGACTTTGCGGGCGGCCTCCGTGTGCCAAAAATAGGCCACGGGAACAGCCGCGCCCAAAAATTAGCACCCAAAGGTTGGGGTGCCAAAACCCACCAGCGGAAAAATGGCCAAAAAACGGGTGGGCTATAGCCTTGGTGGGGGGCGTGGGCGAAGTTCGTCCGCCGGACTCGGAATGCCTCGAGACTTTGTGGGTGGCCTCCGTGTGCCAAAAATAGGCCACGAGCACAGCCGCACTAAAAAATTAGCGCCCGAAGGTCGGGGTGCCAAAACCCACCAGCGGAAAAATGGACAAAAAATGGGTGGGCTATAGCCTTGGTGGGGGGCGTGGGCGAAGTTCGTCCTCCGGGATCAAAATGGCCCGAGACTTTGCGGGCGGCCTCAGTGAGCCAAAAATTGGCCTCGGGCAGAGCCGCACCCAAAAATTAGCGCCCGAAGGTCGGGGTGCCAAAACCCCCCAGCAGAAAAATGGCCAAAAAACGTGAGGGCTATAGCCTTGGGGGGGGGCGTGGGCGAAGTTCGTGCTCTGGACTCAGAATGGCCCGAGACTTTGCGGGCGGCCTCCGTGTACCAAAAAATTGGTCACGGGCATAGCCGCGCCCAAAAATTAGCTCCCGAAGGTCGGGGTGCCAAAACCCCCCAGCGGAAAAATGGCCAAAAAACGTGTGGGCTATAGCCTTGGTGGGGCGCGAGGCGGATTCGTCCGCCGGACTCGGAATAGCACGAGACTTTGCGGGCGGCCTCCGTGTGCCAAAGATAGGCCAGGCACAGCGCAAAAATTAGCACCCAAAGGTCGGGTTGCCAAAACCCACCAGCGGAAAAATGGCCAAAAGCGGGTGGGCTATAGCCTTGGTGGGGGCGTGGCGAAGTTCGTCCGCCGGATTCGGAATGCCTCGAGACTTTTAGGGTGGCCTCCGTGTGCCAAAAATAGGCCACGGCACAGCCAAAAATTAGCACCCGAAGGTCGGGGTTCCAAAACCACCCAGCGGAAAAATGACCAAAAAATGAGTGGGCTATAGCCTTGGTGGGGGGAGTGGGCGAAGTTCGTCCGCCGGACTCGGAATGGCACGAGACTTTGCGGGCGGCCTCCGTGTGCCAAAAATAGGCCACGGGCACAGCCGCGCCAAAAAATTAGCACCCAAAGGTCGGGGTGCCAAAACCCCCCTGCGGAAAAATTACCAAAAAACGAGTGGGCTATAGCCTTGGTGGGGGGCGTGGGTGAAGTTCGTGCTCTGGACTCAGAATGGCCCGAGACTTTGCGGGCGGCCTCCGTGTACCAAAAAATTGGTCACGGGCATAGCCGCGCCCAAAAATTAGCTCCCGAAGGTCGGGGTGCCAAAACCCCCCAGCGGAAAAATGGCCAAAAAACGTGTGGGCTACAGCCTTGGTGGGGCGTGGCGAGTTCGTCCGCCGGACTCGGAATGGCACGAGACTTTGCGGGCGGCCTCCGTGTGCCAAAGATAGGCCACGGGCACAGCCGCGCCCAAAAATTAGCACCCAAAGGTCGGGGTGCCAAAACCCCCCTGCGGAAAAATTACCAAAAAACGAGTGGGCTATAGCCTTGGTGGAGGGCGTGGGCGAAGTTCGTCCGCGGGACTCGGAATGGCCCGAGACTTTCCGGGCGGCCTCCGAGTGCCAAAAATAGGCCACGGGTATAGCCGCGCCCATAAATTAGCGCCCGAAGGTCGGGGTGCAAAAACCCCCCAGCGGAAAAATGGACAAAAAATGGGTGGGCTATAGCCTTGGTGGGGGGCGTGGGTGAAGTTCGTCCTCCGGGATCAAAATGGCCCGAGACTTTGCGGGCGGCCTCAGTGAGCCAAAAATTGGCCTCGGGCAGAGCCGCACCCAAAAATTAGCGCCCGAAGGTCGGGGTGCCAAAACCCCCCAGCGGAAAAATGGCCAAAAAACGTGAGGGCTATAGCCTTGGGGGGGGGCGTGGGCGAAGTTCGTGCTCTGGACTCAGAATGGCCCGAGACTTTGCGGGCGGCCTCCGTGTACCAAAAAATTGGTCACGGGCATAGCCGCGCCCAAAAATTAGCTCCCGAAGGTCGGGGTGCCAAAACCCCCCAGCGGAAAAATGGCCAAAAAACGTGTGGGCTATAGCCTTGGTGGGGGGCGTGGAAGAAGTTCGTGCTCCGGACTCTGAATGGCACGAGACTTTGCGGGCGGCCTCCGTGTGCCAAAGATAGGCCACGGGCACAGCCGCGCCCAAAAATTAGCACCCAAAGGTCGGTGCCAAAACCCTGTGGAAAAATGGCCAAAAGCGGGTGGGCTATAGCCTTGGTGGGGCGTGGCGAGTTCGTCCGCGGATTGAATGCCTCCAGACTTTTGGGTGGCCTCCGTGTGCCAAAAATAGGCCACAGGCACAAAAATTAGCACCCGAAGGTCGGGGTTCCAAAACCACCCAGCGGAAAAATGACCAAAAAATGAGTGGGCTATAGCCTTGGTGGGGGGAGTGGGCGAAGTTCGTCCGCCGGACTCGGAATGGCACGAGACTTTGCTGGCGGCCTCCGTGTGCCAAAAATAGGCCACGAGCACGGCCGCGCCAAAAAATTAGCACCCAAAGGTCGGGGTGCCAAAACCCACCTGCGGAAAAATGGGCAAAAAATGGGTGGGCTATAGCCTTGGTGGGGGGCGTGGGCGAAGTTCGTCTGCCGGACTCGGAATGGCCTGAGACTTTGCGGGCGGCCTCCGTGTGCCAAAAATAGGCCACGGGCACAGCCGCGCCCAAAAATTCGTGCCCGAAGGTCGGGGTGCCAAAACCCCCCTGCGGAAAAATTACCAAAAAACGAGTGGGCTATAGCCTTGGTGGGGGGCGTGGGCGAAGTTCGTCCGCGGGACTCGGAATGGCCCGAGACTTTCCGGGCGGCCTCCGTGTGCCAAAAATAGGCCACGGGCATAGCCGCGCCCATAAATTAGCGCCCGAAGGTCGGGGTGCAAAAACCCCCCAGCGGAAAAATGGGCAAAAAACGGGTGGGCTATAGCCTTGGTGGGGGGCGTGGCGAGATTCGTCCCGCGGACTCGGAATAGCCGAGACTTTGCGGGCGGTCTTCGTGTGCCAAAAATAGGCAACGGGCAAACACGCGCCCAAAAATTAGAGCCAGAGTGTAGGGGTGCCAAAACCAACGAGAAGAAAAATGGCCAAAACACGGGTGGGCTATAGCCTTGGTGGGGGGCGTGGGCGAAGTTCGTCCTCCGGAATCAGAATGGCCCGAGACTTTGCGGGCGGCCTCCGTGAGCCAAAAATTGGCAACGGGCAGAGCCGCGCCCAAAAATTAGCGCCCGAAGGTCGGGGTGCCAAAACCCCCCAGCGCAAAAATGGCCAAAAAATGTGAGGGCTATAGCCTTGGGGGGGGGCGTGGGCGAAGTTCGTCCTCCGGACTCAGAATGGCGCAAGACTTTGCGGGCGGCCTCCGTGTGCCAAAAATTGGCAACGGGCACAGCCGCAGCCAAAAATTAGCGCCCAAGGTGGTACCAAAACCCCCCAGCAGAAAAATGGCCAAAACACGGGTGGGCTATAGCCTTGGTGGGGGGCGTGGGCGAAGTTCGTCCGCCGGACTCGGAATGGCTCGAGACTTTGTAGGTGGCCTCCGTGTGCCAAAAATAGGCCACGGGCACAGCCATACCCAAAAATTAGCGCTCGAAGGTCGGGGTGCCAAAACCCCCCAGCGGAAAAATGACCAAAAAACGAGTGCGCTATAGCCTTGGTGGGGGGCGTGGGCGAAGTTCGTCCGCCGGACTCGGAATGGCCCGAGACTTTGCGGGCGGCCTCCGTGTGCCAAAAATAGGCCACGGTCACAGCTGCGCCCAAAAATTAGCACCCGAAGGTCAGGGTGCCAAAACCCCCAAGCAGAAAAATTGCCAAAAAACAGGTGGACTATAGCCTTAGTGGGGGGCGTGGGCGAAGTTCGTCCTCCGGAATCAGAATGGCCCGAGACTTTGCGGGCGGCCTCCGTGAGCCAAAAATTGGCCACTGGCAGAGCCGCGCCCAAAAATTAGCGCCCGAAGGTCGGGGTGCCAAATCCCCCCAGCGGAAAAATAGTCAAAAAACGTGAGGGCTATAGCCTTGGTGGGGGGCGTGGGCGAAGTTCGTCCTCCGGACTCAGAATGGCCTGAGACTTTGCGGGCGGCCTCCGTGTGCCAAAAATTGGTCACGTGCATAGCCGCGCCCAAAAATTAGTGCCCGAAGGTCGGGGTACCAAAACCCCCCAGCGGAAAAATGGCCAAAAAACGTGTGGGCTATAGCCTTTGTGGGGGGCGTGGGCGAAGTTCGTCCGCCGGACTCGGAATGGCCCGAGACTTTGCGGGCGGCCTCCGTGTGCCAAAAATAGGCCACGGGCATAGCTGCGCCCATAAATTAGCGCCCAAAGGTCGGGGTGCAAAAACCCCCCAGCGGAAAAATGGGCAAAAAACGGGTGGGCTATAGCCTTGGTGGGGGGCGTGGGCGAAGTTCGTCCGCCGGACTCGGAATGGCCCGAGACTTTGCGGGCGGTCTTCGTGTGCCAAAAATAGGCCACGGGCACAGACACGCCGAAAAATTAGCGCCCGAAGGTCGGGGTGCCAAAACCCACGAGCAGAAAAATGGCCAAAAAACGGGTGGGCTATAGCCTTGGTGGGGGGCGTGGGCGAAGTTCGTCCTCCGGAATCAGAATGGCCCGAGACTTTACGGGCGGCCTCCGTGAGCCAAAAATTGGCAACGGGCAGAGCCGCGCCCAAAAATTAGCGCCCGAAGGTCGGGGTGCCAAAACCCCCCAGCGCAAAAATGGCCAAAAAATGTGAGGGCTATAGCCTTGGGGGGGGGCGTGGGCGAAGTTCGTCCTCCGGACTCAAAATGGCCCAAGACTTTGCGGGCGGCCTCCGTGTGCCAAAAATTGGCAACGGGCACAGCCGCAGCCAAAAATTAGCGCCCAAAGGTCGGGGTACCAAAACCCCCCAGCAGAAAAATGGCCAAAAAACGGGTGGGCTATAGCCTTGGTGGGGGGAGTGGGCGAAGTTCGTCCGCCGGACTCGGAATGGCCCCAGACTTTGCGGGCGGCCTACGTGTACCAAAAATAGGCCACGGGCACAGCCGCCCCCAAAAATCAGCCCCCGAAGGTCGGGGTGCCAAAACCCCAAGCGGAAAAATGACCAAAAATGAGTGCGCTATAGCCTTGGTGGGGCGTGGCGAGTTCGTCCGCGGACTCGGAATGGCCCGAGACTTTGCGGGCGGCCTCCGTGTGCCAAAAATAGGCCACGGTCACAGCTACGCCCAAAAATTAGCACCCGAAGGTCAGGGTGCCAAAACCCCCAAGCAGAAAAATAGCCAAAAAACAGGTGGACTATAGCCTTAGTGGGGGGCGTGGGCGAAATTCGTCCTCCGGACTCAGAATGGCCAGAGACTTTGCGGGCGGCCTCCGTGAGCCAAAAATTGGCCACAGGCAGAGCCTTAAAAATTAGCGCCCGAAGGTCTGGGTGCCAAAACCCCCCAGCGGAAAAATGGCCAAAAAACGTGAGGGCTATAGCCTTGGTGGGGGGCGTGGGCGAAGTTCGTCCTCCGGACTCAGAATGGCCCGAGACTTTGCGGGCGGCCTCCGTGTGCCAAAAATTGGACACGCGCAAAGCCGCGCCCAAAAATTAGCGCCCGAAGGTCGGGGTGCCAAAACCCCCCAGCGGAAAAATGGCCAAAAATCGTGTGAGCTATAGCCTTTGTAGGGCGTGGCGAGATTCGTCCGCCGGACTCGAAATGGCCCGAGACTTTACGGGCGGCCTCCGTGTGCCAAAAATAGGCCACGCACACAGCCGCGCCCAAAAATTAGCACCCAAAGGTCGGGGTGCCAAAACCCACCAGTGGAAAAATGGCCAAAAAACGGGTGGGCTATAGCCTTGGTGGGGGGCGTGGGCGAAGTTCGTCCTCCGGAATAAGAATGGCCCGAGACTTTGTGGGCGGCCTCCATGAGCCAAAAATTGGCCACGGGCAGTGCCGCGCCCAAAAATTAGCGCCCGAAGGTCGGGGTGCCGAAACCCCCCAGCGGAAAAATGGCCAAAAATGTGAGGCTATAGCCTTGGTGGGGCGTGGGCGAGATTCGTCCTCCGGGCTCGAAGCCCGAGACTTTGCGGGTGGCCTCCGTGTGCCAAAAAATGATCACGCCCAGAGCCGCGCCCAAAAATTAGCTCCCGAAGGTCGGGGTGCCAAAACCACCCAGCGGAAAAATGGCCAAAAAACGTGTGAACTATATAGCCTTGGTGGGGGGCGTGGGCGAGGTTCGTCCGCCGGACTCGGAATGGCCCGAGACATTGCGGGCGGCCACCGTGTGCCAAACATAGGCCACAGCGCAAAAATTAGCACCCATAGGTCGGGGTGCCAAAACCCACCAGCGGAAAAATGGCCAAAATACGGGTGGGCTATAGCCTTGGTGGGGGGCGTGGGCGAAGTTCGTCCGCCGGACTCGGAATGGCTCGAGACTTTGTTGGCGGCCTCCGTGTGCCAAAAATAGGCCACGGAACAGCCGCGCCCAAAAATTAGCACTCGAAGGTCGGGGTGCCAAAACCCCCCAGCGGAAAAATAGCCAAAATACGGGTGGGATATAGTCTTGGTGGGGGGCGTGGGCGAAGTTCTTCCTCCGGACTCAGAATGGCCCGAGACTTTGCGGGCGGCCTCCGTGAGCCAAAAATTGGTCACGGCGCTTAAAAATTAGCACCGAAGGTCGGGGTGCCAAAACCCCCCAGCGCAAAAATGGCCAACAAAGTGAGGGCTTTAGCCTTGGGGGGGGGGCGTGGGCGAAGTTCGTCCTTCGGACTCGGAATGGCCCGAGACTTTGCGGGCGGCCTCCGTGTGCCAAACATAGGCCACAGGCACAAAAATTAGCACCCAAAGGTCGGGTGCAGAAACCCACCAGTGGAAAAATGGCCAAAATACGGGTGGGCTATAGCCTTGGTGGGGCGTGGCGAATTCGTCCGCGGACTCGGAATGGCTCGAGACTTTGTGGGCGGCCTCCGTGTGCCAAAAATAGGTCACGCGCATACGCGCCCAAAAATTAGCACCCGAAGGTCAGGGTGCCAAAACCACCCAGCGGAAAAATGGCGAAAACGTGTGGGCTATAGCCTTGGTGGGCGTGGCGAGTTCGTCCGCCGGACTAGGAATGGCACGAGACTTTGCGGGCGGCCTCCGTGTGCCAAAAATAGGCCACGGACACAGCCGCGCCCAAAAATTAGCACCCAAAGGTCGGGGTACCAAAACCCACCTGCGGAAAAATGGCCAAAAAACGGGTGGGCTATAGCCTTGGTGGGGGGCGTGGGCGAAGCTCCTCCGCCGGACTCGGAATGGCTCGAGACTTTGTGGGTGGCCTCCGTGTACCAAAAATAGGTCACGGGCACAGCCGCACCCAAAAATTAGCGCTCGAAGTTCGGGGTGCCAAAACCCCCAACGGAAAAAAGGCCAAAAAACGTGAGGGCTATAGCCTTGGTGGGGGGCGTGGGCGAAGTTCGTCCTCCGGGCTCAGAACGGCCCGAGACTTTGCGGGCGGCCTCCGTGTGCCAAAAAATGTTCACGCCCATAGCCGCGCCCAAAAATTAGCTCCCGAAGGTCGGGGTGCCAAAACCACCCAGCGGAAAAATGGCCAAAAAACGTGTGAACTATATAGCCTTGGTGGGGGGCGTGGGCGAGGTTCGTCCGCCGGACTCGGAATGGCCCGAGACATTGCGGGCGGCCCCCGTGTGCCAAACATAGGCCACGGGCACAGCCGCGCCCAAAAATTAGCACCCAAAGGTCGGGGTGCCAAAACCCACCAGCGGAAAAATGGCCAAAATACGGGTGGGCTATAGCCTTGGTGGGGGGCGTGGGCGAAGTTCGTCCGCCGGACTCGGAATGGCTCGAGACTTTGTTGGCGGCCTCCGTGTGCCAAAAATAGGCCACGGGCAACGCCGCGCCCAAAAATTAGCACTCGAAGGTCGGGGTGCCAAAACCCCCCAGTGGAAAAATAGCCAAAATACGGGTGGGATATAGTCTTGGTGGGGGGCGTGGGCGAAGTTCTTCCTCCGGACTCAGAATGGCCCGAGACTTTGCGGGCGGCCTCCGTGTGCCAAAAATTAGTCGCGCGCAACGCGCCCAAAAATTAGCACCCGAAGGTCGGGGTGCCAAAACCCCCCAGCGCAAAAATGGCCAAAAAAAGTGAGGGCTATAGCCTTGGGGGCGTGGCGAGTTCGTCCTCCTGACTCTGAATGGCCCGAGACTGCAGCGGCCTCCGTGTGCCAAAAAATTAGTCGCGCGCAGCGCCCAAAAGTAGCGCCGAAGGTCGGGTGCAAAAACCCCAGCGGAAAAATGGCCAAAAACGTGAGGCTATAGCCTTGGTGGGCGTGGCGGTCGTCCTCCGGACTCAGAATGGCCCGAGACTTTGCAGGCGGCCTCCGTGTGCCAAAAATTGGTGTGCCTTAAAAATTAGCGCCGAAGGTCGGGGTGCAAAAACCCCAGCGGAAAAATGGCCAAAAACGTGAGGGCTATAGCCTTGGTGGGCGTGGCGAGATTCGTCCTCCGGACTCAGAATGGCCCGAGACTTTGCGGGCGGCCTCCGTGTGCTAAAAATTGGTCACGCATAGCGCCAAAATTAGCACCCGAAGGTCGGGGTGCCAAAACCACCCAGCGGAAAAATGGCCAAAAAACGTGTGGGCTATAGCCTTGGTGGGGGGCGTGGGCGAAGTTCGTCCGCCGGACTCGGAATGGCACGAGACTTTGCGGGCGGCCTCCGTGTGCTAAAAATAGGCCACGGGTCGGGGTGCCCAAAAATTAGCACCCAAAGGTCGGGGTGCCAAAACCCACCAGCGGAAAAATGGCCAAAAAACGGGTGGGCTATAGCCTTGGTGGGGGGCGTGGGCGAAGTTCCTCCGCCGGACTCGGAATGGCTCGAGACTTTGTGGGTGGCCTCCGTGTGCCAAAAATAGGCCACGGGCACAGCCGCGCCCAAAAATTAGCACCCAAAGGTCGGGGTGCCAAAACCCACCAGCGGAAAAATGGCCAAAAAACGGGTGGGCTATAGCCTTGGTGGGGGGCGTGGGCGAAGTTCCTCCGCCGGACTCGGAATGGCTCGAGACTTTGTGGGTGGCCTCCTTGTGCCAAAAATAGGCCACGGGCACAGCCGCACCCAAAAATTAGTGCTCGAAGGTCGGGGTGCAAAAACCCCCAGCGGAAAAAAGGCCAAAAAACGTGAGGGCTATAGACTTGGTGGGGGGCGTGGGCGAAGTTCGTCCTCCGGACTCAGAATGGCCCGAGACTTTGCGGGCGGCCTACGTGTGCCAAAAATTGGTCGCGCGTATAGCCGCGCCCAAAAATTAGCGCCCGAAGGTCGGGGTGCAAAAAAACCCCCCAGCGGAAAAATGGCCAAAAAACGTGAGGGCTATAGCCTTGGTGGGGCGTGGCGGTTCGTCCTCCGGACTCAGAATGGCCCGAGACTTTGCGGGCGGCCTCCGTGTGCCAAAAATTAGTCACGCGCATAGCGCAAAAATTAGCACCGAAGGTCAGGGTGCCAAAACCACCCAGCGGAAAAATGGCCAAAAACGTGGGCTATAGCCTTGGTGGGGCGTGGCGATCCGCGGACTCGGAATGGCACGAGACTTTGCGGGCGGCCTCCGTGTGCTAAAAATAGGCCACGGGTCGGGTGCCCAAAATTAGCACCCAAAGGTCAGGTGCCAAAACCCACCAGCGGAAAAATGGCCAAAAAGCGGGTGGGCTATAGCCTTGGTGGGCGTGGGCGAAGTTCCTCCGCGGACTCGGAATGGCTCGAGACTTTGTGGGTGGCCTCCGTGTGCCAAAAATAGGCCAGGCACAGCCGCACCCAAAAATTAGTGCTCGAAGGTCGGGTGCCAAAACCCCAGCGGAAAAAGGCCAAAAAGCGTGAGGGCTATAGCCTTGGTGGGGCGCGTGGCGAGTTCGTCCTCCGGACTCAGAATGGCCCGAGACTGCGGGCAGCCTCCGTGTGCCAAAAAGGTGATAGCGCGCCAAATTAGCGCCCGAAGGTCGGGTGCAAAAACCCCAGCGGAAAAATGGCCAAAAGCGTGAGGGCTATAGCCTTGAGTGGGGCGTGGCGAGATTCGTCCTCCGGACTCAGAATGGCCCGAGACTTTGCGGGCGGCCTCCGTGTGCCAAAAATTGGTCACGCGCATAGCTGCGCCCAAAAATTAGCACCCGAAGGTCGGGGTGCCAAAACCACCCAGCGGAAAAATGGCCAAAAAACGTGTGGGCTATAGCCTTGGTGGGGGGCGTGGGCGAAGTTCGTCCGCCGGACTCGGAATGGCACGAGACTTTGCGGGCGGCCTCCGTGTGCTAAAAATAGGCCACGGGTCGGGGTGCCCAAAAATTAGCACCCAAAGGTCGGGGTGCCAAAACCCACCAGCGGAAAAATGGCCAAAAAACGGGTGGGCTATAGCCTTGGTGGGGGACGTGGGCGAAGTTCCTCCGCCGGACTCGGAATGGCTCGAGACTTTGTGGGTGGCCTCCGTGTGCCAAAAATAGGCAGGCACAGCGCCAAAAATTAGCACCCAAAGGTCGGGGTGCCAAAACCCACCAGCGGAAAAATGGCCAAAAAACGGGTGGGCTATAGCCTTGGTGGGGGGCGTGGGCGAAGTTCCTCCGCCGGACTCGGAATGGCTCGAGACTTTGTGGGTGGCCTCCGTGTGCCAAAAATAGGTCACGGGCACAGCCGCACCCAAAAATTAGTGCTCGAAGGTCGGGGTGCCAAAACCCCCAGCGGAAAAAAGGCCAAAAAACGTGAGGGCTATAGCCTTGGTGGGGGGCGTGGGCGAAGTTCGTCCTCCGGACTCAGAATGGCCCGAGACTTTGCGGGCGGCCTCCGTGTGCCAAAAATTGGTCGCGCGCATAGCCGCGCCCAAAAATTAGCGCCCGAAGGTCGGGGTGCAAAAACCCCCCAGCGGAAAAATGGCCAAAAAACGTGAGGGCTATAGCCTTGGTGGGGGGCGTGGGCGAAGTTCGTCCTCCGGACTCAGAATGGCCCGAGATTTTGCGGGCGGCCTCCGTTTGCCAAAAATTGGTCACGCGCATAGCCGCGCCCAAAAATTAGCACCCGAAGGTCGGGGTGCCAAAACCACCCAGCGGAAAAATGGCCAAAAAACGTGTGGGCTATAGCCTTGGTGGGGGGCGTGGGCGAAGTTCGTCCGCCGGTCTCGGAATGGCACGAGACTTTGCGGGTGGCCTCCGTGTGCTAAAAATAGGCCACGGGTCGGGGTGCCCAAAAATTAGCACCCAAAGGTCGGGGTGCCAAACCCACCAGCGGAAAAATGGCCAAAAAACGGGTGGGCTATAACCTTGGTGGGGGGCGTGGTCGAAGTTCCTCCGCCGGACTCGGAATGGCTCGAGACTTTGTGGGTGGCCTCCGTGTGCCAAAAATAGGCCACGGGCACAGTCGCACCCAAAAATTAGCGCTCGAAGGTCGGGGTGCCAAAACCCCCAGCGGAAAAATGGCCAAAAAACGTGAGGGCTATAGCCTTGGTGGGAGGCGTGGGCGAAGTTCGTCCTCCGGACTCAGAATGGCCCGAGACTTTGCGGGCGGCCTCCGTGTGCCAGCAGTCGCAGCGCCAAAAATTAGCACCCGAAGGAGCGGGTGCCAAAACCACCCAGCGGAAAAATGGCCAACCCACCTGTGGGCTATAGCCTTGGTGGGGGGCGTGGGCGAAGTTCGTCCGCCGGACTCGGAATGGCACGAGACTTTGCGGGCGGCCTCCGTGTGCCAAAAATATGCCACGGGCACAGCCGCGCCCAAAAATTAGCACCCAAAGGTCGGGGTGCCAAAACTCACCAGCGGAAAAATGGCCAAAAAACGGGTGGGCTATAGCCTTGGTGGGGGGCATGGGCGAAGTTCCTCCGCCGGACTCGGAATGGCTCGAGACTTTGTGGGTGGCCTCCGTGTGCCAAAAATAGGCCACGGGCACAGCCGCACCCAAAAATTAGCGCCCGAAGGTCGGGGTGCAAAGACCCCCCCCCGGAGAAATGGCCAAAATACGGGTGGGCTATAGCCTTGGTGGGGGGCGTGGGCGAAGTTCCTCCGCCGGACTCGGAATGGCTCGAGACTTTGTGGGTGGCCTCCGTGTGCCAAAAATAGGCCACGGGCACAGCCGCGCCCAAAAATTAGCGCCCGAAGGTCGGGGTGCCAAAACCCCCCAGCAGAAAAATGGCCAAAAAACGTGTGGGCTATAGCCTTGGTGGGGGGCGTGGGCGAAGTTCGTCCTCCGGAATCAGAATGGCCCCAGACTTTGCGGGCGGCCTCCGTGTGCCAAAAATTGGTCACGCGCAGTGCCGCGCCCAAAAATTAGCGCCCGAAGGTTGGGGTGCCAAAACCCCCCAGCGGAAAAATGGCCAAAAAACGTGTGGGCTATAGCCTTGGTGGGGGGCGTGGGCGTAGTTGGTCCGCCGGACTCGGAATGGCCCGAGACTTTGCGGGCGGCCTCCGTGTGCCAAAAATAGGCCACGGGCACGGCCGCGCCCAAAAATTAGTGCCCAAAGGTCGGGGTGCCAAAACCCACCAGCGGAAAAATGGCCAAAAAACGGGGGGGCTATAGCCTTGGTGGGGGGCTTGGGCGAAGTTTGTCCTCCGGACTCAGAATGGCCCGAGACTTTGGGGGCAGCCTCCCTGTGCCAAAAATAGGCCACGGACACAGCCGCGCACAAAAATTAGCACCCAAAGGTCGGGGTGCCAAAACCCCCCAGCGGAAAAATGACCAAAAAACGTGTGGGCTATAGCCTTCGTGGGGGGCGTGGACGAAGTTCGTCCGCCGGACTCGGAATGGCCCGAGACTTTGCGGGCGGTCTCCGTGTGCAAAAAATAGGCCACGGGCACAGACGCGCCCAAAAATTAGCTCCCCAAGGTCGGGGTGCCAAAACCCACCAGCGGAACAATGGCCAAAAAACGGGTGGGCTATAGCCTTGGTGGGGGGCGTGGGCGAAGTTCGTCCGCCGGACTCGGAATGGCCCGAGACTTTGCGGGCGGCCTCCGTGTGCCAAAAATAGGCCACGGGCACAGACACGCCAAAAAATTAGCGCCCGAAGGTCGGGGTGCCAAAACCCACCAGCGGAAAAATGGCCAAAAAATGGGGGGGCTATAGCCTTGGTGGGGGGCGTGGGCGAAGTTCGTCCTCCGGACTCAGAATGGCCCGAGACTTTGGGGGCAGCCTCCGTGTGCCAAAAATAAGCCACGGGCACAGGCGCGCCCGAAAATTAGCGCCCGAAGATCGGGATGCCAAAACCCCCGAGCGGAAAAATGGCCAAAAAACAGGTGGGCTATAGCCTTTGTGGGGGGCGTGGGCGAAGTTCGTCCGCCGGACTCGGAATGGCCCGAGACTTTGCGGACGGCCTCCATGTGCCAAAAATTGGTCACGCGCAGAGCCGTATCCAAAAATTAGCGCACAAAGGACGGGGTGCCAAAACCCCCCAGCGGAAAAATGGCCAAAAAACGTGTGGGCTATAGCCTTGGTGGGGGGCGTGGGCGAAGTTCGTCCTGTGGACTCAGAATAGCCCGAGACTTTGCGGGCGGCCTCCGTGAGCCAAAAATTGGTCACGCCCAGTGCCGCGCCCAAAAATTAGCGCCCGAAGGTCGGGGTGCCAAAACCCCCCAGCAGAAAAATGGCCAAAAAACGTGTGGGCTATAGCCTTGGTGGGGGGCGTGGGCGAAGTTCGTCCTCCGGAATCAGAATGGCCCCAGACTTTGCGGGCGGCCTCCGTGTGCCAAAAATTGGTCACGCGCAGTGCCGCGCCCAAAAATTAGCGCCCGAAGGTTGGGGTGCCAAAACCCCCCAGCGGAAAAATGGCCAAAAAACGTGTGGGCTATAGCCTTGGTGGGGGGCGTGGGCGTAGTTGGTCCGCCGGACTCGGAATGGCCCGAGACTTTGCGGGCGGCCTCCGTGTGCCAAAAATAGGCCACGGGCGCGCCAAAAATTAGTGCCCAAAGGTCGGGTGCCAAAACCCACCAGCGGAAAAATGGCCAAAAACGGGGCTATAGCCTTGGTGGGGGCTTGGCGAAGTTTGTCCTCCGGACTCGGAATGGCCCGAGACTTTGGGGCAGCCTCCTGTGCCAAAAATAGGCCACGGACACAGCCGCGCTCAAAAATTAGCACCCAAAGGTCAGGTGCCAAAACCCCCAGCGGAAAAATGGCCAAAAGCGTGTAGGCTATAGCCTTCGTAGGGCGTGGGCGAGTCCGCCGGACTCGGAATGGCCCGAGACTTTGCGGGCGGTCTCCGTGTGCAAAAAATAGGCCACGGGCACAGACGCGCCCAAAAATTAGCGCCCGAAGGTCGGGGTGCCAAAACCCCCCAGCGGAAAAATGGCCAAAAAACATGAGGGCTATAGCCTTGGTGGGGGGCGTGGGCGAAGATCGTCCTCCGGGCTCAGAATGGCCCGAGACTTTGCGCGCGGCCTCCGTGTGCCAAAAAACTGTCACGCGCATAGCCGTGCCCAAAAATTAGCGGCCGAAGGTCGGGGTGCTATAGCCTTCGTGGGGGGCGTGGACGAAGTTCGTCCGCCGGACTCGGAATGGCCCGAGACTTTGCGGGCGGTCTCCGTGTGCAAAAAATAGGCCACGGACACAGACGCGCCCAAAAATTAGCGCCCGAAGGTCGGGGTGCCAAAACCCACCAGCGGAACAATGGCCAAAAAACGGGTGGGCTATAGCCTTGGTGGGGGGCGTGGGCGAAGTTCGTCCGCCGGACTCGGAATGGCCCGAGACTTTGCGGGCGGCCTCCGTGTGCCAAAAATAGGCCACGGGCACAGACACGCCAAAAAATTAGCGCCCGAAGGTCGGGGTGCCAAAACCCACCAGCGGAAAAATGGCCAAAAAACGGGTGGGCTATAGCCTTGGTGTGGAGCGTGGGCGAAGTTCGTCGTCCGGAATCAGAATGGCCCGAGACTTTGCGGGCGGCCTCCGTGAGCCAAAAATTGGCCACGGGCAGAGCTGCGCCCAAAAATTAGCACCCGAAGGTCGGGGTGCCAAAACCCCCCAGCGGAAAAATGGCCAAAATACGGGTGGCCTATAGCCTTGGTGGGGGGCGTGGGCGAAGTTCTTCCTCCGGAATAAGAATGGCCCGAGACTTTGCAGGCGGCCTCCGTGAGCCAAAAATTGGCCACGGGCAGAGCCGCCCCCAAAAATTAGCGCCCGAAGGTCGGGATGCCAAAACCCCCCAGCGGAAAAATGGCCAAAAAACGTGAGGGCAATAGCCTTGGTGGGGGGCGTGGGCGAAGTTCGTCCTCCGGGCTCAGAATGGCCCGAGACTTGGCGGCCTCCGTGTGCCAAAATTGGTCACACTTAAAAATTAGCGCCCGAAGGTCGGGGTGCCAAAACCCCAGCGGAAAAATGGCCAAAAACGTGTGAGCTATAGCCTTGGTGGGGCGTGGCGGTTCTTCCGCTGGGCTCGGAATGGCCCGAGACTTTGCGAGCGGCCTCCGTGTGCCAAAACTAGGCCACGGGCACAGCCGCGCCCAAAAATTAGCACCCGAAGGTCGGGGTGCCAAAACCTACCAGCGGAAAAATTGCCAAAAAACAGGTGGGCTATATAGCCTCGGTGGGGGGCGTGGGCGAAGTTCGTCCTCTGGACTCAGAAAGGCCCGAGATTTTTGGGGCATCCTCCGTGTGCCAAAAATAGGCCACGGGCACAGCCGCGCCCAAAAATTAGCGCCCGAAGGTCGGGATGCCAAAACCCCGAGCGGAAAAATAGCCAAAAAACGGGTGGGCTATAGCCTTTGTGGGCGTGGCGAAGTTCGTCCGGACTCGGAATGGCCCGAGACATTGCGGGCCGCCTCCTTGTGCCAAAAATAGGCAGGCACAAAAAATTAGCACCCAAAGGTCGGGGTGCCAAAACCCACCAGCGGAAAAATGTTCAAAAAACGGGTGGGCTATAGCCTTGGTGGGGGGCGTGGGCGAAGTTCGTCCGCCGGACTCGGAATGGCTCGAGACTTTGTGGGTGGCCTCCGTGTGCCAAAAATAGGCCACGGGCACAGCCGCACCCAAAAATTAGCACTCGAAGGTCGGGGTGCCAAAACCCCCCAGCGGAAAAATAGCCAAAATACGGGTGGGCTATAGCCTTGGTGGGGGGCGGGGGCGAAGTTCTTCCTCCGGACTCAGAATGGCCTGAGACTTTGCGGGAGGCCTCCGTGAGCCAAAAATTGGTCACGGGCAGTGCCGCGCCCAAAAATTAGAGCCCGAAGGTCGGGGTGCCAAAACCCCCCAGCGGAAAAATGGCCAAAAAACGTGTGGGCTATAGCCTTGGGTGGGGGGCGTGGGCGAAGTTCGTCCGCGGACTCGGAATGACCCGAGACTTTACGGGCGGTCTCCGTGTGCCAAAAATAGGCCACGGGCACAGACGCGCCCAAAAATTAGCGCCCGAAGGTCGGGGTGCCAAAACCCACCAGCAGAAAAATGGCCAAAAAACGGGTGGGCTATAGCCTTGGTGGGGGGCGTGGGCGAAGTTCGTCCTCCGGAATCAGAATGGCCCGAGATTTTGCAGGCGGCCTCCGTGAGCCAAAAATTGGCCATGGGCAGAGCCGCGCCCAAAAATTAGCGCCCGAAGGTCGGGGTGCCAAAACCCCCCAGCGGAAAAATCGCCAAAAAACGTGAGGGCTATAGCCTTGGTGGGGGGCGTGGGCGAAGTTCGTCCTCCGGACTCAGAATGGCCCGAGACTTTGCGGGCGGGCTCCGTGTGCCAAAAATTGGTCACGCGCATAGCGCCAAAAATTAGCGCCGAAGGTCGGGTGCCAAAAACCCCCAACGGAAAAATGGGCAAAACGTGTGGGCTATAGCCTTGGTGGGGGCGTGGCGAAGTTCGTACGCCAGACTCGGAATGGCGCGAGACTTTGCGGGCAGCCTCCCTGTGCTAAAAATACGCCACGGGCACAGCCGCACCCGAAAATTAGCGCCCGAAGGTCGGGGTGCCAAAACCCCCCAGCGGAAAAATGGCCAAAAAACGTGAGGGCTATAGCCTTGGTGGGGGGCGTGGGCGAAGTTCGTCCGCCAGGCTCGGAATGGCCCGAGACTTTTTGGGTGGCCTCCATGTGCCAAAAATAGGCAATGGGCACAGCCGTACCCAAAAATTAGCGCCCAAAGTTCGGTGTGCCAAAACCCCCCAGCGGAAAAATGGCCAAAACACGGGTGGGCTATAGCCTTGGTGGGGGGCGTGGGCGAAGTTCGTCCGCCGGACTCGGAATGGCCCGAGACTTTTTGGGTGGCCTCCATGTGCCAAAAATAGGCAATGGGCACAGCCGTACCCAAAAATTAGCGCCCGAAGGTCGGGGTGCCAAAACCCCCCAGCGGAAAAATGGCCAAAATACGGGTGGGCTATAGCCTTTGTTGCGGGCGTGGGCGAAGTTCTTCCTCAGGACTCAGAATGGCCCGAGACTTTTCGGGCGGCCTCCGTGTGCCAAAAATTGGTCACGCGCATAGCTGCGCCCAAAAATTAGCGCCCGAAGGTCGGGGTGCCAAAACCCCCTAGCGGAAAAATGGCCAAAAAACGGGTGGGCTATAGCCTTGGTGGGGGGCATGGGCGAAGTTCGTCCGCCGGACTCGGAATGGCTCGAGACTTTGTGGGTGGCCTACGTGTGCCAAAAATAGGCCACGGGCACAGCCGCACCCAAAAATTAGCGCTCGAAGGTCGGGGTGGAAAAACCCCCCCGCGGAAAAATGGCCAAAATACGGGTGGGCTATAGCCTTGGTGGGGGGCGTGGGCGAAGTTCTTCCTCCGGACTCATAATGGCCCGAGACTTTGCGGGCGGCCTCCGTGAGCCAAAAATTGGTCACCCGCAGTGCCGCACCCAAAAATTAGCGCCCGAAGGTCGGGGTACCAAAACCGCCCAGCGGAAAAATGACCAAAAAACGTGTGGGCTATAGCCATGGTGGGGGGCGTGGGCGAAGTTCGTCCGCCGGACTCGGAATGGCCCGAGCCTTTGCGGGCGGTCTCCGTGTGCCAAAAATAGGCCACGGGCACAGACGCGCCCAAAAATTAGCGCCCGAAGGTCGGGGTGCCAAAACCCCCCAGCGGAAAAATGGCAAAAATACGGGTGGGCTATAGCCTTGGTGGGGGGCGTGGGCGAAGTTCTTCCTCCGGACTCAGAATGGCCCGAGACTTTGCGGGCGGCCTCCGTGAGCTAAAAATTGGTCACGGGCAGTGCCGCGCCCAAAAATTAGCGTCCGAAGGTCGGGGTGCCAAAACCCCCCAGCGGAAAAATGGCCAAAAAACGGGTGGGCTATAGCCTTGGTGGGGGGCGTGGGCGAAGTTCGTCCTCCGGAATCATAATGGCCCGAGCCTTTGCGGGCGGCCTCCGTGAGAAAAAAAAATTGGCCACGGGCAGAGCCGCCCCCAAAAATTAGCGCCCGAAGGTTGGGATGCCAAAACCCCCCAGCGGAAAAATGGCCAAAAAACGTGAGGGCTATAGCCTTGGTGGGGGGCGTGGTCGAAGTTCGTCCTCCGGGCTCAGAATGGCCCGAGACTTTGCGGGCGGCCTCCGTGTGCCAAAAATTGGTCATGCGCCCAAAAATTAGCGCCCGAAGGTCGGGGTGCCAAAACCCCCCAGCGGAAAAATGGCCAAAAAACGTGTGAGCTATAGCCTTGGTGGGGGGCGTGGGCGATGTTCGTCCGCCGGACTCGGAATAGCACGAGACTATGCGGGCGGCCTCCGTGTGCCAAAAATTGGTCACGCGTATAGCCGCGCCCAAAAATTAGCGCCCGAAGGTCGGGGTGCCAAAACCCCCCAGCGGAAAAATGGCCAAAAAACGTGTGAGCTATAGCCTTGGTGGGGGGCGTGGGCGAAGTTCGTCCGCCGGACTCGGAATGGCACGAGACTATGCGGGCGGCCTCCGTGTGCCAAAAATAGGCCACGGGCACAGCCGCACCCAAAAATTAGCACCCAAAGGTCGGGGTGCCAAAACCCACCAGCGGAAAAATGGCCAAAAAACGGGTGGGCTATAGCCTTGGTGGGGGGCGTGGGCGAAGTTCGTCCGCCGGACTCGGAATAGCCCGAGACTTTGCGGGGGGTCTCCGTGTGCCAAAAATAGGCCACGGGCACAGACGCGCCCAAAAATTAGCGCCCGAAGGTCGGGGTGCAAAAACCCACCAGCGGAACAATGGCCAAAAAACGGGTGGGCTATAGCCTTGGTGGGGGCCGTGGGCGAAGTTCGTCCGCCGGACTCGGAATGGTCCGAGACTTTGCGGGCGGTCTCCGTGTGCCAAAAATAGGCCACGGGCACAGACACGCCAAAAAATTAGCGCCCGAAGGTCGGGGTGCCAAAACCCACCAGCGGAAAAATGGCCAAAAAACGGGTGGGCTATAGCCTTGGTGGGGGGCGTGGGCGAAGTTCGTCCTCCGGAATCAGAATGGCCCGAGACTTTGCGGGCGGCCTCCGTGAGCCAAAAATTGGCCATGGGCAGAGTCGCGCCCAAAAATTAGCGCCCGAAGGTCGGGGTGCCAAAACCCCCCAGCGGAAAAATGGCCAAAAAACGTGAGGGCTATAGCCTTGGTGGGGGGCGTGGTCGAAGTTCGTCCTCCGGGCTCAGAATGGCCCGAGACTTTGCGGGCGGCCTCCGTGTGCCAAAAATTGGTCATGCGCATAGCCGCGCCCAAAAATTAGCGCCCGAAGGTCGGGGTGCCAAAACCCCCCAGCGGAAAAATGGCCAAAAAACGTGTGAGCTATAGCCTTGGTGGGGGGCGTGGGCGATGTTCGTCCGCCGGACTCGGAATAGCACGAGACTATGCGGGCGGCCTCCGTGTGCCAAAAATTGGTCACGCGTATAGCCGCGCCCAAAAATTAGCGCCCGAAGGTCGGGGTGCCAAAACCCCCCAGCGGAAAAATGGCCAAAAAACGTGTGAGCTATAGCCTTGGTGGGGCGTGGCGGTTCGTCCGCGGACTCGGAATGGCACGAGACTATGCGGGCGGCCTCCGTGTGCCAAAAATAGGCCACGGCACAGCCGCAAAAATTAGCACCCAAAGGTCGGGTGCCAAAACCCACCAGCGGAAAAATGGCCAAAAACGGGTGGGCTATAGCCTTGGTGGGCGTGGGCGAAGTTCGTCCGCGGACTCGGAATAGCACGAGACTTTGCGGGGGGTCTCCGTGTGCCAAAAATAGGCCACGGGCACAGACGCGCCCAAAAATTAGCGCCCGAAGGTCGGGGTGCAAAAACCCACCAGCGGAACAATGGCCAAAAAACGGGTGGGCTATAGCCTTGGTGGGGGCCGTGGGCGAAGTTCGTCCGCCGGACTCGGAATGGACCGAGACTTTGCGGGCGGACTCCGTGAGCCAAAAATAGGCCACGGGCACAGACACGCCAAAAATTTTCGCCCGAAGGTCGGGGTGCCAAAACCCACCAGCGGAAAAATGGCCAAAAAACGGGTGGGCTATAGCCTTGGTGGGGGGCGTGGGCGAAGTTCGTCCTCCGGAATCAGAATGGCCCGAGACTTTGCGGGCGGCCTCCGTGAGCCAAAAATTGGCCATTGGCAGAGTCGCGCCCAAAAATTAGCGCCCGAAGGTCGGGGTGCCAAAACCCCCCAGCGGAAAAATGGCCAAAAAACGTGTGGGCTCTAGGCTGGGTGGGGGGCGTGGGCGAAGTTCGTCCGCCGGGCGCGGAATAGCCGAGACTTTGCGGCGGCATCCGTGTGCCAAAGAACTGTCATGCGCATAGCCGCGCCCAAAAATTAGCGCCCGAAGGTCGGGGTGCCAAAACCCCCCAGCGGAAAAATGGCCAAAAAACGTGTGAGCTATAGCCTTGGTGGGGGGCGTGGGCGAAGTTCTTCCGCTGGACTCGGAATGGCCCGAGACTTTGCGCGCGGCATCCGTGTGCCAAAAATAGGCCACGGGCACAGCCGCGCCCAAAAATTAGCACCCGAAGGTCGGGGTGCCAAAACCTCCCAGCGGAAAAATTGCCAAAAAACAGGTGGGCTATATAGTCTCGGTGGGGGGCGTGGGCGAAGTTCGTCCTCCGGACTCAGAAAGGCCCGAGATTTTGGGGGCAGCCTCCGTGTGCCAAAAATAGGCCACGGGCACAGCCGCGCCCAAAAATTAGCGCCCGAAGGTCGGGATGCCAAAACCCCGAGCGGAAAAATAGCCAAAAAACGGGTGGGCTATAGCCGTTGTGGGGCGTGGGCGAAGTTCGTCAGCCGGACTCGGAATGGCCCGAGACATTGCGGGCAGCCTCCTTGTGCCAAAAATAGGGCACGGGCACAGCCGCGCCCAAAAATTAGCACCCAAAGGTCGGGGTACCAAAACCAACCAGCGGAAAAATGGCCAAAAAACGGGTGGGCTATAGCCTTGGTGGGGGGCGTGGGCGAAGTTCGTCCGCCGGACTCGGAATGGCTCGAGACTTTGTGGGTGGCCTCCGTGTGCCAAAAATAGGCCACGGGCACAGCCGCACCCAAAAATTAGCACTCGAAGGTCGGGGTGCCAAAACCCCCCAGCGGAAAAATAGCCAAAATACGGGTGGGCTATAGCCTTGGTGGGGGGCGGGGGCGAAGTTCTTCCTCCGGACTCAGAATGGCCTGAGACTTTGCGGGAGGCCTCCGTGAGCCAAAAATTGGTCACGGGCAGTGCCGCGCCCAAAAATTAGCGCCCGAAGGTCGGGGTGCCAAAACCCCCCAGCGGAAAAATGGCCAAAAAACGTGTGGGCTATAGCCTTGGTGGGCGTGGCGAGTTCGTCCGCCGGACTCGGAATGACCCGAGACTTTGCGGGCGGTCTCCGTGTGCCAAAAATAGGCCACGGGCACAGACGCGCCAAAAATTAGCGCCCGAAGGTCGGGGTGCCAAAACCCACCAGCAGAAAAATGGCCAAAAAACGGGTGGGCTATAGCCTTGGTGGGGGGCGTGGGCGAAGTTCGTCCGCCGGACTCGGAATGGCCCGAGACTTTTTGGGTGGCCTCAATGTGCCAAAAATAGGCAATGGGCACAGCCGTACCCAAAAATTAGCGCCCAAAGGTCGGTGTGCCAAAACCCCCCAGCGGAAAAATGGCCAAAATACGGGTGGGCTATAGCCTTTGTTGCGGGCGTGGGCGAAGTTCTTCCTCAGGACTCAGAATGGCCCGAGACTTTTCGGGCGGCCTCCGTGTGCCAAAAATTGGTCACGCGCATAGCTGCGCCCAAAAATTAGCGCCCGAAGGTCGGGGTGCCAAAACCCCCTAGCGGAAAAATGGCCAAAAAATGGGTGGGCTATAGCCTTGGTGGGGGGCATGGACGAAGTTCGTCCGCCGGACTCGGAATGGCTCGAGACTTTGTGGGTGGCCTCCGTGTGCCAAAAATAGGCCACGGGCACAGCCGCACCCAAAAATTAGCGCTCGAAGGTCGGGGTGGAAAAACCCCCCCGCGGAAAAATGGCCAAAATACGGGTGGGCTATAGCCTTGGTGGGGGGCGTGGGCGAAGTTCTTCCTCCGGACTCATAATGGCCCGAGACTTTGCGGGCGGCCTCCGTGAGCCAAAAATTGGTCACCCGCAGTGCCGCACCCAAAAATTAGCGCCCGAAGGTCGGGGTGCCAAAACCCCCCAGCAGAAAAATGGTCAAAAAACGTGAGGGCTATAGCCTTGGTGGGGGGCGTGGGCGAAGTTCGTCCGCCGGACTCGGAATGGCCCGAGACTTTGCGAGCGGTCTCCGTGTGCCAAAAATAGGCCACGGCCACAGACGCGCCCAAAAATTAGCGCCCGAAGGTCGGGGTGCCAAAACCCACCAGCGGAAAAATGGCCAAAAAACGGGTGGGCTATAGCCTTGGTGGGGGGCGTGGGCGAAGTTCGTCCTCCAGATTCAAAATGGCCCGAGACTTTGCGGGCAGCCTCCGTGAGCCAAAAATTTGCCACGGGCAGAGCCGCGCCCAAAAATTAGCGCCCGAAGGTTGGGGTGCCAAAACCCCCCAGCGGAAAAATGGCCAAAAAACGTGAGGGTTATAGCCTTGGTGGGGGGCGTGGGCGAAGTTCTTCCTCCGGACTCATAATGGCCCGAGACTTTGCGGGCGGCCTCCGTGAGCCAAAAATTGGTCACCCGCAGTGCCGCACCCAAAAATTAGCGCCCGAAGGTCGGGGTGCCAAAACCCCCCAGCAGAAAAATGGTCAAAAAACGTGAGGGCTATAGCCTTGGTGGGGGGCGTGGGCGAAGTTCGTCCGCCGGACTCGGAATGGCCCGAGACTTTGCGAGCGGTCTCCGTGTGCCAAAAATAGGCCACGGCCACAGACGCGCCCAAAAATTAGCGCCCGAAGGTCGGGGTGCCAAAACCCACCAGCGGAAAAATGGCCAAAAAACGGGTGGGCTATAGCCTTGGTGGGGGGCGTGGGCGAAGTTCGTCCTCCAGATTCAAAATGGCCCGAGACTTTGCGGGCAGCCTCCGTGAGCCAAAAATTTGCCACGGGCAGAGCCGCGCCCAAAAATTAGCGCCCGAAGGTCGGGGTGCCAAAACCCCCCAGCGGAAAAATGGCCAAAAAACGTGAGGGCTATAGCCTTGGTGGGGGGCGTGGGCGAAGTTCATCCTCCGGACTCAGAATGGCCCGAGACTTTGCGGGCGGCCTCCGTGTGCCAAAAATTAGTCACGCGCATAGCCGCGCCCAAAAATTAGCGCCCGAAGGTCGGGGTGCCAAAACCCCCCCGCGGAAAAATGGCCAAAATACGGGTGGGCTATAGCCTTGTCGGGGGGCGTGGGCAAAGTTCTTCCTCCGGACTCAGAATGGCCCGAGACTTTGCGGGCGGCCTCCGTGAGCCAAAAATTGGTCACGTACAGTGCCGCGCCCAAAAATTATCGCCCGAAGGTCGGGCTGCCAAAACCCCCCAGCGGAAAAATGGCCAAAAAACGTGTGGGCTATAGCCTTGGTGGGGGGCGTGGGCGAAGTTCGTCCTCCGGAATCAGAATGGCCCGAGACTTTGCGAGCGGCCTCCGTGTGCCAAAAATTGGTCACGCGCTTAAAAATTAGCGACCGAAGGTCGGGGGGCCAAAACCCCCGAGCGGAAAAATGGCCAAAAAACGTGTGGGCTGTAGCCTTGGTGGGGGGGCGAGATTCGTCCGCGGACTCGGAATGGCCCGAGACTTTGCGGGCGGTCTCCGTGTGCCAAAAATAGGCCACGAGGCACAAAAAATTAGCAACCGAAGGTCGGGGTGCCAAAACCCACCAGCAGAAAAATGGCCAAAAAACGGCTGGGCTATAGCCTTGGTGGGGGGCGTGGGCGAAGTTCATCCTCCGGAATCAGAATGGCCCGTGACTTTGCGGGTGGCCTCCGTGAGCCAAAAATTGGCCACGGGCAGAGCCGCGCCCAAAAATTAGCGCCCGAAGGTCGGGGTGCAGAAACCCCCCAGCGGAAAAATGGCCAAAAAACGTGAGGCTATAGTCTTGGTGGGGGGCGTGGGCGAAGTTCGTCCGCCGGACTCGGAATGGCCGGAGACTTTTTGGGTGGCCTCCGTGTGCCAAAAATAGGCAATGGGCACAGCTGCACCCAAAAATTATGCCCTAAGGTCGGTGTGCCAAAACCCCCCAGCGGAAAAATGGCCAAAACACGGGTGGGCTATAGCCTTGGTGGGGGGCGTGGGCGAAGTTCGTCCGCCGGACTCGGAATGGCTCGAGACTTTGTAGGTTGCCTCCGTGTGCCAAAAATAGGCCACGGGCACAGCCGCACCCAAAAATTAGCACTCGAAGGTCGGGGTGCCAAAACCCCCCAGCGGAAAAATGGCCAAAAAACGGGTGGGCTATAGCCTTGGTGGGGGGCGTGGGCGAAGTTCGTCCGCCGGACTCGGAATGGCTCGAGACTTTGTGGGTGGCCTCCGTGTGCCAAAAATAGGCCACGGGCACAGCCGCACCCAAAAATTAGCGCTCGAAGGTCGGGGTGGAAAAACCCCCCCGCGGAAAAATGGCCAAAATACGGGTGGGCTATAGCCTTGGTGGGGGGCGTGGGCGAAGTTCTTCCTCAGGACTCAGAATGGCCCGAGACTTTTCGGGCGGCCTCCGTGTGCCAAAAATTTGTCACGCACATAGCCGCGCCCAAAAATTAGCCCCCGAAGGTCGGGGTTCCAAAACCCCCCAGCGGAAAAATGGCCAAAAAACGGGTGGGCTATAGCCTTGGTGGGGGGCGTGGGCGAAGTTCGTCCGCCGGACTCGGAATGGCTCGAGACTTTGTGGGTGGCCTCCGTGTGCCAAAAATAGGCCACGGGCACAGCCGCGCCCAAAAATTAGCGCTCGAAGGTCGGGGTGGAAAAACCCCCCCGCGGAAAAATGGCCAAAATACGGGTGGGCTATAGCCTTGGTGGGGGGCGTGGGCGAAGTTCTTCCTCCGGACTCAGAATGGCCCGAGACTAAGAGGGCGGCCACCGAGATCCAAAAAATTTGTCAAGCGCAGTGCCACGCCCAAAAATTAGCGCCCGAAGGTCGGGGTACCAAAACCCCCCAGTGGAAAAATGACCAAAAAATGTGTGGGCTATAGCCTTGGTGGGGGGCGTTGTCGAAGTTCGTCCGCCGGACTCGGAATGGCCCGAGACTTTGCGGGCGGTCTCCGTGTGCCAAAAATAGGCCACGGGCACAGACGCGCCCAAAAATTAGCGCCCGAAGGTCGGGGTGCCAAAACCCACCTGCGGAAAAATGGCCAAAAAACGGGTGGGCTATAGCCTTGGTGGGGGCGTGGGCGAAGTTCGTCCTCCAGAATCAAAATGGCCCGAGACTTTGCGGGCGGCCTCCGTGAGCCAAAATTTTGCCACGGGCAGAGCCGCGACCAAAAATTAGCGCCCGAAGGTCGGGGTGCCAAAACCCCCTAGCGGAAAAATCGCCAAAAAACGTGAGGGCTATAGCCTTGGTGGAGGGCGTGGGCGAAGTTCGTCCTCCGGACTCAGAATGGCCCGAGACTTTGCGGGCGGCCTCCGTGTGCCAAAAATTTGTCACGCGCATAGCCGCGCCCAAAAATTAGCGCCCGAAGGTCGAGGTGCCAAAACCCCCCAGCGGAAAAATCGCCAAAAAACGGGTGGGCTATAGCCTTGGTGGGGGGCGTGGGCGAAGTTCGTCCTCCGGAATCAGAATGGCCCGAGACATTGCAGGCGGTCTCCGTGTGGCAAAAATAGGCCACGGGCACAGACGCGGCCAAAAATTAGCGCCCGAAGGTTGGGGTGCCAAAACCCACCAGCGGAAAAATGGCCAATAAACGGATGGGCTATAGCCTAGGTGGGGGGCGTGGGCGAAGTTCGTCCTCCAGAATCAAAATGGCCCGAGACTTTGCGGGCGGCCTCCGTGAGCCAAAAAGTTTCCACGGGCAGAGCCGCGCCCAAAAATTAGCGCCCGAAGGTCGGGGTGCCAAAACCCCCCAGCGGAAAAATCGCCAAAAAACATGAGGGCTATAGCCTTGGTGTGGGGCGTGGGCGAAGTTCGTCCCCCGGACTCAGAATGGCCCGAGACTTTGCAGGTGGCCTCCGCCCAAAAATTTCGGGTGCCAAAACCCCCCAGCGGAAAAATGGCACGCGTGGGCTATAGGACTCGGAATGGCCCGAGACTTTGCGGGCGGTCTCCGTGTGCCAAAAATAGGCCACGGGCACAGACGCGCCCAAAAATTAGCAACCGAAGGTCGGGGTGCCAAAACCCACCAGCAGAAAAATGGCCAAAAAACGGGTGGGCTATAGCCTTGGTGGGGGGCGTGGGCGAAGTTCATCCTCCGGAATCAGAATGGCCCGTGACTTTACGGGCGGCATCCGTGAGCCAAAAATTGGCCACGGGCAGAGCCGCGCCCAAAAATTAGCGCCCGAAGGTCGGGGTGCCAAAACCCCCTAGCGGAAAAATCGCCAAAAAACGTGAGGGCTATAGCCTTGGTGGAGGGCGTGGGCGAAGTTCGTCCTCCGGACTCAGAATGGCCCGAGACTTTGCGGGCGGCCTCCGTGTGCCAAAAATTTGTCACGCGCATAGCCGCGCCCAAAAATTAGCGCCCGAAGGTCGAGGTGCCAAAACCCCCCAGCGGAAAAATCGCCAAAAAACGGGTGGGCTATAGCCTTGGTGGGGGGCGTGGGCGAAGTTCGTCCTCCGGAATCAGAATGGCCCGAGACATTGCAGGCGGTCTCCGTGTGGCAAAAATAGGCCACGGGCACAGACGCGCCCAAAAATTAGCGCCCGAAGGTTGGGGTGCCAAAACCCACCAGCGGAAAAATGGCCAAAAAACGGGTGGGCTATAGCCTTGGTGGGGGGCGTGGGCGAAGTTCGTCCTCCAAAATCAAAATGGCCCGAGACTTTGCGGGCGGCCTCCGTGAGCCAAAAAGTTTCCACGGGCAGAGCCGCGCCCAAAAATTAGCGCCCGAAGGTCGGGGTGCCAAAACCCCCCAGCGGAAAAATCGCCAAAAAACATGAGGGCTATAGCCTTGGTGGGGGGCGTGGGCGAATTTCGTCCTCCGGAATCAGAATGGCCCGAGACTTTGCAGGTGGCCTCCGTGAGCCAAAAATTGGCCACGGGCAGAGCCGCACCCAAAAATTAGCGCCCGGAGGTCGGGGTGCCAAAACCCCCCAGCGGAAAAATCGCCAAAAAACGGGTAGGCTATAGCCTTGGTGGGGGGCGTTGGCGAAGTTCGTCCTCCGAAATCAGAATGGCCCGAGACTTTGCGAGCGGCCTCCGTGTGCCAAAAATTGGTCACGCGCATAGCCGTGCCCAAAAATTAGCGAAGGTCGGGTGCCAAAACCCCAGCGGAAAAATGGCCAAAAACGTGTGGGCTATAGCCTTGGTGGGGCGTGGGCGAAGTTCGTCCGCCGGACTCGGAATGGCCCGAGACTTTGCGGGCGGTCTCCGTGTGCCAAAAATAGGCCACGGGCACAGACGCGCCCAAAAATTAGCAACCGAAGGTCGGGGTGCCAAAACCCACCAGCAGAAAAATGGCCAAAAAACGGGTGGGCTATATCCTTGGTGGGGGGCGTGGGCGAAGTTCATCCTCCGGAATCAGAATGGCCCGTGACTTTACGGGCGGCATCCGTGAGCCAAAAATTGGCCACGGGCAGAGCCGCGCCCAAAAATTAGCGCCCGAAGGTCGGGGTGCCAAAACCCCCCAGCGGAAAAATGGCCAAAAAACGTGAGGGCTATAGCCTTGGTGGGGGGCGTGGGCGAAGTTCGTCCGCCGGACTCGGAATGGCCGGAGACTTTTTGGGGGGCCTCCGTGTGCCAAAAATAGGCAACGGGCACAGCCGCGCCCAAAAATTAGCAACCGAAGGTCGGGGTGCCAAAACCCCCCAGCGGAAAAATGGCCAAAAAACGTGTGGGCTATAGCCTTGGTGGGGGGCGTGGGCGAAGTTCGTCCGCCGGACTCGGAATGGCCCGAGACTTTGCGGGCTCTGTGTGCCAAAAATAGGCCACGGGCACAGACGCGCCCAAAAATTAGCAACCGAAGGTCGGGGTGCCAAAACCCACCAGCAGAAAAATGGCCAAAAAACGGGTGGGCTATAGCCTTGGTGGGGGGCGTGGGCGAAGTTCATCCTCCGGAATCAGAATGGCCCGTGACTTTACGGGCGGCCTCCGTGAGCCAAAAATTGGCCACGGGCAGAGCCGCGCCCAAAAATTAGCACCCGAAGGTCGGGGTGCCAAAACCACCCAGCGGAAAAATGGCCAAAACACGGGTGGGCTATAGCCTTGGTGGGGGGCGTGGGCGAAGTTCGTCCTCCGGAATCAGAATGGACCGAGACTTTGCGGGCGGCCTCCGTGAGCCAAAAATTGGCCACAGGCCGCGCCAAAAATTAGCGCCGGAAGGTCGGGGTGCCAAAACCCCAGTGGAAAAATCGCCAAAAACGGTGGCTATAGCCTTGGTGGGCGTGGCGAGTTCGTCCTCCGGAATCAGAATGGTCCGAGACTTTGCGGCGGCCTCCGTGTGCCAAAAATTGGTCACGCGCGCCTAAAAATTAGCGACCGAAGGTCGGGTGCCAAAACCCCAGCGGAAAAATGGCCAAAACGTGTGGGCTATAGCCTTGAGTGGGGCGTGGCGTCCCGGACTCGGAATGGCCCGAGATTTTGCAGGCGTTCTCCGTGTGCCAAAAATAGGCCACGGGCACAGACGCGACCAAAAATTAGCAACCGAAGGTCGGGGTGCCAAAACCCACCAGCGGAAAAATGGCCAAAAAACGGGTGGGCTATAGCCTTGGTGGGGGGCGTGGGCGAAGTTCGTCCTCCAGAATCAAAATGGGCCGAGAATTTGCGGGCGGCCTCCGTGTGCCAAAAATTGGTCACGCGCATAGCCGCGCCCAAAAATTAGCGCCCGAAGGTCGGGGTGCCAAAACCCCCCCGCGGAAAAATGGCCAAAATATGGGTGGGCTATAGCCTTGGTGGGGGGCGTGGGCGAAGTTCTTCCTCCGGACTCAGAATGGCCCGAGACTTTGCGGGCGGCCTCCGTGAGCCAAACCTTGGTCACGCGCAGTGCCGCGCCCAAAAATTAGCGCCCGAAGGTCGGGGTGCCAAAACCCCCCAGCGGAGAAATGACCAAAAAACGTGTGGGCTATAGCCTTGGTGGGGGGCGTGGGCGAAGTTCGTCCTCCGGAATCAGAATGGCCTGAGACTTTGCAGGCAGCCTCCGTGAGCCAAAAATTGGCCACGGGCAGAGCCGCACCCAAAAATTAGCGCCCGAAGGTCGGGGTGCCAAAACCCCCAGCGGAAAAATCGCCAAAAAACGGGTGGGCTATAGCCTTGGTGGGGCGTGGCGAGTTCGTCCTCCGGAATCAGAATGGCCCGAGACTTTGCGAGCGGCCTCTGTGTAAAAATTGGTCACGCGCAAAAATTAGCGACCGAAGGTCGGGTGCCAAAACCCCAGCGGAAAAATGGCCAAAACGTGGGCTATAGCCTTGGTGGGGCGTGGGCGCCGGACTCAGAATGGCCCGCCAAATAAAAATTAGGTCGGGGTGCCAAAACCCATCAGCAGAAGAATGGCCAAAAAACGGGTGGGCTATAGCCTTGGTGGGGGGCGTGGGCGAAGTTCATCCTCCGGAATCAGAATGGCCCGTGACTTTAAGGGCGGCCTCCGTGAGCCAAAAATTGGCTACGGGCAGAGCGCCTTAAAAATTAGCGCCCGAAGGTCGGGTGCCAAAACCCCCAGCGGAAAAATGGCCAAAAACGTGAGGCTATAGCCTTGGTGGGCGTGGCGGTTCGTCCGCCGGACTCGGAATGGCCGGAGACTTTTTGGGTGGCCTCCGTGTGCCAAAAATATGCAACGGGCACAGCCGCACCCAAAAATTAGCGCCCTAAGGTCGGTGTGCCAAAACCCCCCAGCGGAAAAATGGCCAAAAAACGGGTGGGCTATAGCCTTGGTGGGCGTGGCTTCGTCCGCGGACTCGGAATGGCTCGAGACTTTGTGGGTGGCCTCCGTGTGCCAAAAATAGGCCACGGGCACAGCCGCACCCAAAAATTAGCGCTAGTAGGTCGGGGTGGAAAAACCCCCCCGCGGAAAAATTGCCAAAAAACGGGTGGGCTATAGCCTTGGTGGGGGGCGTGGGCGAAGTTCGTCCTCCAGAATCAAAATGGGCCGAGAATTTGCGGGCGGCCTCCGTGTGCCAAAAATTGGTCACGCGCATAGCCGCGCCCAAAAATTAGCGCCCGAAGGTCGGGGTGCCAAAACCCCCCCGCGGAAAAATGGCCAAAATATGGGTGGGCTTTAGCCTTGGTGGGGGGCGTGGGCGAAGTTCTTCCTCCGGACTCAGAATGGCCCGAGACTTTGCGGGCGGCCTCCGTGAGCCAAACCTTGGTCACGCGCAGTGCCGCGCCCAAAAATTAGCGCCCGAAGGTCGGGGTGCCAAAACCCCCCAGCGGAAAAATGACCAAAAAACGTGTGGGCTATAGCCTTGGTGGGGGGCGTGGGCGAAGTTCGTCCTCCGGAATCAGAATGGCCCGAGACTTTGCAGGCGGCCTCCGTGAGCCAAAAATTGGCCACGGGCAGAGCCGCACCCAAAAATTAGCACCCGAAGGTCGGGGTGCCAAAACCCCCCAGCGGAAAAATCGCCAAAAAACGGGTGGGCTATAGCCTTGGTGGGGGGCGTGGGCGAAGTTCGTCCTCCGGAATCAGAATGGCCCGAGACTTTGCGGGCGGACTCCGTGTGCCAAAAATTGGGCACGCGCATAGCGCCAAAAATTAGCGACCGAAGGTCGGGTGCCAAAACCCCAGCGGAAAACTGGCCAAACAACGTCGGGGCTATAGCCTTGGTGGGGGGCGTGGGCGAAGTTCGTCCGCCGGACTCGGAATGGCCCGAGACTTTGCGGGCGGTCTCCGTGTGCCAAAAATAGGCCACGGGCACAGGCGCGCCTAAAAATTAGCAACCGAAGGTCGGGGTGCCAAAACCCATCAGCAGAAAAATGGCCAAAAAGCGGGTGGGCTATAGCCTTGGTGGGGGGCGTGGGCGAAGTGCATCCGACGGAAGCAGAATGGCGCGAGACTTTGCGGGCGGCCTCCGTGAGCCAAAAATTGGTCACGCGCAGTGCCGTGCCCAAAAATTAGTGCCCGAAGGTCGGGGTACCAAAACCCCCAACGGAAAAATGACCAAAAAACGTGTGGGCTATAGCCTTGGTGGGGGGCGTGGGCGAAGTTCGTCCGCCGGACTCGGAATGGCCCGAGACATTGCAGGCGGTCTCCGTGTGGCAAAAATAGCCCACGGGCACAGACGCGCCCAAAAATTAGCGCCCGAAGGTTGGGGTGCCAAAACCCACCAGCGGAAAAATGGCCAATAAACGGGTGGGCTATAGCCTTGGTGGGGGGCGTGGGCGAAGTTCGTCCGCCGGACTCGGAATGGCGCGAGACTTTGTGGGAGGCCTCCGTCTGCCCAGGCACAGCCGCACCCAAAAATTAGCGCTCGAAGGTCGGGGTGGAAAAACCCCCCCGCGGAAAAATGGCCAAAATATGGGTGGGCTATAGCCTTGGTGGGGGGTGTGGGCGAACTTCTTCCTCCGGACTCAGAATGGCCCGAGACTTTGCGGGCGGCCTCCGTGTGCCAAAAATTGGTCACGCGCATAGCCGCACCCAAAAATTAGCGGCCGAAGGTCGGGGTGCCAAAACCCCCCAGCGTAAAAATGGCCAAAAAACGTGTGGGCTATAGCCTTGGTGGGGGGCGTGGGCGAAGTTCGTCCGCCGGACTCGGAATGGCCGGAGACTTTTTGGGTGGCCTCCGTGTGCCAAAAATAGGCCACGGGCACAGCCGCACCCAAAAATTAGCGCTCGAAGGTCGGGGTGGAAAAACCCCCCCGCGGAAAAATGGCCAAAATACGGGTGGGCTATAGCCTTGGTGGGGGGTGTGGGCGAACTTCTTCCTCCGGACTCAGAATGGCCCGAGACTTTGCGGGCGGCCTCCGTGTGCCAAAAATTGGTCACGCGCACCCAAAAATTAGTCGGGGTGCCAAAACCCCCCAGCGTAAAAATGGCCAAAAAACGTGTGGGCTATAGCCTTGGTGGGGGGCGTGGGCGAAGTTCGTCCGCCGGACTCGGAATGGCCGGAGACTTTTTGGGTGGCCTCCGTGTGCCAAAAATAGGCAACGGGCACAGCCGCACCCAAAAATTAGCGCTCGAAGGTCGGGGTGGAAAAACCCCCCCACGGAAAAATGGCCAAAATACGGGTGGGCTATAGCCTTGGTGGGGGGCGTGGGCGAACTTCTTCCTCCGGACTCAGAATGGCCCGAGACTTTGTGGGCGCCCTCCGTGAGCCAAAAATTGGTCACGTGCAGTGCCGCGCCCAAAAATTAGCGCCCGAAGGTCGGGGTGCCAAAACCCCCCAGCGTAAAAATGGCCAAAAAACGTGAGGGCTATAGCCTTGGTGGGGGGCGTGGGCGAAGTTCGTCCTCCGGATTCAGAATGGCCCGAGACTTTGCGGGCGGCCTCCGTGTGCCAAAAATTGGTCACGCGCATAGCCGCGCCCAAAAATTAGCACCCGAAGGTCGGGGTGCCAAAACCCTCCAGCGTAAAAATGGCCAAAAAACGTGTGGGCTATAGCCTTGGTGGGGGGCGTGGGCGAAGTTCGTCCGCCGGACTCGGAATGGCCGGAGTCTTTTTGGGTGGCCTCCGTGTGCCAAAAAGAGGCAACGGGCACAGCCGCACCCAAAAATTAGCGCCCAAAGGTCGGGGTGCCAAAACCCCCCAGCGCAAAAATGGCCAAAACACGGGTGGGCTATAGCCTTGGTGGGGGGCGTGGGCGAAGTTCGTCCGCCGGACTCGGAATGTTTCGAGACATTGTAGGTGGCCTCTGTGTGCCAAAAATAGGCCACGGGCACAGCCGAACCCAAAAATTAGCGCTCGAAGGTCGGGGTGCCAAAACCCCCCAGCGGAAAAATGGCCAAAATACGGGTGGGATATAGCCTTTGTTGGGGGCGTGGGCGAACTTCTTCCTCCGGGCTCAGAATGGCCCGAGACTTTGAGGACGGCCTCCGTGAGCCAAAAATTGGTCACGCGCAAAAATTAGCGGCCGAAGGTCGGGGTGCCAAAACCCCCCAGCGTAAAAATGGCCAAAAAACGTGTGGGCTATAGCCTTGGTGGGGGGCGTGGGCGAAGTTCGTCCGCCGGACTCGGAATGGCCGGAGACTTTTTGGGTGGCCTCCGTGTGCCAAAAATAGGCAACGGGCACAGCCGCACCCAAAAATTAGCGCCCAAAGGTCGGGGTGCCAAAACCCCCCAGCGGAAAAATGGACAAAACACGGGTGGGCTATAGCCTTGGTGGGGGGCGTGGGCGAAGTTTGTCCGCCGGACTCGGAATGGCCGGAGACTTTTTGGGTGGCCTCCGTGTGCCAAAAATAGGCAACGGGCACAGCCGCACCCAAAAATTAGCGCCCAAAGGTCGGGGTGCCAAAACCCCCCAGCGTAAAAATGGCCAAAAAACGTGTGGGCTATAGCCTTGGTGGGGGGCGTGGGCGAAGTTCGTCCGCCGGACTCGGAATGGCCGGAGACTTTTTGGGTGGCCTCCGTGTGCCAAAAATAGGCAACGGGCACAGCCGCACCCAAAAATTAGCGCTCGAAGGTCGGGGTGCCAAAACCCCCCAGCGGAAAAATGGCCAAAATACGGGTGGGCTATAGCCTTTGTTGGGGGCGTGGGCGAAGTTCTTCCTCAGGACTCAGAATGGCCCGAGACATTTCGGGCGGCCTCCGTGTGCCAAAAATTGGTCACGCGCAGCGCCTTAAAAATTAGCGCCCGAAGGTCGGGGTGCCAAAACCCCCCAGCGGAAAAATGGCCAAAAAACGGGTGGGCTATAGCCTTGGTGGGGGGCGTGGGCGAAGTTCGTCCGCCGGACTCGGAATGGCTCGAGACTTTGTGGGTGGCCTCCGTGTGCCAAAAATAGGCCACGGGCACAGCCGCACCCAAAAATTAGCGCTCGAAGGTCGGGGTGGAAAAACCCCCCCGCGGAAAAATGGCCAAAATACGGGTGGGCTATAGCCTTGGTGGGGGGCGTGGGCGACCTTCTTCCTCCGGATTCAGAATGGCCCGAGACTTTGCGGGCGGCCTCCGTGAGCCAAAAATTGGTCACGCGCTGTGCCACGCCCAAAAATTAGCGCCCGAAGGTCGGGGTACCAAAACCCCCCAGCGTAAAAATGACCAAAAAACGTGTGGGCTATAGCCTTGGTGGGGGGCGTGGGCGAAGTTCGTCCGCCGGACTCGGAATGGCCCGAGACTTTTCGGGCGGTCTCCGTGTGCCAAAAATAGGCCACGGGCACAGACGCGCCCAAAAATTAGTGCCCAAAGGTTGGGGTGCCAAAACCCACCAGCGGAAAAATGACCAAAAAACGGGTGGGCTATAGTCTTGGTGGGGGGCGTGGGCGAAGTTCGTCCTCCGGAATCAAAATGGCCCAATACTTTGCGGGCGACCTCCGTGAGCCAAAAATTGGCCACGGGCAGAGCCGCGCCCAAAAATTAACGCCCGAAGGTCGGGGTGCCAAAACCGCCCAGTGGAAAAATGGCCAAAAAACGTGAGGGCTATAGCCTTGGTGGGGGGCGTGGGCGAAGTTCGTCCTCCGGACTCAGAATGGACCGAGACTTTGCGGGCGGCCTCCGTGAGCCAAAAATTGACCACGGCAGAGCCGCGCCCAAAAAATTAGCACCCGAAGGTCGGGGTGCCAAAACCCCCCAGCGGAAAAATTGCCAAAAAACGGGTGGGCTATGGCCTTGGTGGGGGGCGTGGGCGAAGTTCGTCCTCCGGACTCAGAATGGCCCGAGACTTTGGGGGCAGCCTCCGTGTGCCAAAAATATTCCACGGGCACAGCCGCGCCCAAAAATTAGCGCCCGAAGGTCGGGATGCCAAAACCCCCGAGCGGAAAAGTTGCCAAAAAACGGGTGGGCTATAGCCTTTGTGGGGGGAGTGGGCGAAGTTCGTCCGCCGGACTCGGAATGGCCCGAGACTTTGCGGGCGGCCTCCGTGTGCCAAAAATAGGCCACGGACACAGCCGCACCCAAAAATTAGCGCTTGAAGGTTGGGGTGCCATAACCCCCCAGCGGAAAAATAGCCAAAATACGGGTGGGCTATAGCCTTGGTGGGGGGCGTGGGCGAAGTTCTTCCTCCGGTCTCAGAACGGCCCGAGACTTTGCGGGCGGCCTCCGTGAGCAAAAACTTGGTCACGGACAGTGCCGCGCCCAAAAATTAGCGCCCGACGGTCGGGGTGCCAAAACCCCCCAGCGGAAAAATGGCCAAAAAACGTGTGGGCTATAGCCTTGGTGGGGGGCGTGGGCGAAGTTCGTCCGCCGGACTCGGAATGTCCCGAGACTTTGCGGGCGGTCTCCGTGTGCCAAAAATAGGCCACGGGCACAGACGCACCCAAAAATTAGCGCCCGAAGGCCAGGGTGCCAAAATCCACCAGCGGAAAAATGGCCAAAAAACGGGTGGGCTATAGCCTTGGTGGGGGGCGTGGGCGAAGTTCGTCCTCCGGACTTAGAATGGCCCGAGACATTGCGGGCGGCCTCCGTGTGCCAAAAATTGGTCACGCGCATAGCCGCGCCCAAAAATTTGCGCCCGAAGGTCGGGGTGCCAAAACCCACCAGCGGAAAAATGGCCAAAAAACGGGTGGGCTATAGCCTTGGTGGGGGGCGTGGGCGAAGTTCGTCCGCCGGACTCGGAATGGCCCGAGACTTTGCGGGCGGTCTCCGTGTGCCAAAAATAGGTCACGGGCACAGACGCGCCCAAAAATTAGCGCCCGAAGGTCGGGGTGCCAAAACCCACCAGCGGAAAAATGGCCAAAAAACGTGTGGGCTATAGCCTTGGTGGGGGGCGTGGGCGAAGTTCGTCCTCCGGACTTAGAATGGCCCGAGACATTGCGGGCGGCCTCCGTGTGCCAAAAATTGGTCAGCCGCGCCAAAAATTTGCGCCCGAAGGTCGGGGTGCCAAAACCCACCAGCGGAAAAATGGCCAAAAAACGGGTGGGCTATAGCCTTGGTGGGGGGCGTGGGCGAAGTTCGTCCGCCGGACTCGGAATGGCCCGAGACTTTGCGGGCGGTCTCCGTGTGCCAAAAATAGGCCACGGGCACAGACGCGCCCAAAAATTAGCACCCGAAGGTCGGGGTGCCAAAACCCACCAGCAGAAAAATGGCCAAAAAACGGGTGGGCTATAGCCTTGGTTGGGGCGTGGCGAGTTCGTCCGGACTCGGAATGGCCCGAGACTTTGCGGGCGGTCTATATGTGCCAAAATTAGCGCCCGAAGGTCGGGGTGCCAAAACCCACCAACGGAAAAATGGCCAAAAAACGGGTGGGCTATAGCCTTGGTGGGGGGCGTGGGCGAAGTTCGTCCGCCGGACTCGGAATGGCTCGAGACTTCGTGGGTGGCCTCCGTATTCCAAAAATAGGCCACGGGCAGAGCCGCGCCCAAAAACTAGCACCCGAAGGTCGGGGTGCCAAAACCCCCCAGCGGAAAAATGGCCAAAAAACGAGTGGGCTATAGCCTTGGAGGGGGGCGTGGGCGAAGTTCGTCTGCCGGACTCGGAATGGCCCGAGAATTTGCGGACGGCCTCCGTGTGCCCAAAATAGGCCACGGGCACAGCCGCACCCAAAAATTAGCACCCGAAGGTCGGGGAGCCAAAACCCCCCATCGGAAAAATTGCCAAAAAACGGGTGGGCTATAGCCTTGATGGGGGCGTGGGCGAAGTTCGTCCTCCGGACTCAGAATGGCTCGAGACTTTGTGCGTGGCCTCCGTGTGCGAAAAATAGGCCACGGACACTGCCGCGCCCAAAAATTAGCGCCCGAAGGTCGGGTTGCCAAAACCCCCCAGCGGAAAAATGGCCAAAAAACGAGTGGGCTATAGCCTTGGAGGGGGGCGTGGGTGAAGTTCGTCTGCCGGACTCGGAATGGCCCGAGACTTTGCGGACGGCCTCCGTGTGCCCAAAATAGGCCACGGGCACAGCCGCGCCCAAAAATTAGCACCCGAAGGTCGGGGTGCCAAAACCCCCCAGCGGAAAAATTGCCAAAAAAGGGGTGGGCTATAGCCTTGATGGGGGCGTGGGCGAAGTTCGTCTGCCGGACTCAGAATGGCCCGAGACTTTGGGGGCAGCCTCCGTGTGCCAAAAATAGGCCACGGGCACAGCCGCGCCCAAAAATTAGTGCCCGAAGGTCGGGATGCCAAAACCCCCCAGCGGAAAAGTGGCCAGAAAACGGGTGGGCTATAGCCTTTGTGGGGGGCGTGGGCGAAGTTCGTCCGCCGGACTCGGAATGGCCCGAGACTTTGCGGACGGCCTCCGTGTGCCAAAAATAGGCCACGGGCACAGCCGCGCCCAAAAATTAGCACCCAAAGGTCGGGGTTCCAAAACCCACCAGCGGAAAAATGGCCAAAATACGGGTGGGCTATAGCCTTGGTGGGGGGCGTGGGCGAAGTTCGTCCGCCGGACTCGGAATGGCTCGAGACTTTGGGGTTGGCCTTCGTGTGCCAAAAATAGGCCACGGGCACAGCCGCACCAAAAAATTAGCGCTCGAAGGTCGGGGTGCCAAAACCCCCCAGCGGGAAAATAGCCAAAATACGGGTGGGCAATAGCCTTGGTGGGGGGCGTGGGCGAAGTTCTTCCTCCGGACTCAGAATGGCCCGAGACTTTGCGGGCGGCCTCGTGAGCCAAAATTGGTCAGGCAGTGCCGTGCCCAAAATTAGCACCGAAGGTCGGGTGCCAAAACCCCAAGCGGAAAAATGGCCAAAAACGTGGGCTATAGCCTTGGAGGCGTGGGCGAAGTTCGTCTGCCGGACTCGGAATGGCCCGAGAATTTGCGGACGGCCTCCGTGTGCCCAAAATAGGCCACGGGCACAGCCGCACCCAAAAATTAGCACCCGAAGGTCGGGGAGCCAAAACCCCCCATCGGAAAAATTGCCAAAAAGGTGGGCTATGTTCGTCCTCCGGACTCGAATGGCNCGAGACTTTGTGGGTGGCCTCCGTGTGCGAAAAATAGGCCACGGACACTGCCGCGCCCAAAAATTAGCGCCCGAAGGTCGGGTTGCCAAAACCCCCCAGCGGAAAAATGGCCAAAAAACGAGTGGGCTATAGCCTTGGAGGGGGGCGTGGGCGAAGTTCTTCCTCCGGACTCAGAATGGCCCGAGACTTTGCGGGCGGCCTCTGTGAGCCAAAAATTGGTCACAGGCAGTGCCGTGCCCAAAAATTAGCGCCCGAAGGTCGGGTGCCAAAACCCCAGCGGAAAAATGGCCAAAAAGCGTGGGCGTGGGGGACTCGGAATGGCCCGAGACTTTGCGGGCGGTCTCCGTGTCAAAAATAGCGCCAAGGTCGGGTGCCAACAACCACCAGCGGAAAAATGGCGGTGGGCTATAGGCGTGGCGAAGTTCGTCGTCCGAACTCAGAATGGCCCGAGACTTTGCGGGCGGCCTCCGTGTGCCAAAAATTGGTCACGCGCTTAGCCGCGCCCAAAATTGAGCGCCCGAAGGTCGGGGTGCCAAAACCCCCCAGCGGAAAAATGGCCAAAAAACGTGTGGGCTATAGCCTTGGTGGGGGGCGTGGGCGAATTTCGTCCGCCGGACTCGGAATGGCCCGAGACTTTGCGGGCGGTCTCCGTGTGCCAAAAATAGGCCACGGGCATAGACGCGCCCAAAAAATAGCGCCCGAAGGTCGGGGAGCCAACAACCACCAGCGGAAAAATGGCCAAAAAACTGGTGGGCTATAGCCTTGGTGGGGGGCGTGGGCGAAGTTCGTCGTCCGAACTCAGAATGGCCCGAGACTTTGCGGGCGGCCTCCGTGTGCCAAAAATTGGTCACGCGCTTAGCCGCGCCCAAAATTGAGCGCCCGAAGGTCGGGGTGCCAAAACCCCCCAGCGGAAAAATGGCCAAAAAACGGGTGGGCTATAGCCTTGGTGGGGGGGGTGGGCGAAGTTCGACAGCCGGACTCGGAATGGCTCGAGACTTTGTGGGTGGCCTCCGTGTGCCAAAAATAGGACACGGGCACAGCCGCACCCAAAATTAGTGCTCGAAGGTCGGGGTGCAAAAACCCCCCCGCGGAAAAATGGGCAAAATACGGGTGGGCTATAGCCTTGGAGGGGGGCGTGGGCGAAGTTCTTCCTCCGGACTCAGAATGGCCCGAGACTTTGCGGGCAGCCTCCGTGAGCCAAACATTGGTCACGCACAGTGCCGCGCCAAAAAATTAGCGCCGAAGGTCGGGTACCAAAACCCCAGCGGAAAAATGGCCAAAAACGTGTGGGCTATAGCCTTGAGTGGGGCGTGGCGGTTCGTCCGCCGGACTCGGAATGGCCCGAGACTTTTCGGGCGGTCTCCGTGTGCCAAAAATAGGCCACGGGCACAGACGCGCCCAAAAATTAGCGCCCGAAGGTTGGGGTGCCAAAACCCACCAGCGGAAAAATGGCCAAAAAACGGGTGGGCTATAGCCTTGGTGGGGGGCGTGGGCGAAATTCGTCCTCCGGAATCAGAATGGCCCGAGACTTTGCGGGCGGCCTCCGTGAGCATAAAATTGGCCACGGGCAGAGCCGCGCCCAAAAATTAGCGCCCGAAGGTCGGGATGCCAAAACCCCCCAGCGGAAAAATGACCAAAAAACGTGAGGGCTATAGCCTTGGTGGGGGGCGTGGGCGAAGTTCGTCCTCCGGGCTCAGAATGGCCCGAGACTTTGCGGGCGGCCTCCGTGAGCCAAAAATTTGTCACGCTTATAGCCGTGCCCAAAAATTAGCGCCCGAAGGTCGGGGTGCCAAAACCCCCCAGCGCAAAAATGGCCAAAAAACGTGTGAGCTATAGCCTTGGTGGGGGGCGTGGGCGAAGTTCGTCCTGTTAGTAATATGCCCTAACGGCCAATCAAATGGTGTTTGATTGTTTAGGAAATTATTGTATTTGAATAGCATTTTGATATTTATAAAATGGCAAAGTTATCTATATTCATATATTAATTTAATGAATATGGTCCAAGAAGTAAAATAGTTAAGGAACACATTCTCGAGTTTGTCAAGAATATGAAACGTGCATCCTTTGTACTATACTTCTAAAATAGTTCCTAGTGGTGGATTTATGATTGGTCATTATAAATTCGTATAAACACTAGTATGTGTTATGACTCCTTATGGTATGTGATACTAAAATGGATGGTGAGTTTCATATCATTGACATGAGATGTCAAGTCAAACACATAGGTACTTGTTGAGAGAACAAGTTTACTGAACTTGACCAAATATAGTAAGCCATATGGTTTTGAGTGTTAATGGCTTATTATACATTGTATTAGATACTATGTTTAGTAATGGTCTTTAGACCTGAGGCATAACAGATGTCTTATACATAGACATCTCTTATATGTGAAAGCATAACGATTGATTCCTAATCACGGAAGAGATCTAGCAATTGTCATGGTTGGCTATGTATGAAGACAAGTGTATGGCCAATATGGAATTCATCACTTTGTAATATACAAAAAGGATGTCCCTATGAGATAATATGAATTGGCATGAGAAATCCTTGGCCAAGGTGAAATATATTTGAAGGAGTTCAAATTATATTTTCATGTCAAGTTCATTTAGATTTGTTTTGAGATAAAGCATAAGTGCTTAACATAATAAACCATAAGATGTGCTTTCTCTGGACATGGATGATGAAGAGACCAAGACATAGAGATACAATGGAATAGGTTCTATAGATCCAGCAATTCTTGTTATTTGGATGGTTGTGATATCTTGCTAGGTGTCACTCATGACTTGTAGAAACCTTAAGATCAATATTGGTAAAGCGTATTAGCAATGCATCTTAAGGTCATTAGAAAAGTTCTAATTGATGACTAAAGAGTTTAGCATCATTTAATGAATAAAGAGTTATCATTAAAATAGTTCTACTACCTTATAACTAAGAACCTAAAAGGTCACACACTAAATAGAAATGAAAAAGGAGTTACTGGAAAATGAGAAGTTAAATTTCCTAATTTTAGGAAAATCAATATTTATATTATAATTCATTAAGAATGAATATATATATAAATATATCTTAAATATGATTTAAGATAGAAATTTAGATGTTCCATAAATAGTTTAAGGAACAAAATAAATTTCATAAATCCTCCATTAAGCATTATGTAATATCGAGCACGTAAAATGACCATTTTGGACATGTTCCGGTTCATATATGATTATGGACTTCTAGACCAATTTTGGGTTTAGAATTTTGGGCTTTTATTGGATCTAATATGGATTAAGAGAAAGCATTAGAACATGTCACAAAATGAGCCCACATTTAACCATTTGATTTGATCAAAATGGGGTTAATTAATTAATTACGAAATTAATTAATTTAGCTATTTATTTATTTGATTAAATAATTTATTTAAGTGATAAGATCACTTTCAATAAATAATAGCTAAGTGGGTGGGTCTAGCACATGATAATGTTTGGTGCCATTATTAGAGATAATGGTAGCTTTATTTGGTGGAAGGCATCATCATGAACTAGCATTCATGTTTCTTCATTATCTCTCTCATTTCTAAACGAAATTTCGAGATTCCAAATCCTCTGAACTCCTAGAACATTTCTAAGTGTGGACTAATTAGAGGCATCACAATTGGGGTGCTTTAAGGATCTCAGATCGTGGCAAAACAGAAGCTGTTCGTGCAGAGCTGTATTTTCTGGACAGTGTTCGTAGCTTGCTGTTTTCAGTCGTTTTCTCCTACCTCACGAAGTCGTTTTCAAAACTTCAAGTGAGGTAATTAAACTTCAATCTTTCTTCTTGATTTTCGTTTTTGAATGAAGCCGATCCGAGGTTTCTAGAGCTTCCGCCGTCCGTTTTAATTTTACTGCACAAAAGTTGCGATTTTAGGAACCTCATGGACAAATGTTGTCCTTCAAGTGGTATCAGAGCCATCTTCATTCAATTTCGAATTTTTGAAGCATGATTTATGATATTTCTATTTATAATAGCATGAAGGATGATCATGGAAAGACCTAGATATTTTATGATATATTTATATCATGTGATGATTGAATATATGGGTGATTGATTGAGCTATTGATTTATTTGTTGATTTGGCCGATTTCTAAAGGCTTAAATGGTTGTAATATTTTTAAATAGGGACTTGCATGTCTCTCCTTCTATTAAGATCTGATTGTATCCCATTACCCTAAATTTGTACCCCAATTCTTCTAAATATGTAATTTCTACAAGATGATTGGAAAAGGAGGAACGACGATTTACGATGCCTTGGAGGTTGGAGCAAGAAGACTTTAATTGTAATAATATTTTGGCCATTCAAATAGAAATTAATAATTGTAATAATTTGAGACATAAGATGTCTCATAATCATTATTGTTTGCTTGATACCTAGGTGGACCTTAAAACCAATTTTGGCTCAAATTGGTTTTATTAGAAAATTCCATGATCATCCTTAGTTGGTTTGTCTATAATATGCATGAGATGTATATTAGGGTGCTTAGACATATTTGAATATTGAAATGGAATAACTTGCTAAAAAGTGAGACCATAATAATGACCAAATACTCCCTAATTAAATAAACCTAATTATTGTTAAGTTGTAATGATGAATATTGAGAATATCCATCATGGCCTACTAATACCAATGGAATATTTAAAATATTTTATGCTTGGGCTAGTTGTCATGGATACATGGGCTACTCATTCATTAAAATGTTGAAAATAAACCATATATCATGCGATGATGCGTAATTCATACATTAAGCTACCAAGCTGTTAGGTGAGGTTAGTAAGATGTTTTGAAAATATGCAAGTGTATTAGGGTAAACTTAACTAAATCATTTATACTAAGAACTGATAGGTGAGGTATTAATGATTTAGAGGCCAAAGGATAATCGGTACATGCATGAGATGCATTTGGTAAGAGTTACCTACTCATTATAATAAGTAAGCCAAGAACTGTTAGGTGAGGTAAACTTAGGCTAATGAGAATCCGATTCCTACTAGAAACTTTTACCAATGAGAGTTTCCGTTTCTTGCATATGGGAGCGTAATGAAATGATAAAATAGTGGGAGGTACTATTTGATTTAAAGACCAAAATCAAATAGATTATAATAAAATAAAATGCTAATAATTTAATTTATACTTTCTGCAGAAATACTTAATAATGAATAATCCGTTAGCACGAATTCTGGAAAACTACCGTTTGACGGGACCCAATTACGTTGATTGGTTCAGAAATTTAAGAATTGTTCTTAATTATGAGCAAATTAGCTATGTTCTTGATACACCTAAGCCAAATGAAATTTCTGAGGGAGCAAGTGAGGCAGATCGTGTCACTTATCAGAAGTGGCAAGATGATGACCTAAGTGCTAAAAGCTATATATTGGCATCGATGTCCAATGAACTACAAAGGCAACATGAAAATATGCCTAATGCAAGTTCCATGATACTTCATCTACAAGAGTTGTATGGTGAACAAAGCAGTTAGATATGAGATATCTAAGAAACTGTTCAGAATGAGAATGACTGAAGGATCGGTCAATGAGCATGTACTCAAAATGATTGACTACATAGAGCAGCTGGAAGCTCTTAATTTCTCAATGGATGGGGAATTAGCTATCGACCTTATCCTACAGTCCTTGCCAGACTCATTCTCTCAATTTATCATGAATTTTAACATGAATAAAATGGAATGCAGTCTTGCTGAACTGCTAAAGATGCTTAATACTGCTGAAACTTGCATAAAGAAGCCAAAAGATGTTATGGCTATAGAAGGGCCCTCAACTAAAAAGGGTAAAAAGAAAAAGTTTCAACCCAAGGCTAAAGGTGGGATTAAGAAGGGGAAAGCTAATAAGCCCAATGACAAGGGAAAATGTTTCCATTGCGGTAAGGATGGGCATTGGAAGAGGAATTGCAAATCTTACCTCAACAGCTTGAAAGTCAAGCCTAAAGAGAATCCTTCTGAAGGTATGCTCATTATTGAAACTAATATTTCAATCATTCGTTCTACTTCTTGGATTTTAGATTCTGCTGCAACCACACATATTTGTATGTCAATGCAGGATCTGAAAAGAAGTAGAAGACTTAAACAAGGAGAAGTGTCTCTTAGAGTGGGAAATGGAGCAATGGTTGCTGCCTCAACTATAGGGACATTTTTCTTAAAAATGACATCTGGGCATGTAATAAGTTTGAATGATTGTTTATTTGTTCATTCTGCTGTAAGGAACATAGTTTCAATTTCATGTTTATGTAAAGACAATTATGAATTTTATTTCAGAAATAAAATTTGTAACATTTATCATGAGAATAAATATGTTGCACATGGTACTTTAGATAATGATCTTTATGTACTAAACATGAAAGAAAATAATAAGCATGTTGTGAATGTAAATACCATAACACATAAACGTGAAAGAGAAGAAATAAGCCCCAAATATAAGTGGCATTTAAGACTAGGTCATATTGGAGAAGATAGAGTCACAAAATTGGCTAAAGATGGACTAATAGGTCCATTTGGTTTAGAACCTTATCCAACTTGTGAATCATGTCTTCAAGGAAAAATGACCAGGGCACCCTTCGTTGGACGAAGTACAAGGACCACTGATTTACTTGAACTTATACATACTGATGTATGTAGACCATTTAAAGAAATGGCAAAGGGTGGATATTACTACTTCATAACTTTTATCGACGATCACTCAAGGTATAGTTCAGTATACTTAATGAAGTATAAATCTGAAGCCTTTGAAAAGTTCAAAGAATACCGAAATGAAGTAGAGAAACAGACTGGAAAGGTTATTAAAACCCTACGATCAAATCGAGGTGGTGAATATCTCAGTGGAGAATTTACCTTAAAGAAAATGGTATTGTTTCACAATGGACACCTCCAGGTACACCAGAGCTTAATGGAGTATCTGAGAGGAGAAATCGCACATTGTTAGATATGGTGCGATCAATGGTGAGTTATACAGACTTACCAATTTCTCTTTGGGGATATGCTCTCCTTACTGCAACATATGTACTAAACAGAGTACCTTCCAAGTCTGTACCTAAAATACCATATGAGATATGGTATGGTAAACAACCAAGCCTAAATCATCTTAGGATTTGGGGATGTCCTGCTTTTATCAAGAGACTCAAGAGTGAGAAACTTGAAGCTAAAGCGGATAGTGGGAGGTTCATTGGATACCCAAAGGAAACTTTGGGTTATTACTTTTACATCCAATCTGATCAAAGGGTATTGGTCAGTAGAAATGCCATATTTCTTGAAAAAGAGTTTATTCAAGAAGGTGGACAAGGAAGAAAATTAGAATTTATTGAGAATTCTAATGAGGATAAATCCAATGAAGAGCCTGTTCAAGTACAAACACAAGAAACACAGCAGCTCCGTAGATCTAGTAGGATAATTCACCCACCAGAAAGATATGGTTTTCTTCATCAGATGAACGATATATTTTTATTGGGTGATACGGATCATAGAGATGATCCTACTAGTTACGAAGAGGCAATATCAGATATTGACTCTAAGAAATGGCTTGAAGCCATGGATTTAGAGATGGACTCTATGAGAACCAACCAAGTCTGGACTCTAGTGGATCCACCCGAAGGTATTATACCTATCGGATGCAAGTGGATCTTCAAGAGGAAGATAGGCTTAGATGGAAAGGTAGAGACCTATAAAGCAAGGTTGGTAGCTAAAGGTTATCGTCAAATACAAGGTATCGACTATGAGGAAACCTTTTCACCAGTAGCCATGCTAAAGTCCATCAGAATCTTATTGGCTATAGCAGCATATTATGACTATGAGATTTGGCAAATGGATGTCAAAACTGCATTTCTTAATGGGCACATTGAGGAAGATATCTATATGATACAACCTTGTGGTTTTGAATCTAAGACAAATCCTCATAAAGTATGCAAGCTAAGAAAGTCCATTTATGGGCTAAAACAAGCCTCCAGGAGTTGGAACATCCGATTTGATGATGCAATCAAATCATTTGGTTTCATCAAGAATGAGGATGAACCATGTGTTTATAAAAGGGTCAGTGGGAGTGCAATAACTTTCCTTGTGCTATATGTAGATGACATATTGCTTATAGGAAATGACATTGGACAAATGTCTTCTGTCAAAATTTGGCTTTCTCAAAACTTCTCCATGAAAGACCTAGGAGATGCAATGTATATCTTGGGAATCAGGATTTATAGAGATAGATCCAGAAGATTAATAGGTCTATGTCAAGCTAAGTACATAGAAAAGATATTAAAGAAATTTAATATGTGGGATTCCAAAAGGGGTTTTATACCCTTCAGACATGGAATTCATCTCTCTAAAAGCATGAGTCCTAAAACTTATGATGAGAGAGAGCGAATGAATAAGATTCCATATGCTTCTGCAATTGGAAGTCTTATGTATGCTATGCTATGTACTAGACCGGATATAGCTCATGCAGTGAGTGTCACTAGCAGATACCAGAGTAATCCGGGTGAGGAACATTGGACCGCAGTTAAGAATATCTTTAAGTACTTAAGAAGAACTAAAGATTTGTTCTTAACATATGGAGAGGTGAGCTAAAAATGAAGGCTTCACGATTGATTTCGGATGTAGATGAGAAAATCTACATCAGGATTTTTATTCACTATCAATGGTGGAGCAAAGAAGTGGAAAAGTTCTAAGCAAACAACTACAGATTCTACCAAGCGGAATATATGCATCGATGCAAAAGAAGTTTGATACGGAAGTTTATTCAACAACTTGAGTGGTTCCAACCATTGCGTTGCCAATCTCATTATATTGTGACAACAATGGAGCTATAGCACAAGCTAAGGAACCAAGGTCTCACCAGAAGTCCAAACACATTGAGAGAAGATATCACATTATCAGAGAAATCATTGGAAGGAGTGATATCACTATGCAAAGTAGCCTCCGATAACACCTGCGGATCCTCCGACTAAAGCACTTACTCAACTAGCTAGATCCTCATCTTGAGAAGATGGGTATGAGATACCATAGCGATTGGCTTTAGTGCAAGTGGGAGATTGTTAGTAATATGCCCTAAAGGCCAATCAAATGGTGTTTGATTGTTTAGGAAATTATTGTATTTGAATAGCATTTTGATATTTATAAAATGGCAAAGTTATCTATATTCATATATTAATTTAATGAATATGGTCCAAGAAGTAAAATAGTTAAGGAACACATTCTCGAGTTTGTCAAGAATATGAAACGTGCATCCTTTGTACTATACTTCTAAAATAGTTCCTAGTGGTGGATTTATGATTGGTCATTATAAATTCCTATAAACACTAGTATGTGTTATGACTCCTTATGGTATGTGATACTAAAATGGATGGTGAGTTTCATATCATTGACATGAGATGTCAAGTCAAACACATAGGTACTTGTTGAGAGAACAAGTTTACTGAACTTGACCAAATATAGTAAGCCATATGGTTTTGAGTGTTAATGGCTTATTATACATTGTATTAGATACTATGTTTAGTAATGGTCTTTAGACCTGAGGCATAACAGATGTCTTATACATAGACATCTCTTATATGTGAAAGCATAACGATTGATTCCTAATCACGGAAGAGATCTAGCAATAGCTGTCATGGTTGGCTATGTATGAAGACAAGTGTATGGCCAATATGGAATTCATCACTTTGTAATATACAAAAAGGATGTCCCTATGAGATAATATGAATTGGCATGAGAAATCCTTGGCCAAGGTGAAATATATTTGAAGGAGTTCAAATTATATTTTCATGTCAAGTTCATTTAGATTTGTTTTGAGATAAAGCATAAGTGCTTAACATAATAAACCATAAGTGCTCTTCTCTGGACATGGATGATGAAGAGACCAAGACATAGAGATACAATGGAATAGGTTCTATAGATCCAGCAATTCTTGTTATTTGGATGGTTGTGATATACTGCTAGGTGTCACTCATGACTTGTAGAAACCTTAAGATCAATATTGGTAAAGCGTATTATCAATGCATCTTAAGGTCATTAGAAAAGTTCTAATTGATGACTAAAGAGTTTAGCATCATTTAATGAATAAAGAGTTATCATTAAAATAGTTCTACTACCTTATAACTAAGAACCTAAAAGGTCACACACTAAATAGAAATGAAAAAGGAGTTACTAGAAAATGAGAAGTTAAATTTCCTAATTTTAGGAAAATCAATATTTATATTATAATTCATTAAGAATGAATATATATATAAATATATCTTAAATATGATTTAAGATAGAAATTTAGATGTTCCATAAATAGTTTAAGGAACAAAATAAATTTCGTAAATCCTCCATTAAACATTATATAATATCGAGCACGTAAAATGACCATTTTGGACATGTTCGGGTTCATATATGATTATGGACTTCTAGACCAATTTTGGGTTTAGAATTTTGGGCTTTTATTGGATCTAATATGGATTAAGAGAAAGCATTAGAACATGTCACAAAATGAGCCCACATTTAACCATTTGATTTGATCAAAATGGGGTTAATTAATTAATTACGAAATTAATTAATTTAGCTATTTATTTATTTGATTAAATAATTTATTTAAGTGATAAGATCACTTTCAATAAATAATAGCTAAGTGGGTGGGTCTAGCACATGATAATGTTTGGTGCCATTATTAGAGATAATGGTAGCTTTATTTGGTGGAAGGCATCATCATGAACTAGCATTCATGTTTCTTCATTATCTCTCTCATTTCTAAACGAAATTTCGAGATTCCAAATCCTCTGAACTCCTAGAACATTTCTAAGTGTGGACTAATTAGATGCATCACAATTGGGGTGCTTTAAGGATCTCAGATCGTGGCAAAACAGAAGCTGTTCGTGCAGAGCTGTATTTTCTGGACAGTGTTCGTAGCTTGCTGTTTTCAGTCGTTTTCTCCTACCTCACGAAGTCGTTTTCAAAACTTCAAGTGAGGTAATTAAACTTCAATCTTTCTTCTTGATTTTCGTTTTTGAATGAAGCCGATCCGAGGTTTCTAGAGCTTCCGCCGTCCGTTTTAATTTTACTGCACAAAAGTTGCGATTTTAGGAACCTCATGGACAAATGTTGTCCTTCAAGTGGTATCAGAGCCATCTTCATTCAATTTCGAATTTTTGAAGCATGATTTATGATATTTCTATTTATAATAGCATGAAGGATGATCATGGAAAGACCTAGATATTTTATGATATATTTATATCATGTGATGATTGAATATATGGGTGATTGATTGAGCTATTGATTTATTTGTTGATTTGGCCATCTTCATTCAATTTCAAATGTTGTCCTTCACGTCCGCCGGACTCGGAATGGCCCGAGACTTTGCGGGCAGCCTCCGTGTGCCAAAAATAGGCCACGGGCATAGCCGCGCCCAAAAATTAGCGCCCGAAGGTCGGGGTGCCAAAACCCCCCAGCGGAAAAATGGCCAAAAAACGGGTGGGCTATAGCCTTGGTGGGGGGCGTGGGCGAAGTTCGTCCGCCGGACTCGGAATGCCTCAAGACTTTGTGGGTGGCCTCCGTGTGCCAAAAATAGGCCACGGGCACAGCCACACCCAAAAATTAGCGCTCGAAGGTCGGGGTGCAAAAACCCCCCCGCGGAAAAATGGCCAAAATACGGGTGGGCTATAGCCTTGGTGGGGGGCGTGGGCGAAGTTCGTCCGCCGGACTCGGAATGGCTCGAGACTTTGTGGGCGGCCTCCGTGTGCTAAAAATAGGCCACGGGCACAGCCGCACCCAAAAATTAGCACCCAAAGGTCGGGGTGCCAAAACCCCCCAGTGGAAAAATGGCCAAAAAACGTGTGGGCTAAAGCCTTGGTGGGGGGCGTGGGCGAAGTTCGTCCGCCGGACTCGGAATGGCCCGAGACTTTGCGGGCGGCCTCCGTGTGCCAAAAATAGGCCACGGGTACAGCCGCGGCTAAAAATTAGCCCCCGAAGGTCGGGGTGCCAAAACCCCCCAGCGGAAAAATGACCAAAAAACGAGTGCGCTATAGCCTTGGTGGGGGGAGTGGGAGAAGTTCGTCCGCCGGACTCGGAATGGCCCGAGACTTTGCGGGCGGCCTCCGTGTGCCAAAAATAGGCCACGGGAATAGCCGCGCCCAAAAATTAGCGCCCGAAGGTCGGGGTGCCAAAACCCCCCAGCGGAAAAATGGCCAAAAAACGTGTGGGCTATAGCCTTGGTGGGGGGCGTGGGCGAAGTTCGTCCGCCGGACTCGCAACGGCCCGAGACTTTGCGGGTGGCCTCCGTGTGCCAAAAATAGGCCACGGGCACAGCCGCGCCCAAAAATTAGCACCCAAAGGTCGGGGTGCCAAAACCCACCAGCGGAAAAATGGCCAAAAAACGGGTGGGCTATAGCCTTGGTGGGGGGCGTGGGCGAAGTTCGTCCGCCGGACTCGGAATGCCTCGAGACTTTGTGGGTGGCCTCCGTGTGCCAAAACTAGGCCACGGGCACAGCCGCACCCATAAATTAGCACTCGAAGGTCGGGGTGTAAAAACCCCCCCGCGGAAAAATGGGCAAAAAACGGGTGGGCTATAGCCTTGGTGGGGGGCGTGGGCGAAGTTCGTCCGCCAGACTCGGAATGGCCCGAGACTTTGCGGGCGGCCTACGTGTGCTAAAAATAGGCCACGGGCACAGCCACGCCAAAAAATTAGCACCCAAAGGTCGGGGTGCCGAAACCCACCAGCGGAAAAATGGCAAAAAAACGGGTGGGCTATAGCCTTGGTGGGGGGCGTGGGCGAAGTTCTTCCTCCGGACTCAGAATGGCCCGAGACTTTGCGGGCGGCCTCCGTGAGCCAAAAATTGGCCTCGGGCAGAGCCGCGCCCAAAAATTAGCGCCCGAAGGTCGGGGTGCCAAAACCCCCCAGCGGAAAAATGGCCAAAAAACGTGAGGGCTATAGCCTTGGTGGGGGGCGTGGGCGAAGTTCGTCCTCCGGACTCAGAATGGCCCGAGAGTTTGCGGGCGGCCTCCATGTGCCAAAAATAGGCCACGGGCACAGCCGCGCCCAAAAATTAGCACCCAAAGGTCGGGGTGCCAAAACCCACCAGCGGAAAAATGGCCAAAAAACGGGTGGGCTATAGCCTTGGTGGGGGGCGTGGGCGAAGTTCGTGCTCTGGACTCAGAATGGCCCGAGACTTTGCGTGCGGCCTCCGTGTACCAAAAAATTGGTCACGGGCATAGCCGCGCCCAAAAATTAGCTCCCGAAGGTCGGGGTGCCAAAACCCCCCAGCGGAAAAATGGCCAAAAAACGTGTGGGCTATAGCCTTGGTGGGGGGCGTGGGTGAAGTTCGTCCGCCGGACTCGGTATGGCACGAGACTTTGCGGGCGGCCTCCGTGTACCAAAAATAGGCCACGGGCACAGCCGCGCCCAAAAATTAGCACCCAAAGGTCGGGGTGCAAAAACCCCCCCGCGGAAAAATGGGCAAAAAACGGGTGGGCTACAGCCTTGGTGGGGGGCGTGGGCGAAGTTCGTCCGCCGGACTTGGAATAGCCCGAGACTTTGTGGGCGGCCTCCGTGTGCCAAAAAAAGGCCTCGGGCACAGCCGCGCCCAAAAATTAGCTCCCGAAGGTCGGGGTGCCAAAACCACCCAGCGGAAAAATGACCAAAAAACGAGTGGGCTATAGCCTTGGTGGGGGGCATGGGCGAAGTTCGTCCGCCGGACTCGGAATGGACCGAGACTTTGCGGGCGGCCTCCGTGTGCCAAAAATAGGCCACGGGCACAGCCGCGCCAAAAAATTAGCACCCAAAGGTCGGGGTGCCGAAACCCACCAGCGGAAAAATGGCCAAAAAACGGGTGGGCTATAGCCTTTGTGGGGGGCGTGGGAGAAGTTCGTCCGCCGGACTCGGAATGCCTCGAGACTTTGTGGGTGGCCTCCGAGTGCCAAAAATAGGTCACGGGCACAGCCGCACCCAAAAATTAGCGTTCGAAGGTCGGGGTGCAAAAACCCCCCCGCGGAAAAATGGGTAAAAAACGGGTGGGCTATAGCCTTGGTGGGGGGCGTGGGCGAAGTTCGTCCGCCGGACTCGGAATGGCCCGAGACTTTGCGGGCGGCCTCCGTGTGCCAAAAATAGGCCACCGGCACAGCCGCGCCCAAAAATTAGCACCCAAAGGTCGGGGTGCCAAAACCCACCAGCGGAAAAATGGCCAAAAAACGGGTGGGCTATAGCCTTGGTGGGGGGCGTGGGCGAAGTTCGTCCGCCGGACTCGGAATGGCACGAGACTTTGCGGGCGGCCTCCGTGTGCCAAAAATAGGCCACTGGCACAGCGCACAAAAATTCGCACCCAATCGTCGGGGTGCCAAAACCCACCAGCGGAAAAATGGCCAAAAAACGGGTGGGCTATAGCCTTTGTGGGGGGCGTGGGCGAAGTTCGTCCGCCGGACTCGGAATGCCTCGAGAATTTGTGGGCAGCCTCCGTGTGCCAAAAATAGGCCACGGGCACAGCCACACCCAAAAATTAGCACTCGAAGGTCGGGGTGAAAACCCCCCCGCGGAAAAATGGGCAAAAAACGGGTGGGCTATAGCCTTGGTGGGGGTGTGGGCGAAGTTCGTCCGCCGGACTCGGAATGGCCCGAGACTTTGCGGGCGGCCTCCGTGTACCAAAAATAGGCCACGGGCACAGCCGCGCCCAAAAATTAGCACCCGAAGGTCGGGGTGCCAAAACAACCCAGCGGAAAAATGACCAAAAAACGTGTGGGCTATAGCCTTGGTGGGGGGCGTGGGCGAAGTTCGTCCGCCAGACTCGGAATGGCCCGAGACTTTGCGGGCGGCCTCCGTGTGCCAAAAATAGGCCACGGGCACAGCCGCACCCAAAAATTAGCTCCCAAAGGTCGGGGTGCCAAAACCCCCCAGTGGAAAAATGGCCAAAAAACGTGTGGGCTAAAGCCTTGGTGGGGGGCGTGGGCGAAGTTCGTCCGCCGGACTCGGAATGGCCCGAGACTTTGCGGGCGGCCTCCGTGTGCCAAAAATAGGCCACGGGTACAGCCGCGGCTAAAAATTAGCCCCCGAAGGTCGGGGTGCCAAAACCCCCCAGCGGAAAAATGACCAAAAAACGAGTGCGCTATAGCCTTGGTGGGGGGAGTGGGAGAAGTTCGTCCGCCGGACTCGGAATGGCCCGAGACTTTGCGGGCGGCTTCCGTGTGCCAAAAATAGGCCACGGGAATAGCCGCGCCCAAAAATTAGCGCCCGAAGGTCGGGGTGCCAAAACCCCCCAGCGGAAAAATGGCCAAAAAACGTGTGGGCTATAGCCTTGGTGGGGGGCGTGGGCGAAGTTCGTCCGCCGGACTCGCAACGGCCCGAGACTTTGCGGGTGGCCTCCGTGTGCCAAAAATAGGCCACGGGCATAGCCGCGCCCAAAAATTAGCGCCCGAAGGTCAGGGTGCCAAAACCCCCAAGTAGAAAAATTGCCAAAAAACAGGTGGACTATAGCCTTGGTGGGGGGCGTGGGCGAAGTTCGTCCTCCGGAATCAGAATGGCCCGAGACTTTGCGGGTGGCCTCCGTGAGCCAAATATTGGCCACGGGCAGAGCCGCGCCCAAAAATTAGCGCCCGAAGGTCGGGGTGCCAAAACCCCCCAGCGGAAAAATGGCCAAAAAACGTGAGGGCTATAGCCTTGGTGGGGGGCGTGGGCGAAGTTCGTCCTCCGGGCTCAGAATGGCCCGAGACTTTGCGGGCGGCGTCCGTGTGCCAAAAATTGGTCACGCGCATAGCCGCGCCCAAAAATTAGCGCCCGAAGGTCGGGGTGCCAAAACCCACCAGCGGAAAAATGGCCAAAATACGGGTGGGCTATAGCCTTGGTGGGGGGCGTGGGCGAAGTTCGTCCGCCGGACTCGGAATGGCTCGAGACTTTGTGGGTGGCCTCCGTGTGCCAAAAATAGGCCACGGGCACAGCCGCATCCAAAAATTAGCACTCGAAGGTCGGGGTGCCAAAACCCCCCAGCGGAAAAACGGCCAAAATACGGGTGGGCTATAGCCTTGGTGGGGGGCGTGGGCGAAGTTTTTCCTCCGGACTCAGAATGGCCCGAGACTTTGCGGGTGGCCTCCGTGAGCCAAAACTTGGTCAATGGCAGTGCCTCGCCCAAAAATTAGCACCCGAAGGTCGGGGTTCCAAAACCCCCAGCGGAAAAATGGCCAAAAAACGGGTGGGCTATAGCCTTGGTGGGGGGCGTGGGCGAAGTTCGTCCTCCGGAATCAGAATGGCCCGAGACTTTGCGGGCGGCCTTCGTGAGCCAAAAATTGGCCACGGGCAGAACCGCGCCCCAAAATTAGCGCCCGAAGGTCGGGGTGCCAAAACCCCCCAGCGGAAAAATGGCCAAAAAATGTGAGGGCTATAGCCTTGGGGGGGGGGCATGGGCGAAGTTCGTCCTCCGGACTCAGAATGGCCCGAGACTTTGCGGGTGGCCTCCGTGTGCCAAAAATAGGCCACGGGCACAGCCGCGCCCAAAAATTAGCACCCAAATGTCGGGGTACCAAAACCCACCGGCGGAAAAATGGCCAAAAAAAAGGTGGGCTATAGCCTTGGTGGGGGGCGTGGGCGAAGTTCGTCCGCCGGACTCGGAATGGCACGAGACTTTGCGAGCGGCCTCCGTGTGCCAAAAATAGGCCACGGGCACAGCCGCGCCCAAAAATTAGCACCCAAAGGTCGGGGTGCCAAAACCCACCAGCGGAAAAATGGCCAAAAAACGGGTGGGCTATAGCCTTGGTGGGGGGCGTGGGCGAAGTTCGTCCGCCGGACTCGGAATGCCTCGAGACTTTGTGGGTGACCTCCGTGTGCCAAAACTAGGCCACGGGCACAGCCGCACCCATAAATTAGCACTCGAAGGTCGGGGTGTAAAAACCCCCCCGCGGAAAAATGGGCAAAAAACGGGTGGGCTATAGCCTTGGTGGGGGGCGTGGGCGAAGTTCGTCCGCCAGACTCGGAATGGCCCGAGACTTTGCGGGCGGCCTACGTGTGCTAAAAATAGGCCACGGGCACAGCCACTCCCAAAAATTAGCACCGAAAGGTCGGGGTGCCGAAACCCACCAGCGGAAAAATGGCAAAAAAACGGGTGGGCTATAGCCTTGGTGGGGGGCGTGGGCGAAGTTCTTCCTCCGGACTCAGAATGGCCCGAGACTTTGCGGGCGGCCTCCGTGAGCCAAAAATTGGCCTCGGGCAGAGCCGCGCCCAAAAATTAGCGCCCGAAGGTCGGGGTGCCAAAACCCCCCAGCGGAAAAATGGCCAAAAAACGTGAGGGCTATAGCCTTGGTGGGGGGCGTGGGCGAAGTTCGTCCTCCGGACTCAGAATGGCCCGAGAGTTTGCGGGCGGCCTCCATGTGCCAAAAATAGGCCACGGGCACAGCCGCGCCCAAAAATTAGCACCCAAAGGTCGGGGTGCCAAAACCCACCAGCGGAAAAATGGCCAAAAAACGGGTGGGCTATAGCCTTGGTGGGGGGCGTGGGCGAAGTTCGTGCTCTGGACTCAGAATGGCCCGAGACTTTGCGGGCGGCCTCCGTGTACCAAAAAATTGGTCACGGGCATAGCCGCGCCCAAAAATTAGCTCCCGAAGGTCGGGGTGCCAAAACCCACCAGCGGAAAAATGGCTAAAACGGGTGGGCTATAGCCTTGGTGGGGGGCGTGGGAGAAGTTCGTCCGCCGGACTCGGAATGCCTCGAGACTTTGTGGGTGGCCTCCGAGTGCCAAAAATAGGTCACGGGCACAGCCGCACCCAAAAATTAGCGTTCGAAGGTCGGGGTACAAATGCCCCCCCGCGGAAAAATGGGTAAAAAACGGGTGGGCTATAGCCTTGGTGGGGGGCGTGGGCGAAGTTCGTCCGCCGGACTCGGAATGGCCCGAGACTTTGCGGGCGGCCTCCGTGTGCCAAAAATAGGCCACGGGCACAGCCGCCCCCAAAAATTAGCACCCGAAGGTCGGGGTGCCAAAACCACCCAGCGGAAAAATGACCAAAAAACGAGTGGGCTATAGCCTTGGTGGGGGGCGTGGGCGAAGTTCGTCCGCCGGACTCGGAATGGCACGAGACTTTGCGGGCGGCCTCCGTGTGCCAAAAATAGGCCACGGGCACCGCCGCGCCCAAAAATTAGCACCCAAAGGTCGGGGTGCCAAAACCCACCAGCGGAAAAATGGCCAAAAAACGGGTGGGCTATAGCCTTGGTGGGGGGCGTGGGCGAAGTTCGTCCGCCGGACTCGGAATGCCTCGAGACTTTGTGGGTGGCCTCCGTGTGCCAAAAATAGGCCACGGGCACAGCCGCACCCAAAAATTAGCGCCCGAAGGTCCGGGTGCCAAAACCCACCAGCGGAAAAATGGACAAAAAACGGGTGGGCTATAGCCTTGGTGGGGGGCGTGGGCGAAGTTCGTCCTCCGGGATCAAAATGGCCCGAGACTTTGCGGGCGGCCTCCGTGATCCAAAAATTGGCCTCGGGCAGAGCCGCGCCCAAAAATTAGCGCCCGAAGGTCGGGGTGCAAAAACCCCCCAGCGGAAAAATGGCCAAAAAACGTGAGTGCTATAGCCTTGGTGGGGGGCGTGGGCGAAGTTCGTCCTCCGGACTCAGAATGGCCCGAGACTTTGCGGGCGGCCTCCGTGTGCCAAAAAATTGGTCACGCGCATAGCCGCGCCCAAAAATTAGCTCCCGAAGGTCGGGTGCCAAAACCCCCCAGCGGAAAAATGGCCAAAAAACGTGTGGGCTATAGCCTTGGTGGGTGGCGTGGGCGAAGTTCGTCCGCCGGACTCGGAATGGCATGAGACTTTGCGGGCGGCCTCCGTATGCCAAAAATAGCCCACGGGCACAGCCGCGCTAAAAAATTAGTACCCAAAGGTCGGGGTGCCAAAACCACCTGCGGAAAAATGGCCAAAAAACGGGTGGGCTATAGCCTTGTTGGGGGGCGTGGGCGAAGTTCGTCCGCCGGACTCGGAATGCCTCGAGACTTTGTGGGTGGCCTCCGTGTGCCAAAAATAGGCCACGGGCACAGCCGTACCCAAAAATTAGCGCTCGAAGGTCGGGGTGCAAAAACCCCCCCGCGGAAAAATGGGCAAAAAACGGGTGGGCTATAGCCTTGGTGGGGGGCGTGGGCGAAGTTCGTCCTCCGGACTCGGAATGGCCCGAGACTTTGCGGGCGGCCTCCGTGTGCCAAAAATAGGCCACGGGCACAGCCGCGCCCAAAAATTAGCACCCGAAGGTCGGGGTGCCAAAACCCCCCAGCGGAAAAATGACCAAAAAACGAGTGGGCTATAGCCTTGGTGGGGGGAGTGGGCGAAGTTCGTCCGCCGGACTCGGAATGGCGCGAGACTTTGCGGGCGGCCTCCGTGTACCAATAATAGGCCACGGGAACAGCCGCGCCCAAAAATTAGTACCCAAAGGTTGGGGTGCCAAAACCCACCAGCGGAAAAATGGCCAAAAAACGGGTGGGCTATAGCCTTGGTGGGGGGCGTGGGCGAAGTTCGTCCGCCGGACTCGGAATGCCTCGAGACTTTGTGGGTGGCCTCCGTGTGCCAAAAATAGGCCACGGGCACAGCCGCACCCAAAAATTAGCGCCCGAAGGTCGGGGTGCCAAAACCCACCAGCGGAAAAATGGACAAAAAATGGGTGGGCTATAGCCTTGGTGGGGGGCGTGGGCGAAGTTCGTCCGCCGGACTTGGAGTGGTTGGAGACTTTGTAGGTGGCCTCCGTGTGCCAAAAATAGGCCACGGACACAGCCTCACCCAAAAATTAGCGCTCGAAGGTCGGGGTGCCAAAACCCCCCAGCGGAAAAATGGCCAAAATACGGGTGGGCTATAGCCTTTGTTGTGGGCGTGGGCGAAGTTCTTCCTCCGGACTCAGAATGGCCCGAGACTTTGCGGGCGGCCTCCGTGAGCCAAAAATTGGTCACGCGCAGCGCCGCGCCCAAAAATTAGCGCCCGAAGGTCGGGCTACAAAAACCCCCCAGCGGAAAAATGACCAAAAAACGTGTGGGCTATAGCCTTGGTGGGGGGCGTGGGCGAAGTTCGTCCGCCGGACTCGGAATGGCCCGAGACTTTGCGGGCGGTCTCCGTGAGCCAAAAATAGGCCACGGGCACAGCCGCGCCCAAAAATTAGTACCCAAAGGTCGGGGTGCCAAAACCCACCAGCGGAAAAATGGCCAAAAAACGGGTGGGCTATAGCCTTGGTGGGGGGCGTGGGCGAAATTCGTCCGCCAGACTCGGAATGGCTCGAGACTTTGTAGGTGGCCTCCGTGTGCCAAAAATAGGCCACTGGCACAGCCGCACCCAAAAATTAGTGCTCGAAGGTCGGGGTGCCAAAACCCCCCAGCGGAAAAATGGCCAAAATACGGGTGGGCTATAGCCTTGGTTGGGGGCGTGGGCGAAGTTCTTCCTCAGGACTCAGAATGGCCCGAGACTTTACGGGCGGCCTCCGTGAGCCAAAAATTTGTCACGTGCAGTGCCGCGCCCAAAAATTAGCACCCGAAGGTCGGGATTCCAAAACCCACCAGCGGAAAAATGGCCAAAAAACGGGTGGGTATAGCCTTGGTGGGGGGCCTGGGCGAAGTTCGTCCTCCGGAATCAGAATGGCCCGAGACTTTGCGGGCGGTCTCCGTCAGCCAAAAATTGGCCACGGGCAGAGCCGCGCCCAAAAATTAGCGCCCGAAGGTCGGGGTGCCAAAACCCCCCAGCGGAAAAATGGCCAAAAAACGTGAGGGCTATAGCCTTGGTGGGGGGCGTGGGCGAAGTTCGTCCTCCGGGCTCAGAATGGCCCAAGACTTTACGGGCGGCCTCCGTGTGCCAGAAATTGGTCATGCGCATAGCCGCGCCCAAAAATTAGCGCCCGAAGGTCGAGGTGCCAAAACCCCCCAGCGGCAAAATGGCCAAAAAACGTGTGGGCTATAGCCTTGGTGGGGGGCGTGGGCGAAGTTCGTCCGCCGGACTCGGAATGGCCCGAGACTTTGCGGGCGGTCTCCGTGTGCCAAAAATAGGCCACGGGCTCAGACGCGCCCAAAAATTAGCGCCCGAATGTCAGGGTGCCAAAACCCACCAGCGGAAAAATGGCCAAAACACGGGTGGGCTATAGCCTCGGTGGGGGGCGTGGGCGAAGTTCGTCCTCCGGAATCAGAATGGCCCGAGACTTTGCGGGCGGCCTCCGTGAGCCAAAAATTGGCCACGGGTAGAGCCGCGCCCAAAAATTAGCGCCCGAAGGTCGGGGTGCCAAAACCCCCCAGCGGAAAAATGGCCAAAAAACGTGTGAGCTATAGCCTTGGTGGGGGGCGTGGGCGAAGTTTGTCCGCCGGACTCGGAATGGCCCGAGACTTTGCGGGCGGCCTCCGTGTGCCAAAAATTGGCCACGGGCACAGCCGCGCCCAAAGATTAGCACCCAAAGGTCGGGGTGCGAAAACCCACCAGCGGAAAAATGGCCAAAAAACGGGTGGGCTATAGCCTTGGTGGGGGGCGTGGGCGAAGTTCGTCCTCCGGAATCAGAATGGCCCGAGACTTTGCAGGCGGCCTCCGTGAGCCAAAAATTGGCCACGGGCAGAGCTGCGCCCAAAAATTAGCGACCGAAGGTCGGGGTGCCAAAACCCCCCAGCGGAAAAATGGCCAAAATACGGGTGGGCTATAGCCTTGGTGGGGGGCGTGGGTGAAGTTCTTCCTCCGGACTCAGAATGTCCCGAGACTTTGGGCGGCCTCCGTGAGCCAAAAATTTGTCACGGGCAGTGCCGCGCGCAAAAATTAGCGTTCGAAGGTCGGGGTGCCAAGACCCCCCAGCGGAAAAATGGCCACAAAACAGGTGGGCTATAGCCTTGGTGGGGGGTGTGGGCAAAGTTCGTCCTCCGGTATCAGAATGGCCCGAGACTTTGCGGGCGGTCTCCATGTGCCAAAAATAGGCCACGGGCACAGACGTGCCTAAAAATTAGCGCCCGAAGGTCGGGGTGCCAAAACCCCATAGCAGAAAAATGGCCAAAAAACGGGTGGGCTATAGCCTTGGTGGGGGGCGTGGGCGAAGTTCGTCCTCCGGAATCAGAATGGCCCGAGACTTTGCGGGCGGACTCCGTGAGCCAAAAATTGGCCACGGGTAGAGCCGCGCCCAAAAATTAGCACCCGAAGGTCGGGGTGCCAAAACCCCCCAGCGGAAAAATGGCCAAAAATCGTGTGACCTATAGCCTTGGTGGGGGGCGTGGGCGAAGTTCGTCCGCCGGACTCGGAATGGCCCGAGACTTTGCGGGCGGCCTCCGTGTGCCAAAAATATTCCACAGGCACAGCCGCGCCCAAAAATTAGCACCCAAAGGTCGGGGTGCCAAAACCCACCAGCGGAAAAATGGCCAAAAAACGGGTGGGCTATAGCCTTGGTAGGGGGCGTGGGCGAAATTCGTCCGTCGGACTCGGAATGGCTCGAGACTTTGTAGGTGGCCTCCGTGTGCCAAAAATAGGCCACGGGCACAGCCGCACCCAAAAATTAGCGCTCGAAGGTCGGGGTGCCAAAACCCCCCAGCGGAAAAATGGCCAAAATACGGGTGAGCTATAGCCTTGGTTGGGGGCGTGGGCGAAGTTCTTCCTCAGGACTCAGAATGGCCCGAGACTTTACGGGCGGCCTCCGTGAGCCAAAAATTGGTCACGGGCAGAGCCGTGCCCAAAAATTAGCGCCCGAAGGTCGGGGTGCCAAAACCCCCCAGCGGAAAAATGGCCAAAAAACGTGAGGCTATAGCCTTGGTGGGGGGCGTGGGCGAAGTTCGTCCTCCGGGCTCAGAATGGCCCAAGACTTTGCGGGCGGCCTCCGTGTGCCAAAAATTGGTCACGCGCATAGCCGCGCCCAAAAATTAGCGCCCGAAGGTCGGGGTGCCAAAACCCCCCAGCGGCAAAATGGCCAAAAAACGTGTGGGCGATAGCCTTGGTGGGGGGCGTGGGCAAAGTTCGTCCGCCGGACTCAGAATGGCCCGAGACTTTGCGGGCGGTCTCCGTGTGCCAAAAATAGGCCACGGCCACAGACGCCCCCAAAAATTAGCGCCCGAAGGTCGGGGTGCCAAAACCCACCAGCGGAAAAATGGCCAAAAAAACGGGCGGGCTATAGCCTTGGTGGGGGGCGTGGGCGAAGTTCGTCCTTCGGAATCAAAATGGCCCGAGATTTTGCGGGCGGCCTCCATGTGCCAAAAATTGGTCACGCGCATAGCCGCGCCCAAAAATTAGTGCCCGAAGGTCAGGGTGCCAAAACCCCCCAGCGAAAAAATGGCCAAAAAACGTGTGAGCTATAGCCTTGGTGGGGGGCGTGGGTGAAGTTTGTCCGCCGGACTCGGAATGGCCCGAGACTTTGCGGGCGGCCTCCGTGTGCCAAAAATTGGCCACGGGCAGAGCTGTGCCTAAAAATTAGCGACCGAAGGTCGGGGTGCCAAAACCCCCCAGCGGAAAAATGGCCAAAATACGGGTGGACTATAGCCTTGGTGGGGGGCGTGGGTGAAGTTCTTCCTCCGGACTCAGAATGTCCCGAGACTTTGCAGGCGGCCTCCGTGAGCCTAAAATTTGTCATGGGCAGTGCCGCACGCAAAAATTAGCGTTCGAAGGTCGGGGTGCCAAAACCCCCCAGCGGAAAAATGGCCACAAAACAGGTGGGCTATAGCGTTGGTGGGGGGTGTGGGCGAAGTTCGTCCTCCGGTATCAGAATGGCCCGAGACTTTGCGGGCGGTCTCCGTGTGCCAAAAATAGGCCACGGGCACAGACGTGCCCAAAAATTAGCGCCCGAAGGTCGGGGTGCCAAAACCCCCTAGCAGAAAAATGACCAAAAAACGGGTGGGCTATAGCCTTGGTGGGAGGCGTGGGCGAAGTTCGTCCTCCGGAATCAGAATGGCCCGAGACTTTGCAGGCGGCCTCCGTGAGCCAAAAATTGGCCACGGGCAGAGCCGCGCCCAAAACTTTGCGCCCGAAGGTCGGGGTGCCAAAACCCCCCAGCGGAAAAATTGCCAAAAAACGTGAGGGCTATAGCCTTGGTGGGGGGCGTGGGCGAAGTTCGTCCTCCGGACTCAGAATTGCCCGAGACTATAAGGGCGGCCTCCGTGTGCCAAAAATTGGTCACGCGCATAGCCGCGCCCAAAAATTAGCGCCCGAAGGTCGGGATGCCAAAACCCCCGAGCGGAAAAATGGCCAAAAAACGGGTGGGCTATAGCCTTTGAGGGGGGCGTGGGCGAAGTTCGTCCGCCGGACTCGGAATGGCCCGAGACTTTGCGGGCGGCCTCCGTGTGCCAAAAATAGGCCACGGGCACAGCCGCGCCCAAAAATTAGCAACCAAAGGTCGGGGTGCCAAAACCCACCAGCGGAAAAATGGCCAAAAAACGGGTGGGCTATAGCCTTGGTGGGGGGCGTGGGCGAAGTTCGTCCTCCGGAATCAGAATGGCCCGAGACTTTGCAGGCGGCCTCCGTGAGCCAAAAATTGGCCACGGGCAGAGCTGCGCACAAAAATTAGCGACCGAAGGTCGGGGTGCCAAAACCCCCCAGCGGAAAAATGGCCAAAATACGGGTGGGCTATAGCCTTGGTGGGGGGCGTGGGTGAAGTTCTTCCTCCGGAATCAGAATGTCCCGAGACTTTGCAGGCGGCCTCCGTGAGCCAAAAATTTGTCACGGGCAGTGCCGCGCGCAAAAATTAGCGTTCGAAGTTCGGGGTGCCAAGACCCCCCAGCGGAAAAATGGCCACAAAACAGGTGGGCTATAGCCTTGGTGGGGGGTGTGGGCAAAGTTCGTCCTCCGGTATCAGAATGGCCCGAGACTTTGCGGGCGGTCTCCGTGTGCCAAAAATAGGCCACGGGCACAGACGTGCCTAAAAATTAGCGCCCGAAGGTCGGGGTGCCAAAACCCCATAGCAGAAAAATGGCCAAAAAACGGGTGGCCTATAGCCTTGGTGGGGGGCGTGGGCGAAGTTCGTCTTCCGGAATCAGAATGGCCCGAGACTTTGCGGGCGGCCTCCGTGAGCCAAAAATTGGCCACGGGTAGAGCCGCGCCCAAAAATTAGCGCCCGAAGGTCGGGGTGCCAAAACCCCCCAGCGGAAAAATGGCCAAAAATCGTGTGACCTATAGCCTTGGTGGGGGCGTAAGTTTGTCCGCCGGACTCGAATGGCCCGAGACTTTGCGGGCGGCCTCCGTGTGCCACGGGCACAGCCGCGCCCAAAGATTAGCACCCAAAGGTCGGGGTGCGAAACCCACCAGCGGAAAATGGCCAAAAACGGGTGGGCTATAGCCTTGGTGGGGGCGGGCGGTTCGTCCTCCGGAATCAGAATGGCCCGAGACTTTGCAGGTGGCCTCCGTGAGCCAAAAATTGGCCACGGGCAGAGCTGCGCCCAAAAATTAGCGACCGAAGGTCGGGGTGCCAAAACCCCCCAGCGGAAAAATGGCCAAAATACGGGTGGGCTATAGCCTTGGTGGGGGGCGTGGGTGAAGTTCTTCCTCCGGACTCAGAATGTCCCGAGACTTTGGGCGGCCTCCGTGAGCCAAAAATTTGTCACGGGCAGTGCCGCGCGCAAAAATTAGCGTTCGAAGGTCGGGGTGCCAAGACCCCCCAGCGGAAAAATGGCCACAAAACAGGTGGGCTATAGCCTTGGTGGGGGGCGTGGGCGAAGTTCGTCCTCCGGAATCAGAATGGCCCGAGACTTTGCGGGCGGCCTCCGTGAGCCAAAAATTGGCCACGGGTAGAGCCGCGCCCAAAAATTAGCGCCCGAAGGTCGGGGTGCCAAAACCCCCCAGCGGAAAAATGGCCAAAAAACGTGTGACCTATAGCCTTGGTGGGGGGCGTGGGCGAAGTTTGTCCGCCGGACTCGGAATGGCCCGAGACTTTGCGGGCGGCCTCCGTGTGCCAAAAATTCGCCACGGGCATTGCCGCGCCCAAAAATTAGCGCCCGAAGGTCGGGGTGCCAAAACCACCCAGCGGAAAAATGCCCAAAAAACTTGTGGGCTATAGCTTTGGTGGGGGGCGTGGGCGAAGTTCGTCCGCTGGACTCGGAATGGCACGAGACTTTGCGGGTGGCCTCCGTGTGCCAAAAATAGGCCACGGGCAGAGCCGCGCCCAAAAATTAGCGCCCGAAAGTCGGGGTGCCAAAACCCACCAGCGGAAAAATGACCAAAAAACGGGTGGGCTATAGCCTTGGTGGGGGGCGTGGGCGAAGTTCGTCCTCCGGAATCAGAATGGCCCGAGACTTTGCGGACGGCCTACGTGAGCCAAAAATTGGCCACGGGCAGAGCCGCGCCCAAAAATTAGCGCCCGAAGGTCGGGGTACCTAAACCACCCAGCTGAAAAATGGCCAAAAAACGTGCGGGCTATAGCCTTGGTGGGGGGTGTGGGCGAAGTTCGTCCGCCGGACTCGGAATGGCACGAGACTTTGCGGGCGGCCTCCGTGTGCCAAACATCGGCCACGGGCACAGCCGTGCCCAAAAATTAGCACCCAAAGGTCGGGGTGCCAAAACCCCCCAGCGGAAAAATGGCCAAAAAACGGGTGGGCTATAGCCTTGGTGGGGGGCGTGGGCGAAGTTCGTCCGCCGGACTCGGAATGGCTCGAGACTTTGTGGGTGGCCTCCGTGTGGCAAAAATAGGCCACGGGCACACAGCACCCAAAAATTAGCGCTCGAAGGTCGGGGTGCAAAAACCCACCCGCGGAAAAATGGCCAAAATACGGGTGGGCTATAGCCTTGGTGGGGGGGGTGGGCGAAGTTCTTCCTCCGGACTCAGAATGGCCCGAGACTTTGTGGGCGGCCTCCTTGAGCCAAAAATTGGTCACGTGCAGTGCCGCACCCAAAAATTAGCGCCCGAAGGTCGGGGTACAAAAACCCCCCAGCGGAAAAATGGCCAAAAAACGTGTGGGCTGTAGCCTTGGTGGGGGGTGTGGGCGAAGTTCGTCCGCCGGACTCGGAATGGCCCGAGACTTTGCGGGCGGTCTCCGTGTGCCAAAAATAGGCCACGGGCACAGACGCGCCCAAAAATTAGCGCCCGAAGGTCGGGGTGCCAAAACCCACCAGCGGAAAAATGGCCAAAAAACGGGTGGGCTATAGCCTTGGTGGGGGGCGTGGGCGAAGTTCGTCCTCCGGAATCAGAATGGCCCGAGACTTTGCGGGCGGCCTCCGTGAGCCAAAAATTGGCCACGGGCAGAGCCGCGCCCAAAAATTAGCACCCGAAGGTCGGGGTGCCAAAACCCCCCAGCGGAAAAATGGCCAAAAAACGTGTGAGCTATAGCCTTGGTGGGGGCGGCGGTTCGTCCGGACTCGGAATGGCCCGAGAGTTTGCGGGCGGCCTCCGTGTGCCAAAAATTGGTCACGCGCATAGCCGCACCCAAAAATTAGCGCCCGAAGGTCGGGGTGCCAAAACCACCCAGCGGAAAAATGGCCAAAAAACGTGTGGGCTATAGCCTTGGTGGGGGCGTGGCGGTTCGTCCTCCGGACTCGGAATGGCACGAGACTTTGCGGGCGGCCTCCGTGTGCCAAAAATAGGCCATGGGCACAGCCGCGCCCAAAAATTAGCACCCAAAGGTCGGGGTGCCAAAACCCACCAGCGGAAAAATGGCCAAAAAACGGGTGGGCTATAGCCTTGGTGGGGGGCGTGGGCGAAGTTCGTCCTCTGGACTCGGAATGGCCCGAGACTTTGCGGGCGGTCTCCGTGTGCCAAAAATAGGCCACGGGCACAGACGTGCCCAAAAATTAGCACCCGAAGGTCGGGGTGCGAAAACCCACCAGCGGAAAAATGGCCAAAAGACGGGTGGGCTATAGCCTTGGTGGGGGGCGTGGGCGAAGTTCGTCCTACGGAATCAGAATGGCCCGAGACTTTACGGGCGGCCTCCGTGAGCCAAAAATTGGCCACGGGCAGAGCCGCGCCCAAAAATTTGTACCCAAAGGTCGGGGTGCCAAAACCCCCCAGCGGAAAAATGGCCAAAAAACGTGAGGGCTATAGCCTTGGTGGGGGGCGTGGGCGAAGTTCGTCCGCCGGACTCAGAATGGCCCGAGACTTTGCGGGCGGCCTCCGTGTGCCAAAAATTGGTCACGCGCATAGCCGCACCCAAAAATTAGCGCCCGAAGGTCGGGGTGCCAAAACCACCCAGCGGAAAAATGGCCAAAAAACGTGTGGGCTATAGCCTTGGTGGGGGGCGTGGGCGAAGTTCGTCCTCCGGACTCGGAATGGCACGAGACTTTGCGGGCGGCCTCCGTGTGCCAAAAATAGGCCACGGGCACAGCCGCGCCCGAAAATTAGCACCAAAAGGTCGGGGTGCCAAAACCCACCAGCGGAAAAATGGCCAAAAAACGGGTGGGCTATAGCCTTGGTGGGGGGCGTGGGCGAAGTTCGTCCTCTGGACTCGGAATGGCCCGAGACTTTGCGGGCGGTCTCCGTGTGCCAAAAATAGGCCACGGGCACAGACGTGCCCAAAAATTAGCACCCGAAGGTCGGGGTGCGAAAACCCCCCAGCGGAAAAATGGCCAAACAACGTGTGGGCTATGGCCTTGGTGGGGGGCGTGGGCGAAGTTCGTCCGCCGGACTCGGAATGGCCCGAGACTTTGCGGGCAGTCTCCGTGTGCCAAAAATAGGCCACGGGCACAGACACGCCGAAAAATTTGCGCCCGAAGGTCGGGGTGCCAAAACCCACAAGTGGAAAAATGGCAAAAAAATGGGTGGGCTATAGCCTCGGTGGGGGGCGTGGGCGAAGTTCGTCCTCCGGAATCAGAATGGCCCGAGAATTTGCGGGCGGCCTCCGTGAGCCAAAAATTGGCCACGGGCAGAGCCGCGCCCAAAAATTAGCGCCCGAAGGTCGGGGTGCCAAAACCCCCCAGCGGAAAAATGGCCAAAAAACGTGAGGGCTATAGCCTTGGTGGGGGGCGTGGGCGAAGTTCGTCCTCCGGGCTCAGAATGGCCCGAGACTTTGCGGGCGGCCTCCGTGTGCCAAAAATAGGCCACGGGCACAGCCGCGCCCAAAAATTAGCACCCAAAGGTGGGGGTGCCAAACCCACCAGCGGAAAAATGGCCAAAATACGGGTGGGCTACAGCCTTGGTGGGGGGCGTGGGCGAAGTTCGTCCGCCGGACTCGGAATGGCTCGAGACTTTGTGGGTGGCCTCCGTGTGCCAAAAATAGGCCACAGGCACAGCCGCACCGAAAAATTAGCGCTCGAAGGTCGGGTTGCCAAAACCCCCCAGCGGAAAAATGGCCAAAATACGGGTGGGCTATAGCCTTGGTGGGGGGAGTGGGCGAAGTTCTTCCTCCGGACTCAGAATGGACCGAGCCTTTGCGGGCAGCCTCCGTGAGCCAAAAATTGGTCATGGGCAGTGCCGCGCCAAAAAATTAGCGCCCCAAGGTCGGGGTTCCAAAACCCCCCAGCGGAAAAATGGCCAAAAAACGTGTGGGCTATAGCCTTGGTGGGGGGCGTGGGCGAAGTTCGTCCGCCGGACTCGGAATGGCTCGAGACTTTGTGGGTGGCCTCCGTGTGCCAAAAATAGGCCACGGGCACAGTCGCACCCAAAAATTAGCGCTCGAAGGTCGGGTGGAAAAACCCCCCCGCGGAAAAATGGCCAAAATACGGGTGGGCTATAGCCTTGGTGGGGGGCGTGGGCGAAGTTCTTCCTCCGGACTCAGAATGGCCCGAGACTTTGCGGGCGGCCTCCGTGAGACAAAAATTGGTCACGCGCAGTGCCGCGCCCAAAAATTACGCCCGAAGGTCGGGGTACCAAAACCCCCCAGCGGAAAAATGACCAAAAAAAGTGTGGGCTATAGCCTTGGTGGGGGGCGTGGGCGAAGTTCGTCCGCCGGACTCGGAATGGCCCGAGACTTTGCGGGCGTTCTCCGTTTGCCAAAAATAGGCCACGGGCACAGACGCGCCCAAAAATTAGCGCCCGAAGGTCGGGGTGCCAAGACCCACCAGCGGAAAAATGGCCAAAAAACGGGGGGGCTATAGCCTTGGTGGGTGGCGTGGGCGAAGTTCGTCCTCCTGAATCAAAATGGCCCGAGACTTTGCGGGTGGCCTCCGTGTGCCAAAAATTGGTCATGCGCATAGCCGCGCCAAAAAATTAGCGCCCGAAGGTCGGGGTGCCAAAACCCCCCAGCGGAAAAATGGCCAAAAAATGTGTGAGCTATAGCCTTGGTGGGGGGCGTGGGTGAAGTTCGTCCGCCGGACTCGGAATGGACCGAGACTTTGTGGGTGGCCTCCGTGTGCCAAAAATAGGCCACGGGCACAGCCGCACCCAAAAATTAGCGCTCGAAGGTCGGGTGGAAAAACCCCCCCGCGGAAAAATGGCCAAAATACGGGTGGGCTATAGCCTTGGTGGGGGGCGTGGGCGAAGTTCTTCCTCCGGACTCAGAATGGCCCGAGACTTTGCGGGCGGCCTCCGTGAGACAAAAATTGGTCACGCGCAGTGCCGCGCCCAAAAATTACGCCCGAAGGTCGGGGTACCAAAACCCCCCAGCGGAAAAATGACCAAAAAAAGTGTGGGCTATAGCCTTGGTGGGGGGCGTGGGCGAAGTTCGTCCGCCGGACTCGGAATGGCCCGAGACTTTGCGGGCGCTCTCCGTTTGCCAAAAATAGGCCACGGGCACAGACGCGCCCAAAAATTAGCGCCCGAAGGTCGGGGTGCCAAGACCCACCAGCGGAAAAATGACCAAAAAACGGGGGGGCTATAGCCTTGGTGGGTGGCGTGGGCGAAGTTCGTCCTCCTGAATCAAAATGGCCCGAGACTTTGCGGGTGGCCTCCGTGTGCCAAAAATTGGTCATGCGCAAAGCCGCGCCAAAAAATTAGCGCCCGAAGGTCGGGGTGCCAAAACCCCCCAGCGGAAAAATGGCCAAAAAATGTGTGAGCTATAGCCTTGGTGGGGGGCGTGGGTGAAGTTCGTCCGCCGGACTCGGAATGGACCGAGACTTTGTGGGTGGCCTCCGTGTGCCAAAAATAGGCCACGGGCACAGCCGCACCCAAAAATTAGCGCTCGAAGGTCGGGTGGAAAAACCCGCCCGCGGAAAAATGGCCAAAATACGGGTGGGCTATAGCCTTGGTGGGGGGCGTGGGCGAAGTTCTTCCTCCGGACTTAGAATCGCCCGAGTCTTGGCGGGCGGCCTCCGTGAGCCAAAAATTGGTCATGCGCAGTGCCGCGCCCAAAAATTACGCCCGAAGGTCGGGTTACCAAAACCCCCCAGCGGAAAAATGACCAAAAAACGTGTGGGCTATAGCCTTGGTGGGGGGCGTGGGCGAAGTTCGTCCGCCGGACTGGGAATGGCCCGAGACTTTGCGGGCGGTCTCCGTTTGCCAAAAATAGGCCACGGGCACAGACGCGCCCAAAAATTAGTGCCCGAAGGTCGGGGTGCCAAAACCCACCAGCGGAAAAATGGCCAAAAAACGGGTGGGCTATAGCCTTGGTGGGGAGCGTGGGCGAAGTTCGTCCTCCAGAATCAAAATGGCCCGAGACTTTGGGGGCGGCCTCCGTGAGCCAAAATTGGCCACGGGCAGAGCCGCGCCCAAAAATTAGCGCCCGAAGGTCGGGGTGCCAAAACCCCCCAGCGGAAAAATGGCCAAAAAACGTGTGGGCTATAGCCTTGGTGGGAGACGTGAGCGAAGTTCGTCCGCCGGACTCGGAATGGCCCGAGACTTTGCGGGCGGTCTCCGTGTGCCAAAAATAGGCCACGGGCACAGACGCGCCCAAAAATTAGCGCCCGAATGTCGGGGTGCCAAAACCCACTAGCGGAAAAATGGCCAAAAAACGGGTGGGCTATAGCCTTGGTGGGGGGCGTGGGCGAAGTTCGTCCTCCGGAATCAGAATGGCCCGAGACTTTGTGGGCGGTCTCCGTGAGCCAAAAATTGGCCACGGGCAGAGCCGCGCCCAAAAATTAGTGCCCGAAGGTCGGGGTACCAAAACCCCCCAGCGGAAAAATAGCCAAAAAACGTGAGGGCTATAGCCTTGGGGGGGGCGTGGACGAAGTTCGTCCTCCGGAATCAGAATGGCCCGAGACTTTGCGGGCGGCCTCCGTGAGCCAAACATTGGCCACGGGCAGAGCCGCGCACAAAAATTAGCGCCCGAAGGTCGGGGTGCCAAAACCCCCCAGCGGAAAAATGGCCAAAAAACGTGAGGGCTATAGCCTTGGTGGGGGGCGTGGGCGAAGTTCATCCGCCGGACTCGGAATGGCCGGAGACTTTTTGGGTGGCCTCCGTGTGCCAAAAATAGGCAACGGGCACAGACGCGCCTAAAAATTAGTGCCCGAAGGTCGGGGTGCCAAAACCCACCAGCGGAAAAATGGCCAAAAAACGGGTGGGCTATAGCCTTGGTGGGGGGCGTGGGCGAAGTTCGTCCTCCAGAATCAAAATGGCCCGAGACTTTGGTGGCGGCCTCCGTGAGCCAAAATTGGCCACGGGCAGAGCCGCGCCCAAAAATTAGCGCCCGAAGGTCGGGGTGCCAAAACCCCCCAGCGGAAAAATGGCCAAAAAACGTGTGGGCTTTAGCCTTGGTGGGGGACGTGGGCGAAGTTCGTCCGCCGGACTCGGAATGGCCCGAGACTTTTCGGGCGGTCTCCGTGTGCCAAAAATAGGCCACGGGCACAGACGCGCCCAAAAATTAGCGCCCGAATGTCGGGGTGCCAAAACCCACTAGCGGAAAAATGGCCAAAAAACGGGTGGGCTATAGCCTTGGTGGGGGGCGTGGGCGAAGTTCGTCCTCCGGAATCAGAATGGCCCTAGACTTTGTGGGCGGCCTCCGTGAGCCCAAAATTGGCCACGGGCAGAGCCGCGCCCAAAAATTAGTGCCCGAAGGTCGGGGTACCAAAACCCCCCAGCGGAAAAATAGCCAAAAAACGTGAGGGCTATAGCCTTGGGGGGGGCGTGGACGAAGTTCGTCCTCCGGAATCAGAATGGCCCGAGACTTTGCGGGCGGCCTCCGTGAGCCAAACATTGGCCACGGGCGGAGCCGCGCACAAAAATTAGCGCCCGAAGGTCGGGGTGCCAAAACCCCCCAGCGGAAAAATGGCCAAAAAACGTGAGGGCTATAGCCTTGGTGGGGGGCGTGGGCGAAGTTCATCCGCCGGACTCGGAATGGCCGGAGACCTTTTGGGTGGCCTCCGTGTGCCAAAAATAGGCAACGGGCACAGCCGCACCCAAAAATTAGCGCCCAAAGGTCGGGGTGCCAAAACCCCCCAGCGGAAAAATGGCCAAAACACGGGTGGGCTATAGCCTTGGTGGGGGGCGTGGGCGAAGTTCGTCCGCCGGACTCGGAATGGCTCGAGACTTTGTGGGTGGCCTCCGTGCGCCAAAAATAGGCCACGGGCACAGCCGCACCCAAAAATTATCGCTCGAAGGTCGGGATGGAAAAACCCCCCCATGGAAAAATGGCCAAAATACGGGTGGGCTATAGCCTTGGTGGGGGGCGTGGGCGAAGTTCGTCCTCCGGACTCAGAATGGCCCGAGACTTTGCGGGCGGCCTCCGTGTGCCAAAAATTGGTCACGCGCAGAGCCGCGTCCAAAAATTAGCGCCCGAAGGTCGGGGTGCCAAAACCCCCAGCGGAAAAATGGCCAAAACACGGGTGGGCTATAGCCTTGGTGGGGGGCGTGGGCGAAGTTCGTCCGCCGGACTCGGAATGGCTTGAGACTTTGTAGGTGGCCTCCGTGTGCCAAAAATAGGCCACGGGCACAGCCGCACCCAAAAATTAGCGCTCGAAGGTCGGGGTGCCAAAACCCCCCAGCGGAAAAATGGCCAAAATACGGGTGGGCTATAGCCTTTGTTGGCGGCGTGGGCGAAGTTCTTCCTCAGGACTCAGAATGGCCCGAGACTTTTCAGACGGCCTCCTTGTGCAAAAAATTGGTCACGCGCATAGCCGCGCCCAAAAATTAGTGCCCGAAGGTCGGGGTGCCAAAACCCCCCAGCGGAAAAATGGCCAAAAAACGGGTGGGCTATAGCCTTGGTGGGGGGCGTGGGCGAAGTTCGTCCGCCGGACTCGGAATGGCTCGAGACTTTGTGGGTGGTCTCCGTGTGCCAAAAATAGGCCACGGGCACAGCCGCACCTAAAAATTAGCGCTCGATGGTCGGGGTGCCAAAACCCCCCAGCGGAAAAATGGCCAAAATACGTGTGGGCGATAGCCTTGGTGGGGGGCGTGGGCGAAGTTCTTCCTCCGGACTCAGAATGGCCCGAGACTTTGCGGGTGGCCTCCGTGAGCCAAAAATTGGTCACGGACAGTGCCGCGCCCAAAAATTAGAGCGCGAAGGTCGCAGTTCCAAAACCCCCCAGCGGAAAAATGGCCAAAAAACGTGTGGGCTATAGCCTTGGTGGGGGGCGTGGGCGAAGTTCGTCCGCCGGACTCGGAATGGCCCGAGACTTTGCGGGCGGTCTCCGTGTGCCAAAAATAGGCCACGGGCACAGACGAACCCAAAAATTAGCGCCCGAAGGTCGGGGTGCCAAAACCCACCAGCGGAAAAATGGCCAAAAAACGGGTGGGCTATAGCCTTGGTGGGGGGCGTGGGCGAAGTTCGTCCTCCGGAATCAGAATGGCCCGAGACTTTGCGGGTGGCCCCCGTGAGCCAAAAATTGGCCACGGGCTGAGCCGCGCCCAAAAATTAGCGCCCGAAGGTCGGGGTGCCAAAACCCCCCAGCGGAAAAATGGCCAAACAACGTGAGGGCTATCGCCTTGGTGGGGGCGTGGCGGTTCGTCCTCCGGACTCAGAATGGCCCGAGGTTTGCGGGGGGCCTCCGTGTGCCAAAAATTGGCCACGGGCCGAGCCGCGCCCAAAAATTAGCGCCCGAAGGTCGGGGTGCCAAAACCCCCAGCGACAAAATGGCCAAAACACGGGTGGGCTATAGCCTTGGTGGGGGGCGTGGGCGAAGTTCGTCCGGACTCGGAATGGCTCGAGACTTTGTAGGTGGCCTCCGTGTGCCAAAAATAGGCCACGGGCACAGCCGCACCCAAAAATTAGCGCTCGAAGGTCGGGGTGCCAAAACCCCCCAGTGGAAAAATGGCCAAAATACGGGTGGGCTATAGCCTTTGTTGGCGGCGTGGGCGAAGTTCTTCCTCAGGACTCAGAATGGCCCGAGACTTTTCAGAGGGCCTCCGTGTGCCAAAAATTGGTCACGCGCATAGCCGCGCCCAAAAATTAGCGCCCGGAGGTCGGGGTGCCAAAACCCCCCAGCGGAAAAATGGCCAAAAAACGGGTGGGCTATAGCCTTGGTGGGGGGCGTGGGTGAAGTTCGTCCGCCGGACTCGGAATGGCTCGAGACTTTGTGGGTGGTCTCCGTGTGCCAAAAATAGGCCACGGGCACAGCCGCACCCAAAAATTAGCGCTCGAAGGTCGGGGTGCCAAAACCCCCCAGCAGAAAAATGGCCGAAAAACGGGTGGGCTATAGCCTTGGTGGGGGGCGTGGTCGAAGTTCGTCCTCCAGAATCAAAATGGCCCGAGACTTTGGGGGCGGCCTCCGTGAGCCAAAAATTTGCCCAGGGCAGAGCCGCGCCCAAAAATTAGCGCCCGAAGGTCTGGGTGCCAAAACCCCCCAGCGGAAAAATGGCCAAAAAACGTGTGGGCTATAGCCTTGGTGGGGGACGTGGGCGAAGTTCGTCCGCCGGACTCGGAATGGCCCGAGACTTTGCGGGCGGTCTCCGTGTGCCAAAAATAGGCCACGGGCACAGACGAGCCCAAAAATTAGCGCCCGAAGGTCAGGGTGCCAAAACCCACCAGCGGAAAAAATGGCCAAAAAACGGGTGGGCTATAGCCTTGGTGGGGGGCGTGGGCGAAGTTCGTCCTCCAGAATAAAAATGGCCCGAGACTTTGGGGGCGGCCTCCGTGAGCCAAAAATTGGCCACGGGCAGAGCCGCGCCCAAAAATTAGCACCCGAAGGTCGGGGTGCCAAAACCCCCCAGCGGAAAAATGGCCAAAAAACGTGAGGGCTATAGCCTTGGTGGGGGGCGTGGGCGAAGTTCGTCCTCCGGACTCAGAATGGCCCGAGACTTTGCGGGCGGCCTCCGTGTGCCAAAAATTGGTCACGCGCAGAGCCGCGCCCAAAAATTAGCGCCCGAAGGTCGGGGTGCCAAAACCCCCCAGCGGAAAAATGGCCAAAAAACGGGTGGGCTATAGCCTTGGTGGGGGGCGTGGGCGAAGTTCGTCCGCCGGACTCGGAATGGCTCGAGACTTTGTAGGTGGCCTCCGTGTGCCAAAAATAGGCCACGGGCACAGCCGCACCCAAAAATTAGAGGTCGAAGGTCGGGGTGCCAAAACCCCCCAGCGGAAAAATGGCCAAAATACGTGTGGGCGATAGCCTTGTTGGGGGGCGTGGGCGAAGTTCTTCCTCCGGACTCAGAATGGCCCGAGACTTTGCGGGTGGCCTCCGTGAGCCAAAAATTGGTCACGGACAGTGCCGCGCCCAAAAATTAGAGCGCGAAGGTCGCAGTTCCAAAACCCCCCAGCGGAAAAATGGCCAAAAAACGTGTGGGCTATAGCCTTGGTGGGGGGCGTGGGCGAAGTTCGTCCGCCGGACTCGGAATGGCCCGAGACTTTGCGGGCGGTCTCCGTGTGCCAAAAATTGGCCACGGGCACAGACGCACCCAAAAATTAGCGCCCGAAGGTCGGGGTGCCAAAACCCACCAGCGGAAAAATGGCCAAAAAACGGGTGGGCTATAGCCTTGGTGGGGGGCGTGGCGGTTCGTCCGGAATCAGAATGGCCCGAGACTTTGCGGGTGGCCCCCGTGAGCCAAAAATTGGCCACGGGCTGAGCCGCGCCCAAAAATTAGCGCCCGAAGGTCGGGGTGCCAAAACCCCCCAGCGGAAAAATGGCCAAAAAACGTGAGGGCTATAGCCTTGGTGGGGGGCGTGGGCGAAGTTCGTCCTCCGGACTCAGAATGGCCCGAGGCTTTGCGGGCGGCCTCCGTGCCAAAAATTGGTCACGCGCAGAGCCGCGCCAAAAATTAGCGCCCAAGGTCGGGTGCCAAAACCCCAGCGAAAAATGGCCAAAACACGGTGGGCTATAGCCTTGGTGGGGGGCGTGGGCGAAGTTCGTCCGCCGGACTCGGAATGGCTCGAGACTTTGTAGGTGGCCTCCGTGTGCCAAAAATAGGCCACGAGCACAGCCGCACCCAAAAATTAGCGCTCGAAGGTCGGGGTGCCAAAACCCCCCAGTGGAAAAATGGCCAAAATACGGGTGGGCTATAGCCTTTGTTGGCGGCGTGGGCGAAGTTCTTCCTCAGGACTCAGAATGGCCCGAGACTTTTCAGACGGCCTCCGTGTGCCAAAAATTGGTCACGCGCATAGCCGCGCCCAAAAATTAGCGCCCGGAGGTCGGGGTGCCAAAACCCCCCAGCGGAAAAATGGCCAAAATACGTGTGGGCGATAGCCTTGGTGGGGGGCGTGGGCGAAGTTCTTCCTCCGGACTCAGAATGGCCCGAGACTTTGCGGGTGGCCTCCGTGATCCAAAAATTGGTCACGGACAGTGCCGCGCCCAAAAATTAGAGCGCGAAGGTCGCAGTTCCAAAACCCCCCAGCGGAAAAATGGCCAAAAAACGTGTGGGCTATAGCCTTGGTGGGGCGTGGCGGTTCGTCCGCCGGACTCGGAATGGCCCGAGACTTTGCGGGCGGTCTCCGTGTGCCAAAAATAGGCCACGGGCACAGACGCACCCAAAAATTAGCGCCCGAAGGTCGGGGTGCCAAAACCCACCAGCGGAAAAATGGCCAAAAAACGGGTGGGCTATAGCCTTGGTGGGGGGCGTGGGCGAAGTTCGTCCTCCGGAATCAGAATGGCCCGAGACTTTGCGGGTGGCCCCCGTGAGCCAAAAATTGGCCACGGGCTGAGCCGCGCCCAAAAATTAGCGCCCGAAGGTCGGGGTGCCAAAACCCCCCAGCGGAAAAATGGCCAAAAAACGTGAGGGCTATAGCCTTGGTGGGGGGCGTGGGCGAAGTTCGTCCTCCGGACTCAGAATGGCCCGAGACTTTGCGGGCGGCCTCCGTGTGCCAAAAATTGGTCACGCGCAGAGCCGCGCCCAAAAATTAGCGCCCGAAGGTCGGGGTGCCAAAACCCCCAGCGAAAAAATGGCCAAAACACGGGTGGGCTATAGCCTTGGTGGGGGGCGTGGGCGAAGTTCGTCCGCCGGACTCGGAATGGCTCGAGACTTTGTAGGTGGCCTCCGTGTGCCAAAAATAGGCCACGAGCACAGCCGCACCCAAAAATTAGCGCTCGAAGGTCGGGGTGCCAAAACCCCCCAGTGGAAAAATGGCCAAAATACGGGTGGGCTATAGCCTTTGTTGGCGGCGTGGGCGAAGTTCTTCCTCAGGACTCAGAATGGCCCGAGACTTTTCAGACGGCCTCCGTGTGCCAAAAATTGGTCACGCGCATAGCCGCGCCCAAAAATTAGCGCCCGGAGGTCGGGGTGCCAAAACCCCCCAGCGGAAAAATGGCCAAAAAACGTGAGGGCTATAGCCTTGGTGGGGGGCGTGGGCGAAGTTCGTCCTCCGGACTCAGAATGGCCCGAGACTTTGCGGGCAGCCTCCGTGTGCCAAAAATTGGTCACGCGCAGAGCCGCGCCCAAAAATTAGCGCCCGAAGGTCGGGGTGCCAAAACCCCCCAGCGGAAAAATGGCCAAATCACGGGTGGGCTATAGCCTTGGTGGGGGGCGTGGGCGAAGTTCGTCCGCCGGACTCGGAATGGCTCGAGACTTTGTAGGTGGCCTCCGTGTGCCAAAAATAGGCCACGGGCACAGCCGCACCCAAAAATTAGAGGTCGAAGGTCGGGGTGCCAAAACCCCCCAGCGGAAAAATGGCCAAAATACGTGTGGGCGATAGCCTTGTTGGGGGGCGTGGGCGAAGTTCTTCCTCCGGACTCAGAATGGCCCGAGACTTTGCGGGTGGCCTCCGTGAGCCAAAAATTGGTCACGGACAGTGCCGCGCCCAAAAATTAGAGCGCGAAGGTCGCAGTTCCAAAACCCCCCAGCGGAAAAATGGCCAAAAAACGTGTGGGCTATAGCCTTGGTGGGGGGCGTGGGCGAAGTTCGTCCGCCGGACTCGGAATGGCCCGAGACTTTGCGGGCGGTCTCCGTGTGCCAAAAATAGGCCACGGCCACAGACGCACCTAAAATTAGCGCCCAAGGTCGGGTGCCAAAACCCCCCAGCGGAAAAATGGCCAAAAAACGGGTGGGCTATAGCCTTGGTGGGGGGCGTGGGCGAAGTTCGTCCTCCGGAATCAGAATGGCCCGAGACTTTGCGGGTGGCCCCCGTGAGCCAAAAATTGGCCACGGCCTGAGCCGCGCCCAAAAATTAGCGCCCGAAGGTCGGGGTGCCAAAACCCCCCAGCGGAAAAATGGCCAAAAAACGTGAGGGCTATAGCCTTGGTGGGGGCGTGGCGGTTCGCCTCCGGACTCAGAATGGCCCGAGACTTTGCGGGCGGCCTCCGTGTACCAAAAATTGGTCACGCGCAGAGCCGCGCCCAAAAATTAGCGCCCGAAGGTCGGGGTGCCAAAACCCCCAGCGAAAAAATGGCCAAAACACGGGTGGGCTATAGCCTTGGTGGGGGGCGTGGGCGAAGTTCGTCCGCCGGACTCGGAATGGCTCGAGACTTTGTAGGTGGCCTCTGTGTGCCAAAAATAGGCCACGGGCACAGCCGCACCCAAAAATTAGCGCTCGAAGGTCGGGGTGCCAAAACCCCCCAGTGGAAAAATGGCCAAAATACGGGTGGGCTATAGCCTTTGTTGGCGGCGTGGGCGAAGTTCTTCCTCAGGACTCAGAATGGCCCGAGACTTTTCAGACGGCCTCCGTGTGCCAAAAATTGGTCACGCGCATAGCCGCGCCCAAAAATTAGCGCCCGGAGGTCGGGGTGCCAAAACCCCCCAGCGGAAAAATGGCCAAATCACGGGTGGGCTATAGCCTTGGTGGGGGGCGTGGGCGAAGTTCGTCCGCCGGACTCAGAATGGCCTGAGACTTTTCAGGCGGCCTCCGTGTGCCAAAAATTGGTCACGCACATAGCCGCGCCCAAAAATTAGCGCCCGAAGGTCGGGGTGCCAAAACCCCCCAGCTGAAAAATGGCCAAAAAACGGGTGGGCTATAGCCTTGGTGGGGGGCGTGGGCGAAGTTCGTCCGCCGGACTCGGAATGGCTCGAGAATTTGTGGGTGGCCTCCGTTTGTCAAAAATAGGCCACGGGCACAGCCGCACCCAAAAATTAGCGCTCCAAGGTCGGAGTGGAAAAACCCCCCCGCGGAAAAATGGCCAAAATACGGGTGGGCTATAGCCTTGGTGGGGGGTGTGGGCGAAGTTCTTCCTCCGGACTCAGAATGGCCCGAGACTTTGCGGGCGGCCACCGTGAGCCAAAAATTGGTCACGCGCAGTGCCGCGCCCAAAAATTAGCACCCGAAGGTCGGGGTACCCAACATCCCAGCGGAAAAATGACCAATAAACGTGTGGGCTATAGCCTTGGTGGGGGGCGTGGGCGAAGTTCGTCCGCCGGACTCGGAATGGCCCGAGACTTTGCGGGCGGTCTCCGTGTGCCAAAAATAGGCCACGGGCACAGACGCGCCCAAAAATTAGCGCCCGAAGGTCGGGGTGCCAAAACCCACCAGCGGAAAAATGGCCAAAAAACGGGTGGGCTATAGCCTTGGTGGGGGGCGTGGGCGAAGTTCGTCCTCCAGAATCAAAATGGCCCTAGACTTTGGGGGCGGCCTCCGTGAGCCAAAAATTGGCCACGGGCAGAGCCGCGCCCAAAAATTAGCGCCCGAAGGTCGGGGTGCCAAAACCCCCCAGCGGAAAAATGGCCAAAAAACGTGAGGGCTATAGCCTTGGTGGGGGGCGTGGGCGAAGTTCGTCCTCAAGACTCAGAATGGCCTGAGACTTTGCGGGCGGCCTCCGTGTGCCAAAAACTGGTCACGCGCATAGCCGCGCCCAAAAAATTAGCACCCGAAGGTCGGGGTGCAAAAACCCCCCAGCAGAAAAATGGCCAAAAAACGTGAGGGCTATAGCCTTGGTGGGGGGCGTGGGCGAAGTTCGTCCTCCGGACTCAGAATGGCCCGAGACTTTGTGGGCGGCCTCCGTGTGCAAAAAATTGGTCACGTGCATAGCCGCGCCCAAAAATTAGCGCCCGAAGGTCGGGGTGCCAAAACCACCAAGCGGAAAAATGGCCAAAAAACGTGTGGGCTATAGCCTTGGTGGGGGGCGTGGGCGAAGTTCGTCCGCCGGACTCGGAATGGCACGAGACTTTGCGGCCAGCCTCCGTGAGCCAAAAATTGGTCACGCGCATAGCCGCGCCCAAAAATTAGCGCCCGAAGGTCGGGGTGCCAAAACCCACCAGCAGAAAAATGGCCAAAAAACGTGTGGGCTATAGCCTTGGTGGGGGGCGTGGGCGAAGTTCGTCCTCCGGGCTCAGAATGGCCCGAGACTTTGCGGGCGGCCTCCGTGTGCCAAAAATTGGTCACTTGCAGTGCCGCGCCCCAAAATTAGCGCCCGAAGGTCGGGGTGCCAAAACCCCCCAGCGGAAAAATGGCCAAAAAACGTGTGGGCTATAGCCTTGGTGGGGGGCGTGGGTGAAGTTCGTCCGCCGGACTCGGAATGGCCCGAGACTTTACGGGCGATCTCCGTGTGCAAAAAATAGGCCACGGGTAGAGACGCGCCCAAAAATTAGCGCCCGAAGGTCGGGGTGCCAAAACCCACCAGCGGAAAAATGGCCAAAAAACGGGTGGGCTATAGCCTTGGTGGGACGTGGGCGAAGTTCGTCCTCCAGAATCAAAATGGACCGAGACTTTGCGGGCGGCCTCCGTGAGCCAAAAATTGGCCACGGACAGAGCCGCGCCCAAAAATTAGCGCCCAAAGGTCGGGGTGCCAAAACCCCCCAGCGGAAAAATGGCCAAAAACCGTGAGGGCTATAACCTTGGTGGGGGGCGTGGACGAAATTCGTCCGCCGGACTCGGAATGGCTCGAGACTTTGTAGGTGGCCTCCGTGTGCCAAAAATAGGCCACGGCCAGTGCCGCTCCCAAAAATTAGTGTCCGAAGGTCGGGGTCCCAAAACCCCCCAGCGGAAAAATGGCCAAAATACGGGTGGGTTATCGCCTTTGTTGGGGGCGTGGGCGAAGTTCTTCCTCAGGACTCAGAATGGCCCGAGACTTTTCAGGTGGCCTCCGTGTGCCAAAAATTGGCCACGGGCAGAGCCGCGCCCAAAAATTAGCGCCCGAAGGTCGGGATCCCAAAACCCCCCAGCGGAAAAATGGCCAAAAAACAGGTGGGCTATAGCCTTTGTGGGGGGCGTGGGCGAAGTTCGTCCGCCGGACTCGGAATGGCCCGAGACTTTGCGGACGGCCTCCATGTGCCAAAGTTTGTCACGCGCAGAGCCGCACCCAAAAATTAGCGCCCAAAGGACGGGGTGGCTAAACCCCCCAGCGGAAAAATGGCCAAAAAACGTGTGGGCTATAGCCTTGGTGGGGGGCGTGGGCGAAGTTCGTCCGCCGGACTCGGAATGGCCCGAGACTTTGCGGGCGGCCTCCGTGTGCCAAAAATAGGCCACGGGCACAGACCCGCCAAAAAATTAGCGCCCGAAGGTCGGGGTGCCAAAACCCACCAGCGGAAAAATGGCCAAAAAACGGGTGAGCTATAGCCTTGGTGGGGGGCGTGAGCGAAGTTCGTCCGCCGGACTCGGAATGCCTCGAGACTTTGTGGGTGGCCTCCGTGTGCCAAAACTAGGCAACGGGCACAGCCGCACCCAAAAATTAGCGCTCGAAGGTCGGGGTGCCAAAACCCACCAGCGGAAAAATGGCCAAAAAATGGGTGGGCTATAGCCTTGGTGGGGGGCGTGGGCGAAGTTCGTCCTCCGGACTCAGAATGGCCCGAGACTTTGCGGGCGGCCTCCGTGATCCAAAAATTAGTCACGGGCAGTGGCGCGCCCAAAAATTAGCCCCCGAAGGTCGGGGTGCCAAAACCCCCCAGCGGAAAAATGGCCAAAATACGGGTGGGCTATAGCCTTGGTGGTGGGCGCGGGCGAAGTTCTTCCTCCGGACTCTGAATGGCCCGACACTTTGCGGGCGGCCTCCGTGAGCCAAAAATTAGTCACGGGCAGTGCCGCGCCCAAAAATTAGCCCCCGAAGGTTGGGGTGCCAAAACCCCCCAGTGGAAAAATGGCCAAAAAACGTGTGGGCTATAGCCTTGGTGGGGGGCGTGGGCGAAGTTCGTCCGCCGGACTCGGAATGGCCCGAGACTTTGCGGGCGGTGTCCGTGTGCCAAAAATAGGCCACGGGCACAGACGCGCCCAAAAATTAGCCCCCGAAGGTCGGGGTGCCAAAACCCACCAGCGGAAAAATGGCCAAAAAACGGGTGGGCTATAGCCTTGGTGTGGGGCGTGGGCGAAGTTCGTCCGCCGGACTCGGAATGGCCCGAGAATTTGCGGGCGGCCTCCGTGTGCCAAAAATAGGCCACGGGCACAGACCCGCCAAATAATTAGCGCCCGAACGTCGGGGTTAAAAAACCCACCAGCGGAAAAATGGCCAAAAAACGGGTGAGCTATAGCCTTGTTGGGGGGCGTGGGCGAAGTTCGTCCGCCGGACTCGGAATGCCTCGAGACTTTGTGGGTGGCCTCCGTGTGCCAAAACTAGGCAACGGGCACAGCCGCACCCAAAAATTAGCGCTCGAAGGTCGGGGTGCCAAAACCCACCAGCGGAAAAATGGCCAAAAAATGGGTGGGCTATAGCCTTGGTGGGGGGCGTGGGCGAAGTTCGTCCTCCGGACTCAGAATGGCCCGAGACTTTGCGGGCGGCCTCCGTGATCCAAAAATTAGTCACGGGCAGTGCCGCGCCCAAAAATTAGCCCCCGAAGGTCGGGGTGCCAAAACCCCCCAGCGGAAAAATGGCCAAAATACGGGTGGGCTATAGCCTTGGTGGTGGGCGTGGGCGAAGTTCGTCCGCCGGACTCAGAATGGCCCGAGACTTTGCGGCCGGCCTCCGTGTGCCAAAAATTGGTCACGCGCACAACCGCACCCAAAAATTAGCGCCCAAAGGTCGGGGTGCCAAAACCCCCCAGCGGAAAAATGGCCAAAACACGGGTGGGCTATAGCCTTGGTGGGGGGCGTGGGCGAAGTTCGTCCGCCGGACTCGGAATGTACCGAGACTTTGCGGGCGGCCTCCGTGTGCCAAAAATAGGCCACGGGCACAGACGCGCCCAAAAATTAGCCCCCGAAGGTCGGGGTGCCAAAACCCACCAGCGGAAAAATGGCCAAAAAACGGGTGGGCTATAGCCTTGTTGTGGGGCGTGGGCGAAGTTCGTCCGCCGGACTCGGAATGGCCCGAGAATTTGCGGGCGGCCTCCGTGTGCCAAAAATAGGCCACGGGCACAGACCCGCCAAAAAATTAGCGCCCGAAGGTCGGGGTTAAAAAACCCACCAGCGGAAAAATGGCCAAAAAACGGGTGAGCTATAGCCTTGTTGGGGGGCGTGGGCGAAGTTCGTCCGCCGGACTCGGAATGCCTCGAGACTTTGTGGGTGGCCTCCGTGTGCCAAAACTAGGCAACGGGCACAGCCGCACCCAAAAATTAGCGCTCGAAGGTCGGGGTGCCAAAACCCACCAGCGGAAAAATGGCCAAAAAATGGGTGGGCTATAGCCTTGGTGGGGGGCGTGGGCGAAGTTCGTCCTCCGGACTCAGAATGGCCCGAGACTTTGCGGGCGGCCTCCGTGATCCAAAAATTAGTCACGGGCAGTGGCGCGCCCAAAAATTAGCCCCCGAAGGTCGGGGTGCCAAAACCCCCCAGCGGAAAAATTGCAAAATACGGGTGGGCTATAGCCTTGGTGGTGGGCGGTTCGTCCGCCGGACTCAGAATGGCCCGAGACTTTGCGGCCGGCTCCGTGTGCCAAAAATTGGTCACGCGCACAGCCGCACCTAAAAATTAGCGCCCAAAGGTCGGGTGCCAAAACCCCAGCGGAAAATGGCCAAAACACGGTGGGCTATAGCCTTGGTGGGGCGTGGCGAAGTTCGTCCGCGGACTCGAATGTCCCGAGACTTTGCGGGCGGTCTCCGTGTGCCAAAATTGGTCACGCATAGCCACAAAAATTTGCACCCGAAGGTCCGGGTGCCAAACCCCCCCAGCGGAAAAATGGCCAAAAAACGTGTGGGCTATAGCCTTGGTGGGGGGCGTGGGCGAAGTTCGTCCTCCAGAATCAAAATGGCCCGAGACTTTGCGGGCGGCCTCCGTGAGCCAAAAATTGGCCACGGGCTGAGCCGCGCCCAAAAATTAGCGCCCGAAGGTCGGGGTGCCAAAACCCCCCAGCGGAAAAATGGCCAAAAAACGTGAGGGCTATAGCCTTGGTGGGGGGCGTGGGCGAAGTTCGTCCGCCGGACTCAGAATGGCCCGAGACTTTGCGGCCGGTCTCCGTGTGCCAAAAATTGGTCACGCGCACAGCCGCACCCAAAAATTAGCGCCCAAAGGTCGGGGTGCCAAAACCCCCCAGCGGAAAAATGGCCAAAACACGGGTGGGCTATAGCCTTGGTGGGGGGCGTGGGCGAAGTTCGTCCGCCGGACTCGGAATGTCCCGAGACTTTGCGGGCGGCCTCCGTGTGCCAAAAATTGGTCACGCGCATAGCCGCGCCGAAAAATTTGCACCCGAAGGTCCGGGTGCCAAACCCCCCCAGCGGAAAAATGGCCAAAAAACGTGTGGGCTATAGCCTTGGTGGGGGGCGTGGGCGAAGTTCGTCCTCCAGAATCAAAATGGCCCGAGACTTTGCGGGCGGCCTCCGTGAGCCAAAAATTGGCCACGGGCTGAGCCGCGCCCAAAAATTAGCGCCCGAAGGTCGGGGTGCCAAAACCCCCCAGCGGAAAAATGGCCAAAAAACGTGAGGGCTATAGCCTTGGTGGGGGGCGTGGGCGAAGTTCGTCCGCCGGACTCAGAATGGCCCGAGACTTTGCGGCCGGTCTCCGTGTGCCAAAAATTGGTCACGCGCACAGCCGCACCCAAAAATTAGCGCCCAAAGGTCGGGGTGCCAAAACCCCCCAGCGGAAAAATGGCCAAAACACGGGTGGGCTATAGCCTTGGTGGGGGGCGTGGGCGAAATTCGTCCGCCGGACTCGGAATGGCTCCAAACTTTGTAGGTGGCCTCCGTTTTCCAAAACTAGGCCACGGCCAGTGCCGCTCCCAAAAATTAGCGTCCGAAGGTCGGGGTGCCAAAACAATCCAGCGGAAAAATGGCCAAAATACGGGAGGGCTATAGCCTTTGTTGGGGGCGTGGGCGAAGTTCTTCCTCAGGACTCAGAATGGCCCGAGACTTTTCGGGCGGCCTCCGTGTGCCAAAAATTGGCCACGGACAGAGCCGCGCCCAAAAATTATCGCCCGAAGGTCGGGTTGCCAAAACCCCCCAGCGGAAAAATGGCGAAAAAACGTGAGGCCTATAGCCTTGGTGGGGGGCGTGGGCGAAGTTCGTCCTCCGGGCTCAGAATGGCCCGAGACTTTGCGGGCGGCCTCCGTGTGCCAAAAATTGGTCACGTGCAGTGCCGCGCCCAAAAATTAGCGCCCGAAGGTCGGGGTACAAAAACCCCCCAGCGGAAAAATGACAAAAAAACGTGTTGGCTATAGCCTTGGTGGGGGGCGTGGGCGAAGTTCGTCCGCCGGACTCGGAATGGCCCGAGACTTTGCGGGCGGCGTCCGTGTGCCAAAAATTGGTCACGTGCAGTGCCGCGCCCAAAAAATTAGCGCCCGAAGGTCGGGGTACAAAAACCCCCCAGCGGAAAAATGACAAAAAAACGTGTTGCCTATAGCCTTGGTGGGGGGCATGGGCGAAGTTCGTCCGCCGGACTCGGAATGGCCCGAGACTTTGCGGGCGGTCTCCGTGTGCCAAAAATAGGCCACGGGCACAGACGCGCCCAAAATTTAGCGCCCGAAGGTCGGGGTGCCAAAACCCACCAGCGGAAAAATGTCCAAAAAACGGGTGGGCTATAGCCTTGGTGGGGGGCGTGGGCGAAGTTCGTCCTCCAGAATCAAAATGGCCCGAGACTTTGCGGGTGGCCTCCGTGAGCCAAAAATTGGCCACGGGCAGAGCCGCACCCAAAAATTAGCGCCCGAAGGTCGGGGTGCCAAAACCCCCCAGCGGAAAAATGGCGAAAAAACGTGAGGGCTATAGCCTTGGTGGGGGGCGTGGGCGAAGTTCGTCCTCCGGACTCAGAATGGCCCGAGACTTTGCGGGCGGCCTCCGTGTGCGAAAAATTGGTCACACGAATAGCCGCGCGCAAAAATTAGCACCCGAAGGTCGGGGTGCCAAAACCCCCCATCGTAAAAATGGCCAAAAAACGTGTGGGCTATAGCCTTGGTGGGGGGCGTGGGCGAAGTTCGTCCGCCGGACTCGGAATGGCCCGAGACTTTGCGGGCGGTCTCCGTGTGCCAAAAATAGGCCACGGGCACAGACGCGCCGAAAAATTAGCGCCCGAAGGTCGGGGTGCCAAAACCCACCAGCGGAAAAATGGCCAAAAAACGGGTGGGCTATAGCCTTGGTGGGGGGCGTGGGCGAAGTTCGTCCTCCAGAATCAAAATGGCCCGACACTTTGCGGGCGGTCTCCGTGTGCCAAAAATAGGCCACGGGTACAGACGCGCCAAAAAATTAGCGCCCGAAGGTCGGGGTGCCAAAACCCACCAGCGGAAAAATGGCCAAAAAACGGGTGGGCTATAGCCTTGGTGGGGGGCGTGGGAGAAGTTCGTCCGCCGGACTCGGAATGGCCTGAGACTTTGCGGGTGGTCTCCGTGTGCCAAAAATAGGCCACGGGCACAGACGCGCCCAAAAATTAGCGCCCGAAGGTCGGGGTGCCAAAACCCACCAGCGGAAAAATGGCCAAAAAACGGGTGGGCTATAGCCTTGGTGGGGGGCGTGGGCGAAGTTCGTCCTCCAGAATCAAAATGGCCCGAGACTTTACGGGCGGCCTCCGTGTGCCAAAATTTGGTCACGCGCAAAGCCGCGCCCAAAAATTAGCACCCGAAGGTCAGGTTGCAAAAACCCCCAGCGGAAAAATGGCGAAAAAACGTGAGGGCTATAGCCTTGGTGGGGGGCGTGGGTGAAGTTCGTCCTCCGGACTCAAAATGGCCCGAGACTTTGCAGGCGGCCTCCGTGTGCCAAAAATTGGTCATGCGCATAGCTGTACCCAAAAATTAGCGCCCGAAGGTCGGGGTGCAAAAACAATCCAGCGGAAAAATGGCCAAAATACGGGAGGGCTATAGCCTTTGTTGGGGGCGTGGGCGAAGTTCGTCCTCCGGGCTCAGAATGGCCCGAGACTTTGCGGGCGGCCTCCGTGTGCCAAAAATAGGTCACGTGCAGTGCCGCGCCCAAAAATTAGCGCCCGAAGGTCGGGGTACAAAAACCCCCCAGCGGAAAAATGACCAAAAAACGTGTTGGCTATAGCCTTGGTGGGGGGCGTGGGCGTAGTTCGTCCGCCGGACTCGGAATGGCCCGAGACTTTGCGGGCGGTCTCCGTGTGCCAAAAATAGGCCACGAGCACAGACGCGCCCAAAATTTAGCACCCGAAGGTCGGGGTGCCAAAACCCACCAGCGGAAAAATGTCCAAAAAACGGGTGGGCTATAGCCTTGGTGGGGGGCGTGGGCGAAGTTCGTCCTCCAGAATCAAAATGGCCCGAGACTTTGCGGGCGGCCTCCGTGAGCCAAAAATTGGCCACGGGCAGAGCCGCACCCAAAAATTAGCGCCCGAAGGTCGGGGTGCCAAAACCCCCCAGCGGAAAAATGGCCAAAAAACGTGAGGGCTATAGCCTTGGTGGGGGGCATGGGCGAAGTTCGTCCTCCGGACTCAGAATGGCCCGAGACTTTGCGGGCGGCCTCCGTGTGCCAAAAATTGGTCACGCGAATAGCCGCGCCCAAAAATTAGCACCCGAAGGTCGGGGTGCCAAAACCCCCCATCGTAAAAATGGCCAAAAAACGTGTGGGCTATAGCCTTGGTGGGGGGCGTGGGAGAAGTTCGTCCGCCGGACTCGGAATGGCCCGAGACTTTGCGGGCGGTCTCCGTGTGCCAAAAATAGGCCACGGGCACAGACGCGCCCAAAAATTAGCGCCCGAAGGTCGGGGTGCCAAAACCCACCAGCGGAAAAATGGCCAAAAAACGGGTGGGCTATAGCCTTGGTGGGGGGCGTGGGCGAAGTTCGTCCTCCAGAATCAAAATGGCCCGAGACTTTGCAGGCGGCCTCCGTGTGCCAAAAATTGGTCACGCGCAAAGCCGCGCCCAAAAATTAGCACCCGAAGGTCGGGTTGCAAAAACCCCCAGCGGAAAAATGGCGAAAAAACGTGAGGGCTATAGCCTTGGTGGGGGGCGTGGGTGAAGTTCGTCCTCCGGACTCAGAATGGCCCGAGACTTTGCGGGCGGCCTCCGTGTGCCAAAAATTGGTCACGCGAATAGCCGCGCCCAAAAATTAGCACCCGAAGGTCGGGGTGCCAAAACCCCCCATCGTAAAAATGGCCAAAAAATGTGTGGGCTATAGCCTTGGTGGGGGGCGTGGGAGAAGTTCGTCCGCCGGACTCGGAATGGCCCGAGACTTTGCGGGCGGACTCCGTGTGCCAAAAATAGGCCACGGGCACAGACGCGTCCAAAAATTAGCGCCCGAAGGTCGGGCTGCCAAAACCCCCCAGTGGAAAATGGCCAAAAAACGGGTGGGCTATAGCCTTGGTGGGGGGCGGGGGCGAAATTCGTTCTCCAGAATCAAAATGGCCCGAGACTTTGCGGGCGGCCTCCGTGTGCCAAAAATTGGTCACGCGCAAAGTCACCTAAAAATTAGCACCCGAAGGTCGGGTTGCAAAAACCCCCAGCGGAAAAATGGCGAAAAAACGTGAGGGCTATAGCCTTGGTGGGGGGCGTGGGTGAAGTTCGTCCTCCGGACTCAGAATGGCCCGAGACTTTTCGGGCGGCCTCCGTGTGCCAAAAATTGGCCACGGGCAGAGCCGCGCACAAAAATTAGCGCCCGAAGGTCGGGTTGCAAAAACCCCCCAGCGGAAAAATGGCGAAAAAACGTGAGGCCTATAGACTTGGTGGGGGGCGTGGGCGAAGTTCGTCCTCCGGGCTCAGAATGGCCCGAGACTTTGCGGGCGGTCTCCGTGTGCCAAAAATAGGTCACGTGCAGTGCCGCGCCCAAAAATTAGCGCCCGAAGGTCGGGGTACAAAAACCCCCCAGCGGAAAAATGACCAAAAAACGTGTTGGCTATAGCCTTGGTGGGGGGCGTGGGCGTAGTTCGTCCGCCGGACTCGGAATGGCCCGAGACTTTGCGGGCGGTCTCCGTGTGCCAAAAATAGGCCACGGGCACAGACGCGCCCAAAATTTAGCGCCCGAAGGTCGGGGTGCCAAAACCCACCAGCGGAAAAATGTCCAAAAAACGGGTGGGCTATAGCCTTGGTGGGGGGCGTGGGCGAAGTTCGTCCTCCAGAATCAAAATGGCCCGAGACTTTGCGGGCGGCCTCCGTGAGCCAAAAATTGGCCACGGGCAGAGCCGCACCCAAAAATTAGCGCCCGAAGGTCGGGGTGCCAAAACCCCCCAGCGGAAAAATGGCCAAAAAACGTGTGGGCTATAGCCTTGGTGGGGGGCGTGGGAGAAGTTCGTCCGCCGGACTCGGAATGGCCCGAGACTTTGCGGGCGGTCTCCGTGTGCCAAAAATAGGCCACGGGCACAGACGCGCCCAAAAATTAGCGCCCGAAGGTCGGGGTGCCAAAACCCACCAGCGGAAAAATGGCCAAAAAACGGGTGGGCTATAGCCTTGGTGGGGGGCGTGGGCGAAGTTCGTCCTCCAGAATCAAAATGGCCCGAGACTTTGCGGGCGGCCTCCGTGTGCCAAAAATTGGTCACGCGCAAAGCCGCGCCCAAAAATTAGCACCCGAAGGTCGGGTTGCAAAAACCCCCAGCGGAAAAATGGCGAAAAAACGTGAGGGCTATAGCCTTGGTGGGGGGCGTGGGTGAAGTTCGTCCTCCGGACTCAGAATGGCCCGAGACTTTTCGGGCGGCCTCCGTGTGCCAAAAATTGGCCACGGGCAGAGCCGCGCACAAAAATTAGCGCCCGAAGGTCGGGTTGCAAAAACCCCCCAGCGGAAACATGGCGAAAAAACGTGAGGCCTATAGACTTGGTGGGGGGCGTGGGCGAAGTTCGTCCTCCGGGCTCAGAATGGCCCGAGACTTTGCGGGCGGTCTCCGTGTGCCAAAAATAGGTCACGTGCAGTGCCGCGCCCAAAAATTAGCGCCCGAAGGTCGGGGTACAAAAACCCCCCAGCGGAAAAATGACCAAAAAACGTGTTGGCTATAGCCTTGGTGGGGGGCGTGGGCGTAGTTCGTCCGCCGGACTCGGAATGGCCCGAGACTTTGCGGGCGGTCTCCATGTGACGAAAAAAGGACACGACACCAGACGCGCCCAAAAATTAGCGCCCGAAGGTCGGGGTGCCAAAACCCACCAGCGGAAAAATGGCCAAAAAACGGGTGGGCTATAGCCTTGGTGGGGGGCGTGGGCGAAGTTCGTCCTCCAGAATCAAAATGGCCCGAGACTTTGCGGGCGGCCTCCGTGAGCCAAAAATTGGCCACGGGCAGAGCCGCGCCCAAAAATTAGCGCCCGAAGGTCGGGGTGCCAAAACCCCCCAGCGGAAAAATGGCCAAAAAACGTGTGGGCTATAGCCTTGGTGGGGGGCGTGGGCGAAGTTCGTCCGCCGGACTCGGAATGGCCCGAGACTTTGCGGGCGGTCTCCGTGTGCCAAAAATAGGCCACGGGCACAGACGAGCCTAAAAATTAGCGCCCGAAGGTCGGGGTGCCAAAACCCACCAGCGGAAAAATGGCCAAAAAACGGGTGGGCTATAGCCTTGGTGGGGGGCGTGGGCGAAGTTCGTCCTCCAGAATCAAAATGGCCCGAGACTTTGCGGGCGGTCTCCGTGTGCCAAAAATAGGCCACGGGTACAGACGCACCAAAAAATTAGCGCCCGAAGGTCGGGGTGCCAAAACCCACCAGCGGAAAAATGGCCAAAAAACGGGTGGGCTATAGCCTTGGTGGGGGGCGTGGGCGAAGTTCGTCCTCCAGAATCAAAATGGCCCGAGACTTTGCGGGCGGCCTCCGTGTGCCAAAATTGGTCACGAAAGTCAAGACCTAAAAATTAGCACCCGAAGGTCGGGTTGCAAAAACCCCCAGCGGAAAAATGGCGAAAAAACGTGAGGGCTATAGCCTTGGTGGGGGGCGTGGGCGAAGTTCGTCCGCCGGACTTAGAATGGCCCGAGACTTTGCGGGCGGCCTCCGTGTGGCAAAAATTTGTCACGCGCAGTGCCGCGCCCAAAAATTAGCGCCCGAAGGTCGGGGTGCCAAAACCCCCCAGCGGTAAAATGGCCAAAAAACGTGTGGGCTATAGCCTTGGTGGGGGGCGTGGGCGAAGTTCGTCCGCCGAACTCGGAATGGCACCAGACTTTGCAGGCGGCCTCCGGGTGCCAAAAATTGGTCACACGCAGTGCCGCGCCCAAAAATTAGCGCCCGAAGGTCGGGGTGCCAAAACCCCCCAGCGGAAAAATGGCCAAAAAATGTGTGGGCTATAGCCTTGGTGGGGGGCGTGGGCGAAGTTCGTCCTCCGGAATCAGAATGGCCCGAGACTTTGCGGGCGGCCTCCGTGAGCCAAAAATTGGTCACGCGCTTAGCCGCGCCGAAAAATTAGCACCCGAAGGTCGGGGTGCCAAACCCCCCCAGCGGAAATATGGCCAAAAAACGTGTGGGCTATAGCCTTGGTGGGGGGCGTGGGCGAAGTTCGTCCGCCGGACTCGGTATGGCCCGAGACTTTGCGGGCGGCCTCCTTGAGCCAAAAATTGGCCACGGGCAGAGCCGCACCCAAAAATTAGCGCCCGAAGGTTGGGGTACCAAAACCCCCCAGCGGAAAAATGGCCAAACAACGTGTGGGCTATAGCCTTGGTGGGGGGCGTGGGCGAAGTTCGTCCGCCGGACTCGGAATGGCCCGAGACTTTGCGGGCGGTCTCCGTGGTGCCAAAAATAGGCCATGGCACAGACGTGTCTAAAAATTAGCGCCCAAGGTCGGGGTGCCAAAACCCACCAGCGGAAAATGGCCAAAAACGGTGGGCTATAGCCTTGGTGGGGCGTGGCGGTTCGTCCGCCGGACACGGAATGGCCCGAGACTTTGCGGGCGGCCTCCGCTTTGCCAAAATATGCCACGGCACAGACGCTAAAATTAGCGCCCGAAGGTCGGGGTGCCAAAACCCACCAGCGGAAAAATGGCCAAAAAACCGGTGGGCTACAGCCTTGGTGGGGGGCGTGGGCGAAGTTCGTCCTCCGGAATCAGAATGGCCCGAGACTTTGCGGGCGGCCTCCGTGAGCCAAAAATTGGCCACGGGCAGAGCCGCGCCCAAAAATTAGCGCCCGAAGGTCGGGGTGCCAAAACCCCCCAGCGGAAAAATGGCCAAAATAGGAGTGGGCTATAGCCTTGGTGGGGGGCGTGGGCGAAGTTCTTCCTCCGGACTCAGAATGGCCCGAGACTTTGCGGGCGGCCTCCGTGAGCCAAAAATTGGTCACGGGCAGTGCCGCGCCCAAAAATTAGCGTCCGAAGGTCGGGGTGCCAAAACCCCCCAGCGGAAAAATGGTCAAAAAACGGGTGGGCTATAGCCTTGGTGGGGGGCGTGGGCGAAGTTCGTCCTCCGGAATCAGAATGGCCCGAGACTTTGCGGGCGGCCTCCGTGAGCCAAAAATTGGCCACGGGCCGAGCCGCGCCCAAAAATTAGCGCCCGAAGGTCGGGATGACAAAACCCCCCAGCGGAAAAATGGCCAAAAAACGGGTGGGCTATAGCATTGGTGGGGGGCGTGGGCGAAGTTCGTCCTCCGGGCTCAGAATGGCCAGAAACTTTGCGGACGGCCTCCGTGTTCCAAAAATTGGTCACGCGCATAGCCGCGCCCAAAAATTATCGCCCGAAGGTCGGGGTGCCAAAACCCCCTAGCGGAAAAATGGCCAAAAAACGTGTGAGCTATAGCCTTGGTGGGGGGCGTGGGCGAAGTTCGTCCTCCGGACTCAGAATGGCCCGAGACTTTGGGGGCAGCCTCCGTGTGCCAAAAATAGGCCACGGGCACAGCCGCGCCCAAAAATTAGCGCCCGAAGGTCGGGATGCCAAAACCCCCGAGCGGAAAAATGGCCAAAAAACGGGTGGGCTATAGCCTTTGTGGGGGGCGTGGGCGAAGTTCGTCCGCCGGACTCGGAATGGCCCGAGACTTTGCGGGCGCCCTCCGTTTGCCAAAAATAGGACACGGACACAGCCGCGCCCAAAAATTAGTACCCAAAGTTCAGGGTGCCAAAACCCACCAGCGGAAAAATGGCCAAAAAACGGGTGGCCTATAGCCTTGGTGGGGGGCGTGGGCGAAGATCGTCCGCCGGACTCGGAATGGCTCGAGACTTTGCGGGCGGCCTCCGTGTGCCAAAAATAGGCCACGGGCACAGCCGCGCCCAAAAATTAGCACCCAAAGGTCGGGGTGCCAAAACCCACCAGCGGAAAAATGGCCAAAAAACGGGTGGGCTATACCTTGGTGGGGGGCGTGGGCGAAGTTCGTCCTCCGGACTCAGAATGGCCCGAGACTTTGCGGGTGGCCTCCGTGTGCCAAAAATTGGTCACGCGCATAGCCGCGCCCAAAAATTAGCGACCGAAGGTCGGGGTGCCAAAACCCCCCAGCGGAAAAATGGCCAAAATAGGAGTGGGCTATAGCCTTGGTGGGGGGCGTGGGCGAAGTTCTTCCTCCGGACTCAGAATGGCCCGAGACTTTGCGGGCGGCCTCCGTGAGCCAAAAATTGGTCACGGGCAGTGCCGCGCCCAAAAATTAGCGTCCGAAGGTCGGGGTGCCAAAACCCCCCAGCGGAAAAATGGTCAAAAAACGGGTGGGCTATAGCCTTGGTGGGGGGCGTGGGCGAAGTTCGTCCGCCGGACACGGAATGGCTCGACACTTTGTGGGTGGCCTCCGTGTGCCAAAAATATGCCACGGGCACAGCCACGCCCAAAAATTAGCGCCCGAAAGTCGGGGTGCCAAAACCCCCCAGCGGAAAAATGGCCAAAAAACGAGTGGGCTATAGCCTTGGAGGGGGGCGTGGCCGAAGTTCGTCTGCCGGACTCGGAATGGCCCGAGACTTTGCGGACGGCCTCCGTGTGCCCAAAATAGGCCACGGGCACAGCCGCGCCCAAAAATTAGCACTCAAAGGTCGGGGTGCCAAAACCCCCCAGCGGAAAAATTGCCAAAAAACGGGTGGTCTATAGCCTTGGTGGGGGGCGTGGGCGAAGTTCGTCCTCCGGACTCAGAATGGCCCGAGACTTTGGGGGCAGCCTCCGTGTGCCAAAAATAGGCCACGGGCACAGCCGCGCCCAAAAATTAGCGCCCGAAGGTCGGGATGCCAAAACCCCCGAGCGGAAAAATGGCCAAAAAACGGGTGGGCTATAGCCTTTGTGGGGGGCGTGGGCGAACTTCGTCCGCCGGACTCGGAATGGCCCGAGACTTTGCGGGCGCCCTCCGTGTGCCAAAAATAGGACACGGACACAGCCACGCCCAAAAATTAGTACCCAAAGGTCAGGGTGCCAAAACCCACCAGCGGAAAATGGCCAAAAAACGGGTGGCCTATAGCCTTGGTGGGGGGCGTGGGCGAAGATCGTCCGCCGGACTCGGAATGGCTCGAGACTTTGTGGGTGGCCTGCGTGTGCCAAAAATAGGCCACGGGCACAGCCGTACCCATAAAGTAGCGCTCGAAGGTCGGGGTGCCAAAACCCCCCAGCGGAAAAATAGCCAAAATACGGGTGGGCTATAGCCTTGGTGGGGGGCGTGGGCAAAGTTCTTCCTCCGGACTCAGAATGGCTCGAGACTTTGTGGGTGGCCTCCGTGTGCCAAAACTTGGCCACGCGACTATCCGCGCCCAAAAATTATCGCCCGAAGGTCGGGGTGCCAAAACCCCCCAGTGGAAAAATGGCCAAAATACGGGTGGGCTATAGCCTTGGTGGGGGGCGTGGCCGAAGTTCTTCCTCCAGAGTCAGAATGGCCCGAGACTTTGTGGGCGGCCTCCGTGAGCCAAAAATTGGTCACGTGCAGTGCCGCACCATAAAATTAGTGCCCGAAGGTCGGGGTACCAAAACCCCCCAGCGGAAAAATGGCCAAAAAACGTGTGGGCTATAGCCTTGGTGGGAGGCGTGGGCGAAGTTCGTCCGCCGGACTCGGAATGCCTCGAGACTTTGTGGGTGGCCTCCGTGTGTGCCAAAAAATAGCCACGGGTACAGCCGCACCCAAAAATTAGTGCTCGAAGGTCGGGGTGCCAAAACCCCCCAGCGGAAAAATGGCCAAAATACAGGTGGGCTATAGCCTTGGTGGGGGGCGTGGGCGAAGTTCTTCGTCCGGACTCAGAATGGCCCAAGACTTTGCGGGCGGCCTCCGTGAGCCAAAAATAGGACACGGGCAGTGCCGCGCCCAAAAATTACTGTCTGGGTGCCAAAACCCCCCAGCGGAAAAATGGCCAAAAAACGTGTGGGCTATAGCCTTGGTGGTGTGCGTGGGCGAAGTTCGTCCGCCGGACTCGGAATGGCACGAGACTTTGCGGGCGGTCTCCGCGTGCCAAAAATAGGCCACGGGTACAGACGCGCCCAAAAATTAGCGCCCGAAGGTCGGGGTGCCAAAACCCACCAGCGGAAAAATGGCCAAAAAACGGGTGGGCTATAGCCTTGGCGGGGGGTGTGGGCGAAGTTCGTCCGCCGGACTCGGAATGGCTCGAGACTTTGTGGGTGGCCTCCGTGTGCCAAAAATAGGCCACGGGCACAGACGTGCCCAAAAATTAGCGCCCGAAGGTCGGGGTGCCAAAACCCACCAGCGGAAAAATGGCCAAAAAACGGGTGGGCTATAGCCTTGGTGGGGGGCGTGGGCGAAGTTCGTCCGCCGGACACGGAATGGCCCGAGACTTTGCGGGCGGCCTCCGTTTGCCAAAAATATGCCACGGGCACAGACGCGCCAAAAAATTAGCGCCCGAAGGTCGGGGTGCCAAAACCCACCAGCGGAAAAATGGCCAAAAAACCGGTGGGCTACAGCCTTGGTGGGGGGCGTGGGCGAAGTTCGTCCTCCGGAATCAGAATGGCCCGAGACTTTGCGGGCGGCCTCCGTGAGCCAAAAATTGGCCACGGGCAGAGCCGCGCCCAAAAATTAGCGCCCGAAGGTCGGGGTGCCAAAACCCCCCAGCGGAAAAATGGCCAAAATAGGAGTGGGCTATAGCCTTGGTGGGGGGCGTGGGCGAAGTTCTTCCTCCGGACTCAGAATGGCCCGAGACTTTGCGGGCGGCCTCCGTGAGCCAAAAATTGGTCACGGGCAGTGCCGCGCCCAAAAATTAGCGTCCGAAGGTCGGGGTTCCAAAACCCCCCAGCGGAAAAATGGTCAAAAAACGGGTGGGCTATAGCCTTGGTGGGGGGCGTGGGCGAAGATCGTCCGCCGGACTCGGAATGGCTCGAGACTTTGTGGGTGGCCTCCGTGTGCCAAAAATAGGCCACGGGCACAGCCGCACCCATAAAGTAGCGCTCGAAGGTCGGGGTGCCAAAACCCCCCAGCGGAAAAATAGCCAAAATACGGGTGGGCTATAGCCTTGGTGGGGGGCGTGGGCAAAGTTCTTCCTCCGGACTCAGAATGGCCCGAGACTTTGCGGGAGGCCTCCGTGTGCCAAAAATTGGTCACGCGTATAGCCTCGCCCAAAAATTATCGCCCGAAGGTCGGGGTGCCAAAACCCCCCAGTGGAAAAATGGCCAAAATACGGGTGGGCTATAGCCTTGGTGGGGGGCGTGGCCGAAGTTCTTCCTCCGGAGTCAGAATGGCCCGAGACTTTGTGGGCGGCCTCCGTGAGCCAAAAATTGGTCACGTGCAGTGCCGCACCATAAAATTAGTGCCCGAAGGTCGGGGTACCAAAACCCCCCAGCGGAAAAATGGCCAAAAAACGTGTGGGCTATAGCCTTGGTGGGGGGCGTGGGCGAAGTTCGTCCGCCGGACTCGGAATGGCACGAGACTTTGTGGGTGGCCTCCGTGTGCCAAAAATAGGCCACGGGTACAGCCGCACCCAAAAATTAGTGCTCGAAGGTCGGGGTGCCAAAACCCCCCAGCGGAAAAATGGCCAAAATACAGGTGGGCTATAGCCTTGGTGGGGGGCGTGGGCGAAGTTCTTCGTCCGGACTCAGAATGGCCCGAGACTTTGCGGGCGGCCTCCGTGAGCCAAAAATTGGTCACGGGCAGTGCCGCGCCCAAAAATTTGCGCCCGAAGTTCGGGGTGCCAAAACCCCCCAGCGGAAAAATGGCCAAAAAACGTGTGGGCTATAGCCTTGGTGGTGTGCGTGGGCGAAGTTCGTCCGCCGGACTCGGAATGGCACGAGACTTTGCGGGCGGTCTCCGCGAGCCAAAAATAGGCCACGGGTACAGACGCGCCCAAAAATTAGCCCCCGAAGGTCGGGGTGCCAAAACCCACCAGCGGAAAAATGGCCAAAAAACGGGTGGGCTATAGCCTTGGCGGGGGTGTGGCGGTTCGTCCACGGACTCGGAATGGCTCGAGACTTTGTGGTTGGCCTCCGTGTGCCAAAAATAGGCCACGGGCACAGCCGTACCCAAAAATTAGCGCACGAAGGTCGGGGTGCCAAAACCCCCCAGCGGAAAAATGGCCAAAATACGGGTGGGCTATAGCCTTGGTGGGGGGCGTGGGCGAAGTTCTTCCTCCGGACTCAGAATGGCCCGAGACTTTGCGGGTGGTCTCCGTGTGCCAAAAATAGGCCACGGGCACAGACGCGCCCAAAAATTAGCGCCTGAAGGTCGGGGTGCCAAAACCCACCAGCAGAAAAATGGCCAAAAAACGGGTGGGCTATAGCCTTGGTGGGGGGCGTGGGCGAAGTTCGTCCTCCGGAATTTTAATGGCCCGAGACTTTGCGGGCGGCCTCCGTGTGCCAAAAATTGGTCACGCGCATAGCCGCGCCCAAAATTTATCGCCCGAAGGTCGGGGTGCCAAAACCCCCCAGTGGAAAAATGGCCAAAAAACGTGTGAGCTATAGCCTTGGTGGGGGGCGTGGGCGAAGTTTGTCCGCCGGACTCGGAATGGCCCGAGACTTTGCGGGCGCCCTCCGTGTGCCAAAAATAGGCCACAGGCACAGCCGCGCCCAAAAATTAGCACCCAAAGGTCGGGGTGCCAAAACCCACCAGCGGAAAAATGGCCAAAAAACGGGTGGGCTATAGCCTTGGTGGGGGGCGTGGGCGAAGTTCGTCCGCCGGACTCGGAATGGCTCGAGACTTTGTGGGTGGCCTCCGTGTGCCAAAAATTGGTCACGCGCATAGCCGCGCCCAAAAATTATCGCCCGAAGGCCGGGGTGCCAAAACCCCCCAGCGGAAAAATGGCCAAAAAACGTGTGAGCTATAGCCTTGGTGGGGGGCGTGGGCGAAGTACGTCCGCCGGACTTGGAAGGGCACGAGAATTTGCGGGCGGCCTCCGTGTGCCAAAAATAGGCCACGGGCACAGCCACGCCCAAAAATTAGCACCCAAAGGTCGGGGTGCCAAAACCCACCAGCGGAAAAATGGCCAAAAAACGGGTGGGCTATAGCCTTGGTGGGGGGCGTGGGCGAAGTTCGTCCGCCGGACACGGAATGGCTCGAGACATTGTGGGTGGCCTCCGTGTGCCAAAAATAGGCCACGGGCACAGCCGCGCCCAAAAATTAGCGCCCGAAGGTCGGGGTGCCAAAACCCCCCAGCGGAAAAATGGTCAAAAAACGGGTGGGCTATAGCCTTGGTGGGGGGCGTGGGCGAAGTTCGTCCGCCGGACACGGAATGGCTCAAGAATTTGCGGGCGGCCTCCGTGTGCCAAAAATAGGCCACGGGCACAGCCACGCCCAAAAATTAGCACCCAAAGGTCGGGGTGCCAAAACCCCCCAGCGGAAAAATGGCCAAAATAGGAGTGGGCTATAGCCTTGGTGGGGGGCGTGGGCGAAGTTCTTCCTCCGGACTCAGAATGGCCCGAGACTTTGCGGTCGGCCTCCGTGAGCCAAAAATTGGTCACAGGCAGTGCCGCGCCCAAAAATTAGCGTCCGAAGGTCGGGGTGCCAAAACCCCCCAGCGGAAAAATGGTTAAAAAACGGGTGGGCTATAGCCTTGGTGGGGGGCGTGGGCGAAGTTCGTCCGCCGGACACGGAATGGCTCGAGACTTTGTGGGTGGCCTCCGTGTGCCAAAAATATGCCACGGGCACAGCCGCGCCCAAAAATTAGCGCCCGAAAGTCGGGGTGCCAAAACCCCCCAGCGGAAAAATGGCCAAAAAACGAGTGGGCTATAGCCTTGGAGGGGGGCGTGGCCGAAGTTCGTCTGCCGGACTCGGAATGGCCCGAGACTTTGCGGACGGCCTCCGTGTGCCCAAAACAGGCCACGGGCACAGCCGCGCCCAAAAATTAGCACCCGAAGGTCGGGGTGCCAAAACCCCCCAGCGGAAAAATGGCCAAAAAACGAGTGGGCTATAGGTTTGGAGGGGGGCGTGGCCGAAGTTCGTCTGCCGGGCTCGGAATGGCCCGAGACTTTGCGGACGGCCTCCGTGTGCCCAAAATAGGCCACGGGCACAGCGCTTCAAAATTAGCACCCGAAGGTCGGGTGCCAAAACCCCAGCGGAAAAATTGCCAAAAACGGGTGGGCTATAGCCTTGGGGGCGTGGCGGTTCGTCCTCCGGACTCAGAATGGCCCGAGACTTTGGGGGCAGCCTCCGTGTGCCAAAAATAGGCCACGGGCACAGCCGCGCCCAAAAATTAGTGCCCGAAGGTCAGGATGCCAAAACCCCCGAGCGGAAAAATGGCCAAAAAACGGGTGGGTTATAGCCTTTGTGGGGGGCGTGGGCGAAGTTCGTCCGCCGGACTCGGAATGGCCCGAGACTTTGCGGGCGCCCTCCGTATGCCAAAAATATGACACGGACACAGCCGCGCCCAAAAATTAGTACCCAAAGGTCGGAGTGCCAAAACCCACCAGCGGAAAAATGGCCAAAAAACGGGTGGCCTATAGCCTTGGTGGGGGGCGTGGGCGAAGATCGTCCGCCAGACTCGGAATGGCTCGAGACTTTGTGGGTGGCCTCCGTGTGCCAAAAATAGGCCACGGGCACAGCCGCACCCAAAAATTAGCGCTCGAAGGTCGGGGTGCCAAAACCCCCCAGCGGAAAAATAGCCAAAATACGGGTGGGCTATAGCCTTGGTGGGGGGCGTGGGCGAAGTTCGTCCTCCGGAATCAGAATGGCCCGAGACTTTGCGGGCGGCCTCCGTGAGCCAAAAATTGGCCCCGGGCAGAGTCGCGTCCAAAAATTAGCACCCGAAGGTCGGGGTGCCAAAACCCCCCAGCGGAAAAATGGCCAAAAAATATGAGGGCTATAGACTTGGTGGCGGGCGTGGGCGAAGTTCGTCCTCCGGGCTGAGAATGGCCCGAGACTTTGCGGGCGGCCTCCGTGTGCCAAAAAACTATCAAGCGCATAGCCGTGCCCAAAAATTAGAGCTCGAAGGTCGGGGTGCCAAAACCCCCCAGCGGAAAAATAGCCAAAATACGGGTGGGCTATAGCCTTGGTGGGGGGCGTGGGCGAAGTTCTTCCTCCGGACTGAGAATGGCCTGAGACTTTGCGGGCGGCCTCCGTGAGCCAAACATTGGTCACGGGCAGTGGCGCGCCCAAAAATTAGCACCCGAAGGTCGGGGTGCCAAAACCCCCCAGCGGAAAAATGGCCAAAAAACGTGTGGGCTATAGCCTTGGTGGGGGGCGTGGGCGAAGTTCGTCCGCCTGACTCGGAATGGCTCGAGACTTTGTGGGTGGCCTCCGTGTGCCAAAAATAGGCCACGGGCACAGCCACACCCAAAAATTAGCGCTCGAAGGTCGGGGTGCCAAAACCCCCCAGCGGAAAAATAGACAAAATACGGGTGGGCTATAGCCTTGGCGGGGGGCGTGGGCGAAGTTCTTCCTTCGGACTCAGAATGGCCCGAGACATTGCGGATGGCCTCCGTGAGCCAAACATTGGTCACGGGCAGTGCCGCGCCCAAAAATTAGCGCCCGAAGGTCGGGGTGCCAAAACCCCCCAGCGGAAAAATGGCCAAAAAACGTGTGGCTAAACGCCTTGGGGGGCGTGGCGGTTCGTCACGGACTCGGAATGGCACGAGACTTTGCGGGCGGCCTCCGTGTGCCAAAAATAGGCCACGGGCACAGCCGCGCCGAAAAAGTAGCACCCAAAGGTCGGGGTGCCAAAACCCACCAGCGGAAAAATGGCGAAAAAATGGGTGGGCTATAGCCTTGGTGGGGGGTGTGGGCGAAGTTCGACCGCCGGACTCGGAATGGCTCGAGACTTTGTGGGTGGCCTCCGTGTGCCAAAAATAGGCCACGGGCACAGCCGCACCCAAAATTAGCGCTCGAAGGTCGGGGTGCAAAAACCCCCCCGCGGAAAAATGGCCAAAATACGGGTGGGCTATAGCCTTGGAGGGGGGCGTGGGCGAAGTTCGTCCGCCGGACTCGGAATGCCTCAAGACTTTGTGGGTGGCCTCCGTGTGCAAAAAATAGGCCACGGGCACAGCCGTACCCAAAAATTAGCGCTCGAAGGTCGGGGTGCAAAAACCCCCCGGCGGAAAAATGGCCAAAATACGGGTGGCTATAGCCTTGGTGGGGGGCGTGGGCGAAGTTCGTCCTCCGGACTCAGACTGGCCCGAGACTTTGTGGTCGGCCTCCGTGTGCCAAAAATTTGTCACGCGCATAGCCGCGCCCAAAAATTAGCGCCCGAAGGTCGGGGTGCCAAAACCCCCCAGCGGAAAAATGGCAAAAAAACGTGTGGGCTATAGCCTTGGGGGGGGGCGTGGGCGAAGTTCGTCCGCCGGACTCGGAATGACCCGAGACTTTGCGGGCGGCCTCCGTGTGCCAAAAATAGGCCACGGGCACATACGCGCCCAAAAATTAGTGCCCGAAGGTCGGGGTGCCAAAACCCACCAGCGGAAAAATGACCCAAAAACGGGTGGGCTACAGCCTTCGTGGTGGGCGTGGGCGAAGTTCGTCCTCCGGACTCAGAATGGCCCGAGACTTTGCGGGCGGCCTCCGTGTACCAAAAATTGGTCACGCGCATAGCCGCGCCCAAAAATTAGCGCCCGAAGGTCGGGGTGCCAATACCCCCCAGCGGAAAAATAGCCAAAAAACGCGAGGGCTATAGCCCTTGTGGGGGGCGTGGGCGAAGTTCATCCGCCGGAATCAAAATGGCCCGAGACTTTGTGGGCGGCCTCCGTGAGCCAAAAATTGGCCATGGGCAGAGCCGCGCCCAAAAATTAGCGCCCGAAGGTCAGGGTGCCAAAACCCCCCAGCGGAAAAATGGCCAAAAAACGTGAGGGCAATAGCATTGGTGGGGGGCGTGGGCGAAGTTCGTCCTCCGGACTCAGAATGGACCGAGACTTTGCGGGCGGCCTCCGTGTGCCAAAAATTGGTCACGCGCATAGCCACGCCCAAAAATTAGCACCCGAAGGTCGGGGTGCCAAAACCCCCCAGCGGAAAAATGGCAAAAAAATGTGTGGGCTATAGCCTTGGGGGGGGGCGTGGGCGAAGTTCGTCCGCCGGACTCGGAATGACCCGACTTTGCGGGCGGCCTCCGTGTGCCACGGGCACATACGCGCCTAAAAATTAGTGCCCAGGTCGGGGTGCCAAACCCATCAGCGGAAAATGACCAAAAACGGGTGGGCTATAGCCTTCGTGGTGGGCGTGGCGAGTTCACCTCCGGACTCAGAATGGCCCGAGACTTTGCGGGCGGCCTCCGTGTGCCAAAAATAGGCCACGGGCACAGCCGCGCCCAAAAATTAGCAACCGAAGGTCGGGATGCCAAAACCCCGCAGCGGAAAAATGGCCAAAAAACGGGTGGGCTATAGGCTTTGTGGGGGGCGTGGGGGAAGTTCGTCCGCCGGACTTGGAATGGCCCGAGACTTTACGGGCGGCCTCCGTGTGCCAAAAATAGGCCACGGGCACAGCCGCGGCCAAAAATCAGCACCCGAAGGTCGGGATGCCAAAACCCCCCAGCGGAAAAATGGCCAAAAAACGAGTGGGCTATAGCCTTGGTGGGGGGCGTGCGCAAAGTTCGTCCGCCGGACTCGGAATGGCCCGAGACTTTGCGGGCGGACTCCGTGTGCCAAAAATATGCCACGGGCATAGACGCGCCCAAAAATTAGAGCCCGAAGGTCGGGGTGCCAAAACCCACCAGCGGAAAATGACCAAAACGGGTGGGCTATAGCCTTGGTGGAGGCGTGGCGTAGTTCGCCCGCCTCGGACTCGAATGGCCCGAGACTTTGCGGGCGGCCTCCGCTTTACAAAAATAGGCCACGGCACAGCTGCGCCAAAAATTAGCGCCAGAAGGTCGGGTGCCAAAACCCCAGTGGAAAAATAGCCAAAAACGGGTGGGCTATAGCCTTGGTGGGGGCGTGGGGGAAGTTCGTCCGGACTCGGAATGGCCCGAAACTTTGCTGGCGGCCTCCGTGCCAAAATAGGCCACAGGCACAGCCGCGCCTAAAAATTAGCGCCAGAAGGTCGGGGTGCCAAAACCCCCCAGTGGAAAAATAGCCAAAAAACGGGTGGGCTATAGCCTTGGTGGGGGGCGTGGGCGAAGTTCGTCCTCCGGACTCATAATGGCCCGAGACTTTGGGGGTGGCCTCGGTGTACCAAAAATAGGCAACGGACACAGCTGCGCCAAAAAATTAGCGCCCGAAGGTCGGGGTGCCAAAACCCCCCAGCGGAAAAATTGCCAAAAAAGGGGTGGGCTATAGCCTTGGTGGGGGGCGTTGGCGAAGTTCGTCCGCCGGACTCGGAATGGCACGAGACTTTGCGTGCGGCCTCCGTGTGCCAAAACTAGGCCACGGGCACAGCCGCGCCCAAAAATTAGCGCCCGAAGGTCGGGGTGCCAAAACCCACCAGCGGAAAATTTGCCAAAAAACGGGTGGGCTATAGCCTTGGTGGGGGGCGTGGGCGAAGTTCGTCCTCCGGACTCAGAATGGCCCAAGACTTAGGGGGCGTCCTCCGTGTGCCAAAAATAGGCCACGGGCACAGCCGCGCCCAAAAATTAGCTCCCGAAGGTCGGGATGCCAAAACCCCCCAGCGGAAAAATGTCCAAAAAACGAGTGGGCTATAGCCTTGGTGGGGGGCGTGGGCGAAGTTCGTCCGCCGGACTCGGAATGGCCCGAGACTTTGCGGGCGGACTCCGTGTGTCAAAAATAGGCCACGGGCACAGACGCGCCCAAAAATTAGCCCCTGAAGGTCGGGGTGCCAAAACGCGCCAGCGGAAAAATGACCAAAAAACGGGTGGGCTATAGCCTTGGTGGGGGGCGTGGGCGAAGTTCGTCCGCCGGACTCGGAATGGCCCGAGACTTTGCGGGTGGACTCCGTGTGCCAAAAATAGGTCACGGGCACAGACGGGTCCAAAAATTAGCGCGCAAAGGTCGGGGTACCAAATCCCACCAGCGGAAAAATGAAAAAAAAACGGGTGGGCTATAGCCTTGGTGGGATGCGTGGGCGAAGTTCGTCCTCCGGACTCATAATGGCCCGAGACTTTGGGGGTGGCCTCGGTGTACCAAAACTAGGCCACGGGCACAGACGCGCCCAAAAATTAGCCCCTGAAGGTCGGGTTGCCAAAACCCACCAGCGGAAAAATGACCAAAAAACGGGTGGGCTATAGCCTTGGTGGGGGGCGTGGACGAAGTTCGTCCGCCGGACTCGGAATGGCCCGAGACTTTGTGGGTGGCCTCCAAGTGCCAAAAATAGGCCACGGGCACAACCGCATCCAAAAATTAGTGCCCGTAGGTCGGGGTTCCAAAACCCCCCAGCGGAAAAATGGCCAAAAAACGGGAGGGCTATAGCCTTGGTGGGGGGCGTGGGCGAAGTTCGTCCGCCGGACTCGGAATGGCCCGAGACTTTGCGGGCGGCCTCCGTGTGCCAAAAATAGCCCACGGACACAGCCGCGCTAAAAAATTAGCTCCCGAAGGTCGGGATGCCAAAACCCCCCAGCGGAAAAATGTCCAAAAAACGAGTGGGCTATAGCCTTGGTGGGGGGCGTGGGCGAAGTTCGTCCGCCGGACTCGGAATGGCCCGAGACTTTGCGGGCGGACTCCGTGTGTCAAAAATAGGCCACGGGCACAGACGCGCCCAAAAATTAGCCCCCGAAGGTCGGGGTGCCAAAACCCGCCAGCGGAAAAATGACCAAAAAACGGGTGGGCTATAGCCTTGGTGGGGGGCGTGGGCGAAGTTCGTCCGCCGGACTCGGAATGGCCCGAGACTTTGCGGGCGGACTCCGTGTGCCAAAAATAGGTCACGGGCACAGACGGGTCACAAAATTAGCGCGCAAAGGTCGGGGTACCAAATCCCACCAGCGGAAAAATGAAAAAAAAACGGGTGGGCTATAGCCTTGGTGGGATGCGTGGGCGAAGTTCGTCCGCCGGACTCGGAATGGCCCGAGACTTTGCGGGCGGCCTCCGTGTGCCAAAAAAAGGCCACGGGCACAGCCGCGCCAAAAAATTAGATCCCCAAGGATAGGGGTGCCAAAACCCCCCAGCGGAAAAATTGCCAAAAAACGGGTGGGCTATAGCCTTGGTGTGGGGCGTGGGCGAAATTCGTCCGCCGGACTCGGAATGGCCCGAGACTTTGCGGGCGGCCTCCGTGTGCCAAAAATAGGCCACGGGCACAGCCGCGCCCAAAAATTAGCTCGCGAATGTCAGTGTGCCAAAACACACCAGCGGAAAAATGGCCAAAAAACGGGTGAGCTATATCCTTGGTGGGGGGAGTGGGCGAAGTTCGTCCGCCGGACTCCGAATGGCCCGAGACTTTGCGGGCGGACTCCGTGTGCCAAAAATAGGCCACGGGCACAGACGCGCCCAAAAATCAGCGCGCGAAGGCCGGTGTGCCAAAACCCACCGGCGGAAAAATGACCAAAAAACGGGTGGGCTATAGCCTTGGTGGGGGGCGTGGGCGAAGTTCGTCCGCCGGACTCGGAATGGCCCGAGACTTTTGGGTGGCCTCCGTGTGCCAAAAATAGGCAACGGGCACAGCCGCAACCAAAAATTAGCGCCCAAAAGTTGGGGTACCAAAACCACCCAGCGGAAAAATGGCCAAAAAACGGGTGGGCTATAGCCTTGGTGGGGGGCGTGGGCGAAGTTCGTCCTCCGGACTCAGAATGGCACGAGACTTTGCGAGCGCCCTCCGTGAGCCAAAAATTGGTCACGCGCATAGCCGCGCCTAAAAATTAGCACCCGAAGGTCGGGGTGCCAAAACCCCCCAGCGGAAAAATGTCTAAAAAACGTGTGGGCTAAAGCCTTGGTGGGGGGCGTGGGCGAAGTTCTTCCTCCGGACTCAGAATGGCCCGAGACTTTGCGGGCGGCCTCCGTGTGCCAAAAATTGGTCATACACATAGCCGTACCTAAAAATTAGCGCCCGAAGGTCGGGGTGCCAAAACCCCCCAGTGGAAAAATTGCCAAAAAACGGGTGGGCTATAGCCTTGGTGGGGGGCGTGGGCGAAGTTCGTCCGCCGGACTCGAAATGGCCCGAGACTTTGTAGGCGGCCTCCGTGTGCCAAAAATAGGCCACGGGCACAGCCGCGCCCAAAAATTAGCGCCCGAAGGTCGGGGTGCCAAAACCCACCAGCGGAAAATTTGTCAAAAAACGGGTGGGCTATAGCCTTGGTGGGGGGCGTGGGCGAAGTTCGTCCGCCGGACTCGGAATGGCCCGAGACTTTGCGGGCGGCCTCCGTGTGCCAAAAATAGGCCACGGGCACAGCCGCGCCCAAAAATTAGCGCCCGAAGGTCGGGGTGCCAAAACCCCACAGCGGAAAAATAGCCAAAATACGGGTGGGCTATAGCCTTGGTGGGGGGCGTGGGCGAAGTTCTTCCTCCGGACTCAGAATGGCACGAGGATTTGGCCTCCGGTGCTGCAAAATTGGTCACGCAGATAGCTGCGCCCAAAATTAGCGCCAGGTCGGGTGCCAAACCCCCAGCGGAAAAATTGTCAAAACGGGTGGGCTATAGCCTTGGTGGGGCGTGGAAGTTCATCGCCCTGGACTGGAATGGCCCGAGACTTTGTGGGCGGCCCAGTGTGCTAAAAATAGGCCACGGGCACAGCCGCGCCTAAAAATTAGCGCCCGAGGTGGTGCCAAACCCACCAGCGGAAAAGTTGCCAAAATGCGGTGGGCTATAGTGGGGGCGTGGCGAAGTTCGTCCTCCGGACTCAGAATGGCCCGAGACTTTGGGGCAGCTCCGCGTGCAAAAATAGGGCACGGGCACAGCCGCGCCTGAAAATTAGCGCCCAAGGTTGGGATGCCAAAACCCCAGCGGAAAAATGGCCAAAAACGGGTGGGCTATAGCCTTTGTGGGGGCGTGGCGGTTCGTCCGCGGACTCGGAATGGACCGAGACTTATGGCGGCCTTCGTGTGCCAAAAATAGGCCACGGCACAGCGCGCCCAAAAATTTCCCCCCAAAGGTCAGGGTGCCATAACCAACCAGCGGAAAATGTCCAAAAACGGGTGGCTATAGCCTTGGTGGGGGAGGCGAGTCTGTCCACGGAGTAGGAATGGCTCGAGACTTTGTGGGTGGCCTCCGTGTGCCAAAGAGGCCACGGCACAGCAAATCACCCAAAAATTAGCTCTCGAAGGTCGGGTGCCAAAACCCCAGCGGAAAATGGCCAAAATACGGGTGGGCTATAGCCTTGGTGGGGGCGTGGGCGGTGTTCTTCCTCCGGACTCAGAATGGCCCGAGGCTTTGCGGGCAGATCTGCAGTGCAAAAATTGGTCACGCATAGTCAGCGCTTAAAAAAAAAAATTAGCCAAGGTCGGGTGCCAAAACCCCCAGCGGAAAAATGGCCAAAAACGTGTGGGCTATAGCCTTGGTGGGTGGCGATGGCGAAGTTCGTCCGCCCGGACTCGGAATGGCCCGAGACTTTGTGGGTGGCCTACGTGTGCCAAAAATAGGCCACGGGCACAGCCGCACCAAAAATTAGCGCCTGAAGGTCGGGGGTGCAAAACCCCCAGCGGAAAATGGCCAAAAACGGGTGGGCTATAGCCTTGGTGGGGCGTGGCGAAGTTCGTCCTCCGGACTCAGGAATGGCCCCAGACTTTGCGGGCGGCCTCCGTGTGCCAAAATTGGTCATGCACATAGCTGCGCCTAAAAATTAGCTCCCGAAGGTCGGGTGCCAAAACCCCAGCGGAAAAATGGCCAAAAATGTGTTGGCTATATAGCCTGGTGGGGCGTGATGGTTGTCCGCCGACTCGGAATGGCCCGAGACTTCTGGGCGGCTCCGTGCCAAAATTATCACGCATGGCCGCGCCTAAAAGTAGCGCCAAGGGGGTGCCAAAACCCCGCAGCGGAAAATGGCCAAAAATGTGTTGGCTATATAGCCTTGGTGGGGGCGTGAGCGGAGTTCGTCTGACTCGAATGGCCCGAGATTTTGCGGCGGCCTCCGTACCAAAATAGGCCACAAGCACAGCCGCGCTAAAAATTAGAACCCGAAGGTCGGGTGCCAAAACCCCAGCCGGAAAAATTGCCAAAACGGGTGGGCTATAGCCTTGGTGGGGGGCGTGGGCGAAGTTCATCCTCCGGACTCAGAATGGCCAGAGACTTTGGGGGCAGCCTCCGTGTGCCAAAAATTAGCGCCCGAAGGTCGGGATGCCAAAACCCCCGAGTGGAAAAATGGCCAAAAAACGGGTGGGCTATAGCCTTTATGGGGGGCGTGGGCGAAGTTCGTCCGCCGGACTCGGAATGGCCCGAGACTTTGCGGGCGGACTGCGTGTGCAAAATATTTGTCACGGACACTGAGGCGTCTAAAATTTAGCGCGCATTGTTCGGGTTACAAAATCCCACCAGCGGAAAAATGAAAAAAAAACGGGTGGGCTATAGCCTTGGTGGGATGCGTATAAGTTTGTCCGCCGGACTCGGAATGGCTCGAGACTTTGGCGGCCTCCCGTGTGCCAAAAAATTGGTCACTATTATGCCGCAGCTTAAAAAATTAGCGCCCGAAGGTCGGGAGTACCAAAACCCCCAGCGGAAAATGGCCAAAAACGGTGGGCTATAACCTTGGTAGGGGGTGGGAAAAGTTCGTCCCTCTGGACTCGTAATGGCCCGAGACTTTACGGGCGGCCTCCAGGTGCCAAAAATAGGCCACGGGCATGCCGCGTCCAAAAAATTAGCACGCCAGAGTCGGGTGCCAAAACCCACCAGCGGAAAAATGGCCAAAATGGGTGGGCTATCGCCTTGGTGGGGAGCGTGGCGAAGTTCGTCCGGACTCGGAATGGCCCGAGACTTTTGGGTGGCCTTCGTGCCAAAATTAGTCACGCGCATAGTCACGCTTAAAAATTAGCGCCCAAAGGTCGGGGTAACCCAAACCCCCTGAAAGCGAAAAATGGTCAAAAACGGGTGGCTATAACCTTGGTGGGGGCGTGGGAAAAGTTCGTCTCTGGACTCAGAATGGCCCGACCCTTTACGGGCGGCCTGGTGGTGCCAAAATAGGCACGGGCACAGCTGGCACGTTTCAAAATTAGCACCCGAAGGTCGGAATGCCACAACCCCCCAGCAGAAAAATGGCAAAAAACGAGTGGGCTATAGCCTTGGTGGGGGGCTTGGGCGAAGTTCGTCCGCCGGACTCGGAATGGCCCGAGACATTGCGGGCGGCCTCCGTGTGCCAAAAATAGGCCACGGCAGAGCCTCGCCCAAAAATTAGCGCCCGAAGGTCCGGGTGCCAAAACCCCCCAGCGGAAAAATAGCCAAAAAACGGGTGGGCTATTGCCTTGGTAGGGGGCGTGGGTGAAGTTCGTCCGCCGGATTCGGAATGGCCGGAGACTTTGCGGGCGGCCTATGTGTGACAAAAATAGGCCACGGGCAGAGCCGCGCCCAAAAATTAGGGCCTGAAGATCGCAGGTGCCAAACCCCGAAAATGGCCAAAAACGGGTGGGCTATAGCCTTGTGTGGGGCGGCGAAGTTCGATCCGCCAGACTCGAAATGGTCCGAGACTTTGTGGGTGGCCTCATGGTGTATAAAAATAGGCCACGCCTGCCACAGCCACACTCAAAAATTAGCGCCCGAAGGTCGGGGTGCCAAAACCCACCAGCGGAAAAGTGGCCAAAAAAAGGGTGGGCTATGGCCTTGGTGGGGGGCGTGGGCGAAGTTCTTCCGCCAGACTCAGAATGCCCCGAACATTTGCCGACTGCCTCCGTGAGCCCAAAATTGGGCATGAACATAGCCGCGCCTCAAAATTAGCGCCCGAAGGTCGGGGTGCCAAAACCCCCCATGGAAAAATGGCCACAAAAAAATGTGTTGGCTACACTGCCGCCTTGGTGGGGCGTGAGCGGTTCGTCCACGGACTCGGAATTGCCCGAGATATTTCGGGTGGCCTCCGTGTGCCAAAAATAGCCCACGGGCTCAGCCGCGCCCAAAAATTAACACCCAAAGGTCGGGGTGCCAAAACCCACCAGCGAAAAATGGCCAAAAAACGGGTGGGCTATAGCCTTGGTGGGGGGCGTGGGCGAAGTTGGTCCGCCGGACTCGAAATGGTCCGAGACTTTGTGGGAGGCCTCCGTGTGCCAAAAATAGGACACGGCCACAGCCGCGCACTCAAGGTCGGGAAGTGCCAAAACCCACCAGCGGAAAAATGGCCAAAAAACGGGTGGGGTATGGCCTTGGTGGGGGGCGTGGGCGAAGTTGTTCCGCCGGTCTCGGAATGGTCCGAGACTTTGTGGGCGGCCTCCGTGTGCCAAAAATAGGCAACGGGCACAGCCGCACACAAAAATTAGCGCCCGAAGGTCGGGGTGCCAAAACCCACCAGCGGAAAAATGGCCAAAAAACGGCTATACCCTTGGTGGGGGCGTGGGCGGTTCATCCGCCTGGACTCGGAATGGTCCGAGACTTTGTGGTCGGCCTCCGTGTGCCAAAAATAGGCCACGGGCACAGCCGCTCACAAAAATTATCACCCTAAGGTCGGGGTGCCAAAACCCACCAGCGGAAAAATGGCCAAAAAACGGGTGGTCTATAGCCTTGGTGGGGGCGTGGCGAGTAAAGTTCGTCCCGCCGACTCGAATGGCCCGAGACTTTTTGGGTGGCCTCCGGTGCCAAAATAGGCAACGGGCACAGCCGCGACACAAAAATTAGCGCCCAAGGTCGGGGTGCCAAACCCCACCAGCGGAAGAATTGCCTAAATTCGGGTGGGCTATAGCCTTGGTGGGGGCGTGGCGAAGTTCGTCCGCCGGACTCGGAATGGCTCGAGACTTTGTGGGTGGCCTCCGTGTGCCAAAATAGGCCACGGGCACAGCCGCACTCCAAAAATTAGTGCTCGAAGGTCGGGGGTTCCAAAACCCCAGCGGAAAAAAAAATAGCCAAAATACGGGTGGGCTATAGCCTTTGTGGTGGGCGGGCGAAGTTCTTCCTCCCGGACTGAATGGCCCGAGACTTTGCGTGGCGGCCTCCGTGAGCCAAACATTGTCACGGGCAGTGCCGCCCAAAAATTAGCACCCAAGGTCGGGTGCCAAAACCCCAGCGGAAAAATGGCCTAAAAACGCAGGGCTATAGCCTTGGTGGGCGAAGTTCGTCCGCCTGACTCGGAATGGCTCGAGACTTTGTGGGTGGCCTCCGTGTGCCAAAAATAGGCCACGGGCACAGCCACACCCAAAAATTAGCGCTCGAAGGTCGGGGTGCCAAAACCCCCCAGCGGAAAAATAGACAAAATACGGGTGGGCTATAGCCTTGGCGGGGGGCGTGGGCGAAGTTCTTCCTTCGGACTCAGAATGGCCCGAGACATTGCGGATGGCCTCCGTGAGCCAAACATTGGTCACGGGCAGTGCCGCGCCCAAAAATTAGCGCCCGAAGGTCGGGGTGCCAAAACCCCCCAGCGGAAAAATGGCCAAAAAACGTGTGGGCTATAGCCTTGGTGGGGGGCGTGGGCGAAGTTCGTCCGCCGGACTCGGAATGGCACGAGACTTTGCGGGCGGCCTCCGTGTGCCAAAAATAGGCCACGGGCACAGCCGCGCCGAAAAAGTAGCACCCAAAGGTCGGGGTGCCAAAACCCACCAGCGGAAAAATGGCGAAAAATGGGTGGGCTATAGCCTTGGTGGGGCGGCGAAGTTCGACTCCGGACTCGGAATGGCTCGAGACTTTGTGGGTGGCCTCCAGGTACTAAAATAGGCCAGGCACAGCCGCACCCAAAATTAGCGCTGTCGGGTGCAAAACCCCCGGAAAAAAATGGCCAAAATACGGGTGGGCTATAGCCTTGGAGGGCGTGGGCGGTCGTCGCTCGGACTCGGAATGGCCTCGAGACTTTGCGGGCGGACTCCGTGTGCCAAAATAGGCCACTGGCACAGACGCGCCCAAAATCAGCTCAAGGTCGGGTGCAAAAACCCTCCAAGTGAAAAAATGGCCAAAATTAATGGGTGGCTATAGCCTTGGTGGGGGCGTGGCTAAGTTCTTCCTCCCGGACTCAGAATGGCCCGAGACTTAACAGGCGGCCTCCGTGAGCCAAAAATTGGTCACGCAGTCGCACCTTAAAATTAGCGCCCGAAGGTCGGGTGCCAAAACCCACCAGCGGAAAATGGCCTAAAAACAAAGTGGGCTTATAGCCTTGGTGGGGGCGTGGCGGTTCGTCCTCCGGGAATCAGAATGGCCCGAGACTTTATGTGGGCGGCCTCCGTGTGTGCCAAAAATTGGTCACGCATAGTGCCAGCTTCAAAATTAGCAATCCGAAGGTCGGGTGCCAAACCGCCAGCGGAAAATGGCAAAAACGTGTTGGCTATAGCCTTGGTGGCGGGCGTAAGTTCGTCCACCGGACTCGGAATGACCCGAGACTTTGCGGGCGGCCTCCGGTGCCAAAATAGGCAACAATGGCACATACATGCCCAAAATTAGTGCCCGTTAAAGGGGTGCCAAAACCCACCAAATTAAAAAATGACCAAAAACGGGTGGGCTTATAGCCTTCGTGGTGTGCGTTGGCGAAGTTCGTCCTCCGGACTCAGAATGGCCCGAGACTTTGTGGGTGGCCTCCGTGTGCCAAAATAGGCCACTGGGCACAGTCAACGCCCAAAATTAGCACCCGAAGGTCGGGATGCCAAAACCCCAGCGGAAAAATGGCCAAAAACGACCGGGCTATAGCCTTGCGGGGCGCAGTGGCGAAGTTCGTCCGCCGGACTCGGAATGACCTGAGACTGCAGTGGCGGCCTCCGTGTGCCAAAAATAGGCCAGGGGACAGCCCGCTACCAAAAATTAGCACGAAGGTTGGGATGCCAAAACCCCGCAGCGGAAAAATGGCCAAAAACGGGTGGCTATAGGCTTTGTGGGGGCGTGGGAGGTTCGGTCCGCCCGGACTCGGAATGGCCCGAGACTTTTGCGTGGCGGCCTCCGTGCCAAAATTGGTCACGCGCATAGTCACGCTTAAAAAATTAGCACCAACTGGTCGGGTGCCAAACCGCCCAGCGGAAAAATGGCAAAAAAACGTGTTGGCTATAGCCTCGTGGGCGGGGGGCGAAGTTCGTCCGCCGGACTCGGAATGACCCGACTTTGCGGGCGGCCTCCGTGTGCCAAAAATAGGCCACGGGCACATACGCGCCCAAAAATTAGTGCCCGAAGGTCGGGGTGCCAAAACCCATCAGCGGAAAAATGACCAAAAAACGGGTGGGCTATAGCCTTCGTGGTGGGCGTGGGCGAAGTTCGTCCTCCGGACTCTGAATGGCCCGAGACTTTCATGGGCGGCCTCTCGTAGCCAAAATAGGCCACGGCACAGCCTTCAAAAATTAGCACCCGAAGGTCGGGATGCCAAAACCCCCAGCGGAAAAATGGCCAAAACGACCGGCTATAGCCTTAAGTGGGGCGTGGAATGGTTCGTCCGCGGACTCGGAATGACCCGAGACTTTGCGGGGGGCCTCCGTGTGCCAAAAATAGGCCAGGGGCACGGCCGCGTCGGAAAATTAACACCCGAAGGTTGGGATGCCAAAACCCCTGCGAGCGGAAAATGGCCAAAAACGAAAGTGGCTATAGGCTTTGTGGGAAGCGTGGAGAAGTCTCGTCCACTCGGACTCGGAATGGCCCGAGACTTGTGCGGGCGGCCTCCCGTGCCAAAATAGGCCACGGCACATACTAAAAATTAGCACCCAAGGTCGGGATGCCAAAACCCCAGCGGAAAAATGGCCAAAAACGAGTGGGCTATAGCCTTCAGGGGCGGCGCGCGAAGATCGTCCGCCGGACTCGGAATGGCCCGAGACTTTGCGGGCGGACTCCGCTGTGCCAAAATAGGCCACGGCACAGACGCGCCTAAAAATTAGAGCCCAAGGTCGGGGTGCCAAAACCCACCAGCGGAAAATGACCTTAAAAACGGGTGGGCTATAGCCTTGGTGGGAGGCCCGCCTCACTCGGACTCGGAATGGCCCGAGACTTTGCGGGCGGCCTCTGTGTGCCAAAAATAGGCCACGGTCACAGCAGAGCCAAAAAATTAGCGCCAGAAGGTCGGGGTGCCTAAACCCCCCAGTGGAAAAATAGCCAAAAAACGGGTGGGCTATAGCCTTTGTGGGGGGCGTAGGCGAAGTTCGTCCGCCGGACTCCGGAATAGTCCGAGACTTTGTGGGTGTCCTCCGTGTGCCAAAAATAGGCCGCGCCACTGCCGACACTCAAAAATTAGCGCCCGAAGGTCGGGTGCCAAAACCCCAGCGGAAAATGGCCAAAAACGGGTGGGCTATAGCCTTTGTGGCGGGGGCGAGGCTAATCCCTGGCCCGCCTGACTCGGGAATGGTCCGAGACTTCAGGTGTCCTCCGTGTGCCAAAAATAGGCGCGCCACTGCCAGGTGACTCAAAAATTAGCGCCCGAGGGTCGGGTGCCAAACCCCAGCTGAAAAATGGCCAAAAACGACCGGCTATAGCCTTAGGGTGGGGGCGCGTATGGTTCGTCCGCCTGACTCGGAATGGCCGAGACATTGCGGGACGGCTCCATGTACCAAAAATTAGCCACGGCCATGCCGCGTCCAAAAATTAGCCCGTAGGTCGGGGCAAAACCCACCAAGCGGAAAAAATGGCCAAAAAATGGGTGGGCTATCGCCTTGAGGTGGGGCGTGGCGGTCGCCCGGACTCGGAATGGCCAGGGACTTTTTGGGTTGCCTCCGTAGCGAAAATTTTTCTGCTGCAACAAGATATAGTCACAAAAATTAGCGCCCGAAGGTCGGGTGCCAAAACCCCCAGCGGAAAAAATGGCCAAAAACGGGGTGGGCTATAACCTTGGTGGGGGCGTGGGGAAAAAGTTCGTCCTCCTGACCTCGTAATGGCCCGAGACTTTACGGGCGGACCTCCGTGTGCCAAAATAGGCCACAGGAACAGCCGCTACCAAAAATTAGCACCCGAAGGTCGGGATGCCAAAACCCCAGCAGAAAATGGCCAAAACGAGTGGGCTATGCCTTGGTGGGGGCGAACAAATCATCACTGTGACTAAATGGTCCGAGACTTGTGGGTGGCCTCCGTGTGCCAAGAATAGCCACGCCACAGCCGCACTCAAAAATTAGCGCCTGAAGGTGGGGGTGCCAAAACCCACCAGCGGAAAAATAGCCAAAAACGGGTGGGCTTATAGCCTTGTAGGGGCGTAGGCGAAGTTCGTCCCACGGACTCGGAATGGTCCGAGACTTTGTGGGTCTGTCCTCCTGTGCCAAAAAATAGCACGGCCACTGCCGTACTCAAAATTAGCGCCCAAGGTCGGGGTGCCAAAACCCCCAGCTGGAAAAATGGCCAAACGGTGGGCTATAGCCTTTGTGGGGGCGTAGGCTAACCCCTCGTCCGCCGGACTCGGAATGGTCCGAGACTTTGTGGGTGTCCTCCGTGCCGTGCAGGCCAAAAATAGGCCGCGGTCACTGCCAGATACTCAAAATTAGCGCCCGAGGGTCAGGGTGCCAAAACCCCAGGAAAATGGCCAAAAACGACTGGCGGAAATTTATAGCCTTGGTGGGGGGCGTAATAAGTTCGTCCACCGACTCGAATGGCCCGAGACTTTGCGGATGGCCTCCATGTACCAAAAATTGGCCTGGGCCATGCCGCTATCTAAAATTAGCGCCCGAAGGTCGGGGCAAAAAACCCACCAGCGGAAAATGGCCAAAATGGTGGGCTATCGCTTGGTGGGGGCGTGGCGAAGTTCGCTCCGGACTCGGAATGGCCAGGGACTTTTTGGGTTGCCTCGTGCTTAAAATTTTTCACGCGCATAGCCACGCCAAAAATTAGCGCTCAAGGTCGGGTGCCAAACCCCAGCGGAAAATGGCCAAAAACGGGTGGGCTATAACCTTGGTGGGGGCGGGAAAAGTTCGTCCTCCTGACTCAGAATGGCCCGAGACTTTACAGGCGGCCTCCGTGTGCCAAAAATAGGGCCCAGGAACAGCCGCGCCCAAAATTAGCACCCGAAGTCGGGATGCCAAAACCCCCAGCAGAAAAATGGCCAAAAACGAGTGGGCTATAGCCTTGGTGGGGGCTTAGGCGAGTCAATCCCATTTTGGGACTAAATGGTCCGAGACTTTGTAGGGTGGCCTCCGTGTGCCAAAATAGGTTAATGCCACAGCCGCACTAAAAAATTAGCGCCTGAAGGTGGGGGTGCCAAAACCCACCAGCGGAAAAATGGCCAAAAAACGGGTTGGCTATGGCCTTGGTGGGGGGCGTGGGCGAAGTTTGTCCGCCGGACTCGAAAGGTCCGAGACTTTGTGGTTGGCCTCCGTGTGCCAAAAATAGGCCACAGCCACTGTCGTATTTCTAAAAAATTAGGCGGCGCCCAAGGTCGGGTGCCAAAACCCCAGCGGAAAAAAATGGCCAAAAACGGTGGGCTATAGCCTTGTGGGGCGTAGGCGAGATTCGTCCGCCTCACGGACTGGAATGGTCCGAGACTTTGTGGGTGTCCTCCGTGTGCCAAAATAGGCCGCGGCCACTGCCGTACTCAAAATTAGCGCCCAATCGGGGTGCCAACTCCCAGCGGAAAAATGGCCACGGGTGGGCTATAGCCTTGGTGGGGCGTGGCGAAGTCGTCCTCCGGACTCAAATGGCCCGAGACTTTGCGGGCGGCCTCCGTGGTGCCAAAAATTGGTCACGCATAGCGCCTAAAAATTAGCTCGGTAAGGTGCCAAAACCCAAGCAGAGCGGAAAAATGGCCAAAATGTGCTGGCTATATAGCCAGGTGGGGGCGTGAGCGAAGTTCGTCCGCCCCGGACTCGGAATGGCCCGAGATTTGCGGCGGCCTGCACGTGTGCAAAATTGGTCACGCACATAGAAGCCGCGCCACTGTAAAAATTAGCGCCCGAAGGTCAGGGTCCCAAAACCCCGCAGCGGAAAATTGCCAAAAAAAATGTGTTGGCTATATAGCCTTTGGTGGGGCGTGAGCGGTTTCGTCCGCCCGGACTCCGGAATGGCCCGAGACTTGCGGGCGCCTCCGTGTACCAATACTAGGCCACGGGCAAAGCCGCGCCCAAAAATTAGAACCCGAAGGTCGGGTGCCAAAACCCCGAGCGGAAAATGGCCAAAAACGGGTGGTGGGCTATAGCCTTTGTGCCAAGGCATGGTGCGGTTCGTCCCGCAGGACTCGGAATGGCCCGAGACTTTGCGGGCGGACTCCGTGTGTAAAAAATAGGTCACGGGCACAGACGTCCAAAAATTAGCGCAAGCAAAGGTCTGGGGTACCAAATCCACCAGCGGAAAATGAAAAACAGACAGGCTATTGGCCGAGGACGCGGTGTATAGTTCGGTCCTCGCCGGACTCGGAATGGTACGAGACTTTGATGCAAACTCCGGTGGCGCTAGAAATAGAGCCACCGCGGGCACAGGCCAGCGCTGACCAAATTAGCCGCCAGTACTAGTCGGGTGCCAAACTCACCAGCGGAAAAATTACCAATAAAAACGGGTGGGCTATATGTAGCCTTGGTAGGCGTGGCGAGATTCGTCCTCCGACTCGAATGGCCCAAGACTTTGGGGGCCCGCCTCCGTGTGTGCAAAAAAAAAAGGCCACCAGGCACAGCCGTGCCGCTTTAAAAATTAGCGCCGAAGGTCGGGATGCCAAAACCCCAGCGGAAAATGGCCAAAAACAAGTGGGCTATAGCCTTGGTGGGGCGTGGGCGGGTCGTCCGCCGGACTCGAATGGCCCAAGACATTGCAGGCGGATCGGTGCCAAAATGGGCCACGGCACAACCGCATCAAAATTAGTTCCCTCAGAGGTGGGTTCCAAACCCCCAGCGGAAAATTGGCCAAAAACGGGAGGGCTATAGCCTTGGTGGTGGCGTGGGCGAGATTCGCCCGGACCTCGGAATGGCCCGAGACTTCATGCGGGGACGGCCTCCATACCAAAAATTGGCCACATGCGCCACGCGCCCAAAATTAGCGCCGAAGGTCGGGGGCAAAAACCCACCAGCGGAAAAATGCCAGCCAAAAATGGGTGGGCTATCGCCTTGGTGGGGGCATGGGCGAAGCGGGGGCCGCCCTCCCGGACTCGGAATGGCCAGAGGACTTTAGGTTGCCTCCGTGTGCGAAAAATTTTTCACGCGCATAGTCAGGGCTCAAAAAATTAGCGCCCAAGGTCGAGGGTATGCCAAAACCCCCAGCGGAAAAAATGGCCAAAACGGGTAGGGCTATAACCTTAGCAGGTGGGGCGTGGGAAAAGATTCGTCCTCTCGGACTCGAATGGCCCGAGACTTTACGGGCGCCTCCGTGCATTAATGCAAAAATAAGCCACAGAACAGCCGCTACCAAAAATTAGCACCCGAAGGTCGGGATGCCAAAACCCCCCAGCAGACAAATGGCCAAAAAACGAGTGGTCTATAGCCTAGGTGGGGGGCTAGGGCGGGTCGTCCGCCGAACTGAAATGGTCCGAGACTTTGTGGGTGGCCTCCGTGTGCCATGTAAAAAAGTAGGCCCACGGCCACAGCCGCACTCAAAAATTAGCGCCTGAAGGTGGGGTGCAAAACCACCAGCGGAAAAATGTCCAAAAAACCGGTGGTCTATGGCCTTGGTGGGGGCGTAGGCGGTTTGTCCGCTCGGACTCGGAAAGGTCCGAGACTTTGTGGTTGGCCTCTGTGTGCCGCAAAAATAGGCTACGGCCAGCCTGTCGTACTCAAAATTAGCGCCGAAGGTTGGGGTACCAAAACCCCCCAGCGGAAAAATGGCCAAAAAACGGGTGGGCTATAGCCTTTGTGGGGGCGTAGGCGAGAGTTCGTCCGCCGGACTCGAATGGTCCGAGACTCCTTGTAGCTGGGTGTCCCTCCGTGTGTAAAAATAAAAAGGCTAGCCGCCACTCGTACTCGGTTGCGCCCGAGGTGGTGCCAAAACCCCCAGCGGAAAAATGGCCATTAAAAAGCGGGTGAGCTATAGCCTGGTGGGGCGTGGCGGTTCGTCCGGACTCACGAATGGCCCGAGACTTTGCGCGGCCTCCGTGTGCCAAAAATTGGTCACGCACATAGCCGCGCCTAAAATTAGGCTCGGCTCCCCGAAGGTCGAGGTGCCAAAACCCCGTAGCGGAAAAATGGCCAAAATGTGTTGTGCTATATAGCCTTGGTGGGGGCGTGAGCGAGTTCGTCCGCCGGACTCGGAATGGCCCGAGATTCATGGGACTGCGGGGCGCAGCCTCAAGTGTGCCAAAAATTGTCCCATACACTGCTTGTCACGCACATAGCCGCCTAAAAATTAGCCCGTCAGAGGTCCCAAAACCCGCAGCGGAAAAATGGCCAAAAATGTGTTGGCTCTGGCCCAGCAGGTAGGGCGTGAGCGAGATTCATCCTGGCCGGTTCGGAATGGCCCGAGACTTTGGGCGGCCTCCGTGTACCAAAAAAATGAGCCCGCAGGCACCTTGCCTTAAAAGTGGGAACCCGAAGGTCGGGGTGCCAAAACAGGCTCCACCGAAGCGGAAAAATGGCAAGCAGGTAGGCTATAAGCCTTTGTAGGCGGAAGGCGAGATTCGTCGCCGGACTCGGGAATGGCCGAGACTGCAGGCGGACTCAAGTATACAAAAAAAATAGGTCACGGGCACAGACGCGTCCAAAAATTAGCGCGCAAAGGTCGAGGTACCATTACCAGCGGAAAAATGAAAAAAAAGCCAGGTGGGCTATAGCCTTGGTGGGATGCGTGGGCGAGATTCGTCGCCGGACTCGAATGGCCCGAGGCTGCAGGCGGACCTCCGATAATATAAAAATTAGTCACCCAGCATAAAAACGTAAAAATTAGCGCGAAGGTGGCAGGTACCAAAACCCCCAAGCCCGAATGGCCAAAAGCGGGTGGGCTATAACACCCGAGTGGGGCGTGTTAGAAAAGTTCGTCCCCTCTGGACTCAGAATGGCCGAGACTTTCACGAGGCGGCTCAAGTGTGCAAAAAATAGGCCACAGGCGTACTGCACGTCAAAAAGTGGCGCGCGAAGGTCGGGTGCCACAAAACCATAGCGGAAAAATAGCCAATGGGTGGCTATCGCCTTGAGTAGGCGTGGCGAGATTCGTCCTCGGACTCGAATTAGCCCGAGACTTTTTAGGTAGCCGTGTGCAAAAGTAGTCACAGCGCAGCACGCTAAGTCGCGCCGAAGTGGGGTGCCAGCTTCCTGGAAAAATGGCCAAAAAAATGGGTGGGCTGTGGTGGGGGCGTGGGAAAGGATCATCCTCTGGACTCAGAATAGCCGAAGGCGCTACAGGCGGCCTCAAGTAATGTGCCAAAATGGAAGCGCAGCCACCTTGCCTTAAAAATTAAGCACCCAAAAGGTGGAGATACCACAACCCCAGCAGAAAAGCCTTACTTGAGTGAGCCTGTAGCCTTGGTAGGGCGTAGGTGAGATCGTCCCGCCCCGGATTGGAATGGCGAGGCTGCGGAGCGCTCTGTGTGAAACAAAAAATAGACCCAGGCAGGCCGCCCAAAATTAGGGCCTGAAAGGCAGGGTGCCAAGCCCCGAAAAATGGCCAACGGGTGGAGGCTATTGCCTTGGTAGAGGTGTGGGCGGGGCCGTCTGCAGTTCGGAATGGCCCGAGACTTTTGGATAGCCTCCATGCGCAAAAATGAAGCAACGGGCAACTGCATAAAATTAGCGCCTGAGTCAGGGGTGCCAAAACCCCCAGCGGAAAAATGAAAGCCGCTGAGTCAGGCTATAGCCTTGAGTAGAGGCGTAAGGCGAGATTCGTCTCTCAGTTTCAGGAATATTACAGGAACTTTGCGGGGCGGCCCATCCCGTGTGCAAAAGCAAACTCTGAGCACTGTCACGCCCAATCAGAACCCAGTCGGGTGCAAAAGCTAAGCGGAAAAATGCAAAAAAGCGGGTGGGCTATAGCCTTGGTGGGGCGTGGGCGAAGTTCGTCGCGGACTCGGAATGGCCAAAGACTGCGGGCGGACTCAAGTGTAACAAAAATAGGGCACTGGCAAGCAATACGTAACTGAACGAAGTACAACGTCGGGGAGTGCCAAACCACCAGCGAAAAAATGACCAAAAGCAGGTGGGCTATAGCCTTGGTAGGGCGTGGGCGAGTTCGTCCGCCCCGGACTCGGGAGATGGCCCGAGACTTGTGGCGACCTCTGTATGCAAAAATATGCCACGGACAGCCAGCGCCCAAAATTAGCACCCGAGAAGGTCGGGGTGCCAAAACCCCCAAGCGTGGAAAAATGGCCAAAAAGCTTGAGTGGGCTATAGCCTTGGTGGGCGTGAGAGGATTCCTCCTTAGACTCCAAGGAGATGCTTGAGGCACTGCAGAGGCGGCCTCCGTGTGCAAAAATAGGCTCTGGGCATAGCGCGCCCAAAAATTAGCGCCCGAGGTCGGGGCTCAGCTAGCGGAAAAATGCGCAAAAGCGAGGTGGGCTATAGCCTTGAGTAGGGCGTGGCGAGTTCGTCACCCGGCTGGTGTCCCGAGACTGCGGGGCGACCTCCGTGTGCCAAAAATGAAGCTACAGGCTGGCCATTGCCAAAAATGGCGCCGAAAGGTCGGGGGTAACAAACCCACCAGCGGAATAATAGGATAGCAGGTGCAGGCTATAGCCCCCGGTAGGCGGGGCGAAGTTAAATCCGCCGGACTCGGAATGGGCCGAAGAGACATGTGGCGGCCTCCGATTGTAAAAAAATAGGCCACGGGCACAGAGTAACGCAAAATTGGCACCGAGGAAAGAATAAGAGTTATAAAACCCACCAGAGCAATACGC